>OX031068.1:5255000-5810000 GCA_943736015.1 Tridacna crocea | reverse complement strand
GTCATTTCTCCGCATTACACTGGCTTAATATTGCAGCGCTAAAATTCCAGATTAAACAACAAACACAAGGCGAGCCTTCTATGTAGTCTGATCTTTGCCTATACCCCATAATTTTAAGCTCATTTCAGGCCAAAAGGATCACATGACGAAAGCAATTCACATCTCTTGATATTGCTCCGGTACCAAAATCAATACTGCAGTACTAAAACTCCAGATTACACAATAAACACACGGCGACAACGGCTAGCTTTGCAGACGATGCCTTCGGGTGATAAAAAAGTATTGATTTCATTTATTCTTTACCAAACGAAAAGTTTTTTAGACCTGTCCAAATTCAAAGCATCTGCAGACGACAAATTAAATGGAGCTCAAATGATCCGATTTTTGTTTTAAAGGGTGGGAAAACATTGTGGAAAAAGGAGAAAATGCTGGTTAACCAGCATTTTCTCCTTTTTCCACAATGTTTTTCCAGATGCTAATTGTTTAGAAAAGTATCTTAAAGTCGAGATTGTGTGGTAAAGGGTTTTTAAATGATTCATTTCTGATTTCTAAATAATTTTCTTTGTCACACTGACTAAATATTTCGATTTTATTCTCATTATCCAAATGTTCTGTTCGTGTACATTTACTCTATTTGTATGTTGAATGATTATATGGCGCTTAAAGCAGTTTTCAATATCGCTTCAATTATATCGCGGCGTTCACTACACCTCTCCATGCGTTCCTGGAGTCTTATTTTTTTACCAGTACACTGCACGATATTCTTTCCAAGCCACTGGCTGCTTTCCCACATAATCATCGTCGAAACAATGATCAGCGGTGAGTTTGAATGGTGTTTAACGCCGCTTTCAACAGTATTTCAGTCATATCACGGCGACAGTTCACATATTCATGTTTCCTGGGTTTCACCAGTACTAGGCTAGGCTCTGAAGTGTCTTGCCCAAGGACACTCCTGTGAAAAAGATCCAGTGGAGCCAGCGAGGCTCGAACCTGGGATCTCCAGGTCACGAGTCCTACACTTTACCACTGAGCCACACAGGACCCTGATCAGCAGTGAGTGAGGATCATATCCTTTTGCAATGACTATCTTCAATCCCTGGGCGGAAAACTGGTCGAGCCAGGGATCGAACAAGTGACCCCGGATTCTTGAGTCCTGTGCATTATACCGACACCGCTTTAGGGGCTCGGCATTTTGTCATGTACAATCTTCCTATAAAAAAAAAACGTAACAATCAGCAAATTTCCAAAAATTCCTTTCAAATATCTTATGCCCATCGAAGACATTCTTTTGTATCTATTAAAAATTCCAAAACCCTTAACCCATCAAATTATACTTGGCTTAAAAAAGAATAATGAAAAATGACAGATTTTACTTTAGTTTCTTGCTATTTTAACGGGTTTACAGAAATAATTAACAGCTAGGCTGCTAAGCTTGACTAACCGACCTTTTGCGGACTGTGTAGATCAAGATCAGACTGCACAGAACGTGCAGTCTGATCTTGGATCTACACTGTCCGATAAGGAGATACTTTTCCCTCGGAAACTGAAAAAAAACCTTGAAATAGCAAACTTATGGTTTTTAACATCGAATAGAAAGTCTCAAATCACGCGTCTAAATCGATAAGGGTTTATATAGATGGGAGATTGTTGGCAAAGAGCTGACAACACGTATACATCTAGTCCTTAGAGCGCCTAGTAAACCCACCTTGTCTGCGCATGTCATATTCTTCGAAGATTTGTCTTATATGACGCATCACTCTCCCTAATATCGGGGAGATTGTAGTAATTAATATGTACGCGCTATAAAGCAGCAATGGAGAAAATGGCTTTTTTAATACGTTTCAGGAAAAATCAAGCCTGTTTTAGCTGCAGATTTCTCTTAACTGCTGATCATAGCTGAGTGAATCGCACCATGTAGGTTTTATTGAGTAAACGTTTATTTTAGTTTGAAATTCAAAGTAACGGTTGTCTCGTAGAAACGTAGTCCGGTTCTGTACCCAGGATGAACAAATTAGATAGATGAGTATTTGTGGAATGCCATCTAGCGAGAGATAATGAGTAAACCCAAGGAAGCTGCGTACGTGGGTCAGTGGTCTAGACAGTTAGTCTGGGGTTACTTGGGGTCCTGCTTGGCTCAGTGCTAAAGTGCAGGACACCTGACTTCGAGACTCCGAGTTCAAGCCTCACAAGATCTGTTGGAATTTACAAGTGAATGTCCTTGGCAAGACATTTCAAAGCCAAAGTCTAGTACTGGTGAAAATCAGGAAATACATGAATTAATGAATGAATGAATGAATGTTGTTTTATGGCGCATCGACAGCTTTGGTCATTTAGCGCGCATATCTATGTTAAAAGATAATAAACGAAGTGTTGTTTAAACTGAATGAAGTTTAAATGACAATAAAAGAATTGAATTAAGAAAACTTAATGCATAAAGGGCATCATCGAGTTACAGGGCAATCCCCATATACTCAAAAGTTTTAAATGATTAGATCTAAGAATGCGACAAATAAGGTTTAAACTCAATGCTGGTTTGATAAAAAGAAGTTTTTTAATGACTGTCACCATGATATAACTGAAATAATGTTGAATCTTAAAAACAAATGATTAAATGTATAAAAGAAACAGGCGAAACCATTGTGGCTGGAGGAGGTCATCCTGGCTAGCAGAAGTTTTGTCCCTTTTACAAAATATTTTCAAGTCTTCTTTCTCAAGGCCGTTGAAAACTCGGGACTTTTGTTAAGGGGGTGAATCTCTCAGTCTGCGATGTCTGCAATCTACAGCAAAAAATGTGTTTGACCAGACAAAGATTTATTTCGTAGGAAGTAAAAAAAAATTATCTTTACTCTGCGAGGACACAGATCGTTTTCAGATTGATAAACATCCTATAAAGAATCGGGGTTCGTATTTACTGACTATCCAAAATACGTTCCTGGTCTAAATCTGTAACATTTTCTAAACTTGAAAGTAACACAACTTCTGATTGGCTAAACCATTTGGTTTAGCCAATCAGAATTTGTGTTACTTTCAAATCAATGGTTAAGCTAATCAAAAGCTGTGTTACTTTCAAATCAATGGTTTAGCCAATCAGAAGTTGTGTTACTTTCAAAATGATGGTTTATCTAATCTGAAATTGTTTTACTTTCAAATTTAGAAAATCTTGAAGGAAAAAAATATTCCTAGGGATAGTCGGTGAATTCGGACCCTGACTTGCTCGCAGATTATGTACACGGAATTTCTTGTCTCTGTATCATATTTCTAACGATAAAAACATAATTCATGTATAGAGTCCGATGAAGATCATCCACTCCTTTTCCACACGAATTCTTTTATAGAACTAGGCATATTAACATCCTCTCATGGACGAAAATCAATTACTTGTTGATTAAAGGATAGGAAACGCCTTTAAAGGGGACGGAAAAAATGTCGATCATCAAACATTTTCAGGCATTTTCTCCGTTTTGCGACGATTTTTTTCCAAAGCCTTCTGTTATCGGAGTCATAAAAACACGGGACCGTTCTATAAAGGGTTGCAAATGACAATTTATATGTCAAAATCACATCAGACAAATAGACGTTTAACACTTAACCCAACAAATAAGTTAAATAAAACTTTCCCGTCGATAGTAGGAAGCAAAATATATCTAGTTCAAAATGATTTTTAAAGAGAAAAATGTCTCCATAACGGACAGTGTAGATCCAAGATCAGACTGCACGTTCTGTGCAGTCTGATCTTGATCTACACTGTCCGTAAAAACTTCTTGAGTCACGCTTTGAGGTCTAAGTGTTAAATCCTCGGGGGATCCGAAACATGCTGAACGGAGGAAAATGAGAAATGTCACTTCCATATAGAGTAGTGACTCATTGCTTCAGTTGGCCCTCCCTCTAGTACTGAAATTGGATTCTTCCAAACTCAAATTGCAAGCGTGGGAGACTTGTAATGTTTGAGCACAGATTTTTCAGGTCTCTTGCGTAGAAGGTTGTGGGTTCGAACTCCGCTACGAGCACGGTTAATGAAGTGTGTGCAAGTATTGGCACTGTTCCTCGGGTCGAGTCTGTTTAAAGTAGTCAGTAGAGTACAGGACTACACAGCCGGGTGGTTCTTTGTTCGAATTCAAGCTCGGCGAATTTCTTGCTTCTTTGCGACCACATTAATTCTTTTCTCTCCACTGATCATTGTTTCTACGGTAATTTTTGTGGGAAAGAAGCCTTTGGCTTGGAAAGTATATTATGTAAAGTTCTAGTAAAAGAAACTCCCGGAAAACATTGACAGGTACTCTAGCCGCGGGAGTTTAACTGAAATAATGTTGAAAACAACATTAACCAATTACCACACAATCCCTACACTGCGAAACAGAGAAAGAAGCGTTTAGAAAACATTGTGGAAAAAGGAGAAAATGCTGGTAACCAGCATTTTCTCCTTTTCCCACAACGTTTCCTATCCTTCACAATACAAATTTCAAATTTTCAGTCGCTTTCATTTTGTCGTCTGCAAATGATTTCAATGTGGACAAGCCTAAAAGCCTTTTGTCGTTTGGTTATGAGTTACACACCATAAATAATCATAAACACAAAACAGTTACTGCACTTCAGAAGCAAATAATAATCTTTCTCCAAACGAGCTCAATCTACATGTTTTAGGAACTCCCGGACGAAAAAAAAAAATCCTGAAAGAAAAAAAAAATGGGTGAAAAACTCGAAAAAAGAAGAAAGTACTGGCAAAGATATAGGGGATTTTTTTTTTCAGCGAAAGATCGAAATTCATTTCATCGAGTGGACACCATGGGTATAATATTTTCACGCGTGAAAATATTACCGATGGTGTTCACTCGATGAAATAAATTTCGATCTTTCACCGGAAAAAACAACAAATATTCTATTTATTTCATGTTTTAAACCTTTCTGAGAGGAGTTCTATCATAATCCAGTACTGTTCTTTTCCGTTATTCCCTGTGGCGTACCCCTCCCGCATAGCAACGCATTACAATATTACGTCAAGCGCGAGAAATGTAAGGTATATGACGTCATATTTCTCATCTGGTTGTGAGGCATGCGCAATTAACCTAGGCAACAAGAACATGAAAATCGGTATTTTCACTGCTGGTACCAGAGTAAGATCGAAAAATATTTTCACAGCTATATCTCGATATCCTACCGGAAAGCATGAAATAAAATTCTTCTATTTTTCCAAAAATGTTCCACTTTTCCAGAAACCCAAACCCGACCTTCATTTTAATCCGTTTTGTGCAGTCTGATCTTGATCTGCAGTGTCCTTAACTCTTTAAATATGATTTTAAAAATGATTTGGGAAGGATAGAAAACATTGCTGGAAAAGGAGAAAATGCTGGTTACCAGCATTTTCTCCTTTTCCTACAATGTTTTCAAAAGCCTTCTTTCTCAGGGTCGTTAAAAGTCGGGATTGTTAGGTAAACGGTTAAAAGGCCCTTGATTCGCGCCTATAGCACCCGTAAAGTTAGGGATGAAAACATCTTACTAAAGTTCAGTGGAATACAAGTTGGCTTCTTTAAAAAAGATGCCAGGAGAAGTCAGCATCAATGTTTTCCAATAGTTTATTGGCTTATGTATAGGAATATATTCTGGTAAATGTAAACAAGAAAGTAAAAAAGCCGCCGGGTAGATACCTCATATGCTTTACATGACGGTCATTTGGCCTTCTTGTCGCGTTTTAAGTCACATGAACTTGTCGATCAGTCTTCTTTCTCTTTTTTAACGAAATTTTCTTATTTCTTTTTCTGCTAAGATTTATTCGCTTAATGAAAAATTACGATTATTTTAGGTCTAATTTGCAACCATTGTAGATTAATGTAAGAAATATTTTTTTCTGAAATTCGTAATATAAAAACAAACCACGTCTATTTCCTGTTTCGGATTTTTGAGTTCGCTTTATTTACAAAATCATGACGAAACAGACTGTGTTTCTGCACAATTTCGCAAGAAAAATGGATCTAGACAGCAAATTCTGTGACAGTCTGCCTTTTAAACTCACCACTGTTGGAGAGGTCTGGTGACCTCTCCAATAATATTTTTACTCTGCACTAGAAGAATGTCGAGTTCATATAAATATACCTGAAAGAGTTAATTCGCCATGGGTCAGGGGTCAGCGGTCAGGGCCATGAACATATGGCGGATTTCTCATCATCGGAAAATTAGCCAGTATCAATTGACCGATTGATGAGTCGTCGGGTGACTGTGTCGTCTGCTGTCTGCATTAATTATGGACGATATCGGAATTCAAAGACTTTTTCTTTTATATAAACCCTTTACCAAACGACAAAAAATTTAGACTGATCTAAATTGAAAGCCCATTTGTAGGTGAAAAAATAAACGTACCTCAAAAATTGAAATTTGTTTCCAGCAGGGTAGAGAACATTGTGGGAAAAGGAGAAAATGCTGGTTACCAGCATTTTCTCCATTTCCCACAATGTTTTCAAAAGGCTTCAACCTCAGGGTCTTAAAACCAGGCATTCTTTGGTAAAGTGTTAAAGGCCAAGTAGCGGCCAGCTATAAACATTGCATATGTTAAAATGTATATAGATCTAAGTCATATCATTCCATGAGTTACTGTATGCTCACTCCAATTATCTGTCGCTGGGAAAAAAATTAACCCTTTTCCCGCAGTGTTTTTAAAAGGCCTCCACCTCAAGGTCGTCAAAAGTCATCATTGTGTAGTAAAGAGTTGATAAACAAATCTAGGTCAAAAGTTGCCAGGTCGCCGTATCTTTTGTGGTGTTTGTCGAAGACAATACCATTGTGAGTTCAATATTGTATTTTAAAGACCGTGCATCGTATTTTGTGCAAAGCCGAAGAAAATAAACCCAATTAAACTCAATTTTTCTCAGGCAAATAAATTTTTCCGTGGCACTCAGTTTTGTAATTTGAAGTGGCATGTTAAAATACACTGGGTGAAGCCATCGATCGTGGAAATACTAATCTTTATTGAAAACAGCTTCACTCGCTCATATCCTTCTATTGGCGCAATGATACAAAATTTGTCTACTGAATTCTTGGTCCTGAGCTTTTTCGTTCCAAAACCAGTTCGTCCCATGCCTTGTTCATCCTATGATTGCGCGCTATTCGATTTGATTGAGCATGAATATTTATAGATCGAAATAATTGATGTTAATTCTTGGAATTAAAGACCAAAGATATTTCAAAAGATTTCGTCGGTTTACTTAGAAAATCACGTAACTACAGCTTCTTACAAGCTGTTAAAAGGTTTTCGAAGTAAACCGACGATATGAAAAGCGGAGATCTAAACAGAGAGAAATCTACGTAAACTTACAACTGGGACAATTGAGAGTAGGGTGTCGAATGTACTGAAGTGGAGATGTCGATAGGATGAAATTGAGCGCACTTCAGTTGTTGCAACTTAATTAAAGCCGACTGAAATACAGCATTTCCCCCTTTACCCCTCTTCGGCTCTCTCTCCCTTCTCACTGGATACTTAAAGCCCCAATGACGGTCAAAAGTAAACACTATAGATGTTAAAATGAATTTAAATGATTTCTTTTAAAATTATCGAAATCATTGTGAAGATGCCAACTTTTTCTTTATTATTCCACATTGATCATTTGGAATGTTATTCTATGATAATAATCATGTAGGCCTTTTCATTTCCTCTTCTTGTACATTTTTGTCCTTGGAAATTAAACCTCAGGCTTCCAAGTGCGACTCACTGTCCTTTAGCGGGCAGTGTAGATCAAGATCAGACTGCACAGAACGTGCAGTCTGATCTTGGATCTACACTGTCCGATAAGGAGATATTATTCCCAAAGACATAACTTTGAAATTCCAAAATTTGAGTAGTAAAATTAATATCGAAATGAAAATTTTGTTCTAATTACTTAGCGGGATGGGCGTTGAAAAAAAGAAAACATTGTTTCATTGTATTGTATTGTATTGTATTAAGACCCTAAAAGCCGTCTGAAAGAGCTGATATGAGATTAGCTGTGCAATCGGCCATATTTGTCAATTAAGGAGCAATTATACACTGAACGACTTTATCACCGATCTACCGAAACGTTTTACGTACGCGTGAACCGCACCATCACAAAACTAGCATTCTTCAAATCATGTCGACCCGCAAGTCCATGAACGTATTACTCGCTGTATGGTACATTTTGATTGATTGACTTTGCGTTTATTCATCGTTGCCACTGGTTGCCCATATGGGCAACACCCTCCCTGAAGGCTGCTGGTGTTGTTACGGGGATAGTGCAGATACTGAAAGAAACCCATCTGGAGTTACGCCTGGTTCTTTTACGCGCTCGGTGTATAGCACCATCAAACGGGACCTCGGTTTAACGTCTCATCCGAAATACTACTAGTAATTTTAGATGGCCAGCCGTGGGGATCTGCCTTACACCGGCTGGTCATGGTTCGTTTTTTATCTACTCTGCGTTTATACATCGTCCCAATCGGTTGCGCCTCTTGCGAAGGCTGTTAGTATTATTGCGGTGGATAGTGTAAATACAGGACGAAACCCATCCTAAGTTTTGCCTTGTTCTTTAGCTCAACCTAGGTCGAAACGTTTTACTTGCGGTTTTCTTTTTCGTCTTGTCTAAGGACTGGTGTTCTTCATGATACATTCCGTTGTAAGACAAACTGTATTTAGTGCATCCGTATTTACATGATGACTTATTCCGTATAATTTATCAATGTGTGGAATTTAACCATTTTCTACAAAATCCCTAGTTTTAACAACCCTGAGAATGAAATCTTTTGAAAAACATTGTGGGAAAAGGAGAAAATGCTGGTAACCAGCATCTTCTTCTTTTCCCACAATGTTTTATTATCTATTACAAACAAATCGCATTACTTGTACCATATTTACTTTGTCCTTTGGAAATGTTTCCTACTCCGATCTGTCTAAAATTTTCTTGTGCGGTAAAGGGTTAACCCATTTATAGCTAGAGGGAGCATTAAACCGCTTTATGCCAGAGCATCGCGAATATGTTTCTGACTTTTATAGAAATATATTTCTAGGGCTCCAAGTAGGTCAAGTTCATATATATTTGATGTGAAAAAGGAATCAAAAGTTATTCCAATAACGTGTCGGGTGAACAAAATAGACAACATAATCATACATTTCCGTTTTACGAGAAATAAAGTACCACTCGGGTTATATCATCATAATTTCGGCATATCTCGCATTCCATTGATGTTGCCCTCGATCTTTTATCTGTATACATTAACCTTTATGAGCCATGCCCTGACAAAACAGGTTTTAATACATCTCCGTGATGCATGATACCGCAGGCCCCTGAAATTCCATTGGTCTATCACGGGATAAAGAATTTTTGATTGTAGGACACCGTTACTATAATAGCACATTGGCAAATCCCTTTTTATTTTGGCGCCGCATGAACGGCGGCACTATATTTTCATTCGGTTGTGAAAACTACCCATGGAGGCAGCCATATTGTTTACTCGGCTTCAAGTCATTTTTTACCTAGGTCATTTCGTACCTAGGCCATTTCGTACAATTATTTGTCTTTTCGTGTCCGCCTATTCTTTATATTTTGGTCATTTTGTATTCACTTCGATCATTTCGTACCCACTTTGGTCATTTCATACCCAGTTTTTAATATCAATTTGATAATTTAGAACCTAGTTTTAATACTATTTTCTTGTGTTATTTCTCGAATTACAACTGCTTTAGTGCATAGCTCCAATTGAAATTATGTTTTTTTCCCCCGGAAAATGGCTATGACTTTGTTTTACATTTTTTTAAGTTTTAAGTTGCATTCTAAGAATTGTTTAGGACTTCTCATTTCATTTCTCACCTAGTTCTGCAAAAATTTACTTAGTCAATTTGAAACGCTGTAATGTGCGTTATTTCAGAATTAACTGATTTGCGGCGCCATTGATCTTATGCATCAATATTTTCTTGTAAGACTTATCATACAGCAAAGAGGCAGTTGCCACTGTGCTATATATAGTAACGGTGTTGAAAGTTTCACTATTCCGTAATACATACCTGCGATGCACCAGTAAGCTTTTATACGTATGTGTTCAATGATGGGCCAAGGAAAATCTTATCATTCTGTGATGTATCAATGGAAATTCAAAGTCCTGAGATAATACTAAGTATATCATCACATAATTAGGGATCCATAAAATTCAATATGTCTAACAAACGATCGATTCACGAGTCACACTGCTTTTTTGACATACAGGAAATTGACCGCAGGCAAAAAGTTTTGACGCAGGTCAGCCTGCGCGGACTGCGCAGGCTGATCTGCGTCGATACTTTTTGCTTAGGCATTAAAGTCCTTTTTTTTTTCACATTGCATGGCTTATAATGATACGCTTGATCCGTTTGGACCTCTGAATTTTTAATCCACTAAGAATCAGAAAAATTTATTGTCGGTTCACTTCGAAAACCTCGTAACTACAACTTGTTACAAGCTGTAGTTACGAGGCTTTCGAAGTAAAACCGACGTTATAATGCTAAAGGCTCGACAATGACTGTTATTTTTTGCGGATACATTAAGACCCATTTTCACAAAACATGTCCCAAATCTGTTTATTTGCTAGTATATATTTATGAGTGAGAAAAGCATAGACCAGGATCAGCCTGCATTGACGTGCAGTACAATCGCAGTCTACACTCTCTTCTTCAATAATCTAAGCCAGTTATTTCGCATTTAATGCCAATTCCACGAGTGAATCTATCCTAATTACAAAGTAATAGATTTGGCAGCTGAAACCTTTTAATTTTCCTTGCCAGTAGAATTAATTCAATTCCTTTAAAAAGTCTTACAACAGGTGATTAACATAATTGCATATACCCCGTGCTCTAGTTTACAATGAATCTCCTTAGCTCTTTATTAAACGACAATATTTTAGACTGGTCCAAATTGAAAGCACTTACAGGCAACAAAATATACATAACTCAAAAATTGAAAATTGTTTCCAGCAGGGAAGAAAACGTTCTGGGAATAGGAGAAAATGCTGGTTACAATTTTTAATTAAACTTCTATTAAAACTTCTTTTGAAACTTCTTTTATGTTTGGGTTTATGTTAAATAAGGCAGTTTATATGTAGTCACACTATTTTAACTCTTTACCTCACAATCCCGACTTTTAGCGACCCTGAGAAAGAAGCCTTTTGAAAACATTGTAGGAAAAGGAGAAAATGCTGGTAACCAGCATTTTCTCCTTTTCCCACAATGTTTTCTACTTTTCCCAAGACGAATTTCAATTTTAGAGACATATTTATGTTGTCGTCTACAAATGCTTTCATTTTGGAGTGGTCTACAATTTTGTCGTTTGGTAAAGAGTTAAATGAGAAAATATTCCAATTTCGGTCTAGGCAGATTTTGGAGCGGCCCTGTCAAACTGGAACCCTATTTTGGTCTAGGCAGAATTGCAGTTTGGTCCGGGCAAATTCCGGATCTGTCTACGTTCCAGTTTGGACTACCGACTATTCAGTCATGACATAAACCCTTAAGCCCTAAGCGCAACTCACTGACCTTTTGCGGACAGTGTAGATCAAGATCAGACTGCGCAGAACGTGCAGTCTGATCTTGGATCTACACTGTCCGATAAGGAGTTTTCTTTCCTTCAAAATTTCCTTTAAGAAAACGCAATATTTTGCTTTTTACTTTTAACCTGAAAGTATCACCTCTTAAACTCTATACCAAACAATCCCTGTTTTTGACTACCATGAAAGATAGAAGCCTTTTGAAAACATTATGGGAAAAGGGAAAAATGCTGGTACCCAGCATTTTCTCCTTTTTCCACAATGTTTTCTACCCTGCTAGAAAATAAATTTCAATTTTTGAGTTCTGTTTATTTTGTCGTCTGCAAGTGCTTTGAACTTGGACCAGTCTAAAATTTTGACGTTTGGCAAAGGGTTAATTCAAAGGTTAAGGGTGGTTGTTAGAAGAGTCTCCGTGGAGCAATAACCAAGAAACGCCACAAAAACGGTACGGTTTATAGCGGCCCCAGCTTTGTTCGTACAAAGCATTGCGTTGTATTCATGAGTAAGCACGCTCCGATTGCAAAATCGATTTGTGACTCGCATCATCAATTTATTAGTTCGTTCATTATTTACGACAATAGATGCGTAATGATCACACAACACTTTCAACTTCGGTAAGTTAACCTGGCAAATTCGACCAGCAAGGTCGACGCCATCTAGAGTCGAAAATACGGGAATCTGTGCGGATAGCATAGTTTTAGATCAGACTGCACAGTAGGAAAAAGATTGTTTTTTTTTTTTCAAAATAAAATATGTACATGTATAAGCAATACCTATTTGGCAAACATTCGTGAAAAAAAAGGCATTTCTGAATATACGGTTTGTATACGGAAATCTATGCGGGCAGCATAGTTTTAGATCAGGCTTCACAGTAGTAAAAAAATACAAAAAATAAGATATGTATAGTTAGTTGTATTGGGGTTAAACGCCACTTTAACAGCTAAGGTCTTATCATGGCGGTCGGTGACGCACATGTGTTCCCTGGCTTTCTCACACCGGTACTTACACTACTTTCTTTCCAAAGCCACCGACTGCTTTTCTCACATGCTTCAGCAGAGGTGAGAGGCGAAAATAAAAATATGTATAACGCAATACATTTTTGGAAAACATTCTTGGAAAGAAAAAGGCATTAATATTTGTAAATTGCTCGGTGATATTATATCGTCGGTTTACCCCAAAAACCTCGTAACTACAGCTTGTAACACGCTGTAGATAAGAGGTTTTCGAAGTAGACCGACGATATTACCTCACTTTCTTGGACTATTTTGTATTCAGATTATATAAACAATCATTGAATGTTTCCAAAACTGATAATTGCTCCTTTTCCGATAATGTAACCAATAGTTGTCTTTTGCAGAATAGTGGATAAGAAGGTGTCCGTGGTCGTGAGGTAGAGCGTCTCCCTCATAACCTAAAGGTCCTGAGTTCGATACCCGGGAGCGGGTGTCAACTTTGGGATTTTTCATTGGCCCACACATTCGGTGCGAGTACTGGTGTAGTTCCCAGGAAGCAGAATCGAGAGAAATTAGTATAAGTTGTAAGAACTTGTTTCTCAATCGATGTAAAATAAATATGTGTAAACTAAATTAGAAGAATTTTATATACATAAAAAATATGGTCCATTTTGTGACAAAGAGGGGGTGAACTCTTAACCAAACGACAAAATTTTAGAATGATCCAAATTCAAAAGCATTTGCAGACGACAAAATAGACATAACCCAAACATTAAAATTCGTTTTCAGCAGGGTAGAAAACATTGTTGGAAAAAGAGAAAATGCTTGTAAACCAGCATTTTTCTCCTTTTCCTACAATGTTTTCTAAAGACTTCGATCTAAGGGTCTTAAAAACCAGGGATTGTTTGGTAAAGGGTTAATTAAATAGATTTCTGTGATGTTGAGTGTCGGTCAAGTCATCGAATAATTTTTCGATCAATTAAAACCATTATTCTGTCTAACAACGTCTAAATCATGAGATAGAACGGTCCTTTGACATGCAGAAAATTGACCAAAAAGCAAACAGTATCGGCCCAGATCAGCCTGCGTGGACTGCGCAGGCTGACCTAGGTCGATACTGTTTGCAAATGCATTAAGCCCCCTTTTCACAGAGCAAGGTTCATAATATAGACTGGGAGGTACTATAGAGTTTGGCGATAATAAGAATTCGTTCATGTCGGGTTAGGCCAGATGTCAGTTTGATACCGTGTTGTAAGTTACATACGAGTTTGAAATGACGTTGAGTCAGCAAAATAGTGTGACAGAAACCGCTGAGTTTAGACATCATTTTCTCTCTTATCAGAGGTACATGTACATACATGTACTACAGTTTAAAAAAAAATATATATATTTTCTTCTAGAGTTAGATATCTACTTTTCGGCGTAAGAATATAACACCATTGACGGTAAAGAGCCGTCTACATGTACCTCCGGTTGTCATATCAAAATCAGGCTTCGGAGGAACTTAACGCTTTAGTACACAATAACGATTTTTAATGACCCCGAGAAAGAAGCCTTTTGATAATATTGAAGAAAAAGAGAAAAAGGCTGGTAACGAGCTTGTTCTCCTTTTTCCGTAATATTTTTCTACCTATTCAAGAACAAATAGATCTACTATTTATTTGAAAAATATTTAAATTGTTATCGGCTTTTATGGGAGACCAATCCATGCTTGGCTTTGTCCCGGTTTAACCCATTACTAAACAATCCCGACTTTTAACGACACTGAGAAAGAGGCCTTTTGAAAACATTGTGAGAAAAGGCGAAAATGTCGGTAACCAGCACTTTCTCCTTTTTCCCACAATGTTTTCTATTCTTCTAAAATCAATTTTCAATTTTTGAGTGACATTTATTTTGTCTTCTGCAACAAAATACTGCTCTATGGTTTAGAATTTGGGCAGAATTTGTCCGAAGGCTTGAAGGTGTAGAAAACATTATGGGAAAAAGAAAATTATTGGGAAAAAAGAAAGATGCTTGTTACTAGCATTTCCTCCTTTTCCTGCAACGTTTCTAAAATCCTTGTTCGCCACAGTATAGTTAAAACATATGATGATCAGAAAATACAGTGTTTGACCGACTTTTCTATGTCCAAAACATTGCGATTTCTTTATTGGAAAAAAGAAAGATGCTTGTTATTAGCATTTCCTCCTTTTCCTACAATGTTTCTAAAGTCCTTGTTCGCCACATTAGTTAAAACATATGATTTCTAGACAAAACAGTGATCGACCGACTTTCCCATGTCCAAAACATTGCGATTTTACCATACGTAAATCATAATGTATTCTTGTAATGTATCGAAAACTTTTGATGTATCGATCTGGTCATAAAACGAGCGATAAACGTGACATTTTTGTAACCTTTTGTATTCATTTGAAATGGGAAGAGTCTGTAATAATAATGAAATAAAGCAAATTTACTGCTCCACATGGGTTGTTCAACATGGGCCCCCTTCTATCGAAAATATTCAATGGAAAAGCCCAGACTTAAGCAATGAAAGAAACCTGTTTAATCCATTACACAACGATATTTCAGGGTTGTACAAAACGAAAGCATTTACAGACGACAAAAATAAAACTGACTGAAAATTTGAAATATGTTTTATGAAGGGTAGAATCCCTACTTTTGACAACCCTGAGAAAGAAGCCTTTAGGAAACATTGTGGGAAAAGGAGAAAATGCTGGTTACCAGCATTTTCTCCTTTTCCCACAATGTTTTCTAAAGACTTCTTTCTCAGGGTTGTCAAAAGTAGAGATTGTGTGGTAATGGGCTAATGGGTCATTTGATCTGTCTGAAACGTAGGACTCGTAAATGTCAGGGTTCAAGCTACTCGGGGACGTAGGTTCGAGCCGACGACCAGCAAGCTTGAATCACTTATAGTCTTTCGGAATAAACGTTAAACCTAGGTCACGTATGCCGGTGCTATACACCAAGCACGTTAAAGAACCAGGCATGAGTTTGGATGGGTTTCGCACTGTACCTGCACTATCCCCCGTGACAATACATACGGCATTATCTCCTGCTAGATGGCATTAACAGCTTATCAGCCGCAGGTTTCATAAAAAATAACTGCATCTATTCCGTGCAAAACTGCTTAGAGTAGATGCCAAGGAATGGCAAAGACTTTGTTGCAAGAATTTCTCATAAAACTGTCATCGGACAATGCAGTGTAAATCCAAGAGATCAGACTGTAACTTACATACAGTCTGATATTGATCTAACTTGTCTGTGAAAAAAAAAACTAGCTTTGCTCTCGACACGTAAAGGTTACAGGTTTCCTTTGATTCAGCCTGTCTTTGATTATATAAGGTCATTAAAGAGAAATAAATTCCACTTTATATTCTTATAGTATGACGCAATTAACCCATTACCTCACAATCCTTACTTTATCGAGCCGAGGCCCAATAGCTCAGTCGGTAGCGTGCATGACTTGAGAATGGGGGGGGGGGGGAGGGGGATTCGTTTGGGGGGAGGGGGGGGAGGAGGATCGTGGGGGGGGGGAGGGGGAGGAGGATCGTGGGGGGGGGGGGAGGGAGTTCGATCTCTGGCTCAGCCAATTTCTTTCCGAGGATTGATGATAGTCATTGCGGCTGGATTCATTCCTCTCACACCGCTGACCATTGTTTCGCCGATGGTTATATGGGAAAGCAGCCAGTCACGGCTTGGGAAAGAATACTGTGAGGGGTACTGGTAAAAAGAAACTCCAGGAAAGCAAGGATAGGTGCACTGGCCGCAGCGATATAACTGAAATAATGTTGAAAATGGTGTTAAACACCAAACAATCAATCAATGAACCTACTTTTACGACCTTGGCAAAGGCGACTTTTGAAAGCATTGTGGGAAAAGTAGAAAATGGTGGTTACCAGCATTTTCTCCTTTTTCCCACAATGTTTTCAATCTTCCAGAGAAAATAAAATCAATATTTGAGTGACATTGAATTTGGTCTATGCCAAATGCAAATATGCAAAAATTTTCGAGATGGACGAGGCTATTTTCTTTTTATGTGTTGCAATGAGCAAATAACCCTTTTCCTAACCCTTTACCAGGCGACAAGATTTAAGCCTTGTCTAAATTGAAAGCATTTGCAGACGACAATTTCAATGTAGCTTAAACAGTGCAATCAGTTTTTGATGGAGTAGAAAACATTTTGGGAAAAGGAGAAAATGCTGGTTACCACCATTTTCTCCTTTTCCCAAAACGTTTTCAAAAAGGCTTCTTTCCTCTGGGTGTTAACCCTTTACCACACAATGACGACTTTTGACGACCCAATGGTTGAAGCCTTTTGAAAACATTGTGGAAAAAGGAGAAAATGCTGGTAACCAGCATTTTGTCCTTTTCCCGTAATGTTTTCTACCCTCCTCATATCAAATTTCGATTTTTCAGTCACATTTATTTTGTCGTCTCCAAATGCTTTCAATTTGGACTAATCTATAAATTTGCCGTTTGGTAATGGGTTAAAAGTCCTCACTGTGTGGTAAAGGGTTAAATGATTTCTTCAATAGTCAAAATCTAAATGTTGCTTTAAAAAATATTTTCTGAGGGAAAATATCTCCTGATCAGACAGTGCAGATCAAAGATCAGACTGCACGTTCTGTGCAGTCTGATCTTGATCCATACTGTCTGCTAAAGATTCTTGAATTGAGCTTTGCAGATTGAGAGTAAAAACGTTAGTATAAACAAAAGGGACATTCCATAACGATTTCCAAGGTCATGGGAAAAACTGACCCAAATCATTGCAATTTTATAGCTTCTTTACATCACAATGTCTCGGCATCGGGAACAGTGTACATCAAAGATCAGACTGCAATTTCTGTGAAATCTAAAAGTTGTTTCAATTGCAAAGGGCACCCTGCGAAGTAATGTATTCTAAGCACGATTAGCCCTTTCCCAAATGACAAATTTTAGACTGTCCCAAACTCAAAGTGTTTGCAGATGACAATTTTGAATTTGATGAGAATGGCAGAAAGTTTTCCGATAGGCTAGAGTACACTGTGGGAAAAGGATAAATTGCTCGTTACGAGCAATTTCTCCTTTTCCCACAGTGTTTTCTTAAGACTTTTGCTGCAGACACGTAAAACCCAGGGCTTGTTTGGAAAAGAGTTGAAGATGTCTATGAAGTTGATATGTCACGAAGTTTTATTTTTTCTCACCAAGACGTGCTCTGGTTGAGACCTTGTTTATGTGGGAAAGCAGCGAAAAAGTACAGCATAACTAAAGTCAAAATTGCTAGATTTCGAGGGGTGAATGCGAAACTATTCCATCCGTGTTTTGAAAAAGTTAATAGATGAGGGGGAAAAAACTTCTCATTTAAGGTAAGACCTGTGTAATGCACTTCCGGTGAACATGGGGCAAAAATTCTAATCGGTTGATAAATAAGGATTTATGCAGAAATAATATTTTTGCACATTTCTAACGGATCAGAAATTCCGTTTATGTCTATCTTGAAATTATTTTTTGATACTTTTTTTAGTTTTCTGAAAAGGGGGGTAATTATTATCTCTTTTTGAATTGAGAATATAGTGGTTTTAGATTTATAAATGATAATTCAAAGAAAGAAAACAATGGAAAAAAATGAATTGGTGAAAGTAGTTCAATAATACTCATTTTTAATTATAGTTAATTTTGCAGGATGATATTTTAGTGGAAATAACTGTTTTCCATTTACACAGGTCTTACCTTAAAAGATTAAATGGATCACATTTTTCAAATATATATATACGTCATGTATAACAGGGGTCCCGTTTGACTCGTCAGTAATGTGTTTGTATTGTAACACAGACTTATACTTTAATTACTGAAAATATCCATTTCACCTATTCACTATTTACTCTTCACTTATTTAAAGCTTTATTTTTTATCATTCGGAATTGTAAACACACGTAGCAAGAAATCGCGTGACTAAATACATTTGATTTAAAAATTATATATTTATATGACTATAAACTATGTAGTTTTTGTCAAATAAACGATGTTCTGTTCTGTTCTGTTCTGTTCTGTAATCTGGAAGTTCAATCCACAATCGAAGTACTAACTTGTACGTGGATGTGACCTTGGGCAAGACACTTCAGAGCTTGTTTTTTTCTGGTGAAAACATGGCTTTAGGTGAATAAATGAACTGTAGCCGTGATATGACTGAAGTAATGTTGAAAACGACTTAATCTCTTTGGAACAATCCCGTGTTTTATAACGACCTTAAGGAAGAAGCCTTTTAAAAACATTGCCGTAAAAAGGGTGAAAATGTTGCATGTAACCAGCATTTCTCTTTTTCCCACAATGTTTTCCAATGTTTCAAAGACAAATTTCATTAGTTGAGCCGTATATCATTTGTCCTCTGCAAGCTTTGAATCTGAACAAGACTATTTTTCTTGTTGTTTGGTATAGGGTGAAATCACCATTTACAAGAAATATCTTCAAAAAAAAAAAATAGACGGCGTAAATTTTCCCGCAAATAGGCAGGGGGCCCCGTACAATAAAATATGTCAATATTTTAACCAATCACCAATTCCTATTTATTCATTTTGTTATCAATACGAAAAAGTAGGTCAGAAGCCAGCACATTCTGCTACGTCGAAAATCTACGGAATCCAAATTGGGCCATCCAATTCCTCGCATATATTTTAAAACCTCGCAATTCCAAACACGCGAGGTTTTGGGTGGCCCTATTAGGATTCCGTAAAAAAACGGAGCGAATATAAGGGAGTCAAGTTGCATTCCGATACGGCATGCAACACGAGAAAATGGGCATTAGAGCATTTGCGAAAAGTGTAGTCTCGGATCAGCCTACTCACTCCGCGCTGACATTTCCAAAGTTATATATTTTTTCGTTTTAATGTATTTTTCTGTTTCGCCCAAGTCTATATACAATAGGTCAAAATTTAATGTAGTCGTAAAGTGCCGTCTCGGATCAGCCTGCGCGAACAGCGCAGGCTGATCCGAGACGACACTTTACGCAGAGGTCCGACTGTCCCTTTTCTTGTGTTTCATGTTCCATATGGACTGAGGAGTGAATAATTTCTAACGCAACATTGTTTATTATTCAAATCGATAGCAGGAATATCGGGATGACTCACGCGCTTACATGTGTTCCGTATCGTTTTTTTCTTAGAATATTAAAGCGTTGCTGTGAATCAGTCAAAATGCATGAATCATGTTTGACTCGTAGAACTATCTGTGATTCCGATTTCTCTTCTTTAGAACGCCATATTTCTTTTTTCAGCTTATCAGTTCTGTTTCGAGTTATATTAACCCATTACCACACAATCCCTACTTTTGACGCCCCTGAGAAAGAAGCCTTTTGAAAACACTGTAGGAAAAGGAGAAACCAGCATTTTCTTCTTTCCCACAATGTTTTCTACCCTTCTCAAACAAAATTTCAATTTTTCAGTCACATTTATTTTGTCGTCTGCAAATGCTTTCAATTTGAACCAGTCTAAAATTTTGTCGTTTGGTAATGAGTTAACCTTTTTTCTTGCTAAATTACTTATATGGCAGTTTCGAGTTTATAGTAATAACCTATGTTGCTATTTAACCTATTACCACACATTCCCTACTTTTGACGACCCTGAAAAAAGAAGCTTTTAGAAAACATTGTGGGAAAAGGAGAAAATGTTGTAACCAGTACCCACAACATAGGGTTTCGAAGAGAAATAATGACTTTAGAATACCATCACTCCCTCTTATCTGCAGCTCTGTGACTATAGCAATTGTATAGACTAACAAAGAGTTAAATAGCTCTGGCGAGACATAACTTTTACTGCTGTGTTGCTTTTTTGCGGTTCAGTATGAAACCGTCGTCATCATCATTCGTTGGTTATATCGATTACTAATTGTAGATATACATCATAATAAAAGGTATGATTGACCTTTTCCAGGTGTTTCTGTCCCCTTTAATAACCCTTAAAGTAACATCGGCTGCCAAAAACAGGCAAAAAAGGTGTTAAAATATATCTAAACTAAAATAACAGAATTTAAACGTATATCAGAATTACTGTGAAGATGACAAATTGTTTTAATCTTATTCCTTTGTATAGAAATCATATTCACAACATGGTTAAAAACTGCCAGGTGACTCTATCTTTTAGTTTACTTTTTGCCTGATTTTGAAATTCATTTCCCTGCCACTGATTTGCACTGGAACCGACCACAATATAACAGATTGTCATCTTCACAGCATTTTTAAAAGCTTTCATTCGCATGATTTAAATCAAAATGCATTTTAACGCCTGCAAGTTTTGGTCACTATTGGGCGTTTAGGCTGCAAAATAGATGAAACTATTTCTTTTTCTTGATAACAAAACTTCCAACATTATGATATCAAAGTTCAAACACAAAAATAATTTTTCCGCAAAAAAAAAATGCTTGTCTTGTAGCTCCAGACATAGGAAAGCAAGGATTTTTTGTCTTGTAAAGGCTTGCATTCGGACATTTGCGTAAAGTGTCGTCTCGGATCAGCCTGCGCAGTCCGTGCAGGCTAATCCGAGACGGCACTTTACGACTAAATTAGATTTTGTTCTACAGTAAACTTGTAAAAAGTAGAAAATTGTATAAAGACGGGAAGTTTCGTTTCGGATTAGCCTGCGCGTAGGCTGATGATGCAAATGCTTTCGATTTGGACAAGCCTAAAATATTGTCGTTTGGTGATGAATTAAGGGTTGACGTACTCATGCACAAAACCCGTCAATTTTGTAATGCCGCGTTGAGAGCTGACACCTTCAAATATCAATTTCACCATAAAACCTGACCAGAGGGCGCTCTTCTGACATGCCATTTTCAACTCAATGGACGGGACCAATAGCTGTAATGATTTATTATAAATAATCAGCGAAAATGGCCCGGGGCCGCCACAAATTGATGTACATGATTCAGTGTCCTTATCATTTAACGTCTGTCGATCAGAAATATGTGCACTTTTCCCTTTCATCCATCCATCCATCCATCCATCCATTCATCCATCCATCTGTACTTCCGTTTCCGTGTATCCATCCGTCCCCCAGCTCTATACATCACTATCTATCTATCTATCTACCTTTCTGTCTATCTATCTGTCTTTCTATCTATCTATCTATCTACCTTTCTGTCTATCTATCTGTCTTTCTATCTATCTATCTATCTACCTTTCTGTCTATCTATCTTTCTATCTATCTATCTATCTATCTACCTTTCTGTCTATCTATCTGTCTTTCTATCTATCTATCTATCTATCTATCTATCTACCTTTCTGTCTATCTATCTGTCTTTCTATCTGTCAATCTATCTATCTATCTATCTATCTATCTATCTATCTATCTGTCTGTCTTTCTGTCTATCTATCTATCTGTCTGTCTATCTGTCTGTCTATCTGTCTGTCTGTCTATCTATCTGTCTGTCTATCTATCTATCTATCTATCTGTCTGTCTATCTATCTGTCTTTCTATCTATCTGTCTATCTATCTATCTATCTATCTATCTATCTATCTATCTACCTTCCGATCTATCTATCTATCTATCTATCTACCTTCCTATCTATCTATCTATCTATCTGTCTATCTGTCTGTCTATCTATCTATCTATCTATCTATCTATCTGTCTATCTGTCTATCTATCTATCCATCCGTCTATCTGTCTATCTGTCTATCTATCTATCTATCTATCTATCTATCTATCTATCTATCTATCTATCTGTCTTTCCATCTATCTATCTGTCTATCTATCTATCTGTCTACCTATCTGTCTGTCTATCTATCTATCTATCTATCTATCTATCTATCTATCTACCTACCTACCTACCTACCTACCTATCTATCTATCTATCCATCTGTCTATCTATCTATCTATCTATCTATCTATCTATCTATCTATCTATCTATCTACCTTCCTACCTACCTACCTACCAGGTGGTACAATGTCCCTCCCACTCGGTGTTATAGTGTCCCTTTTATAAATCATCTTAGAATGAGTCTTGAGAACATTTATCCTATTTATTTACTGTAAAGTGTAGGACCTGTGATCTTCAGATCCCGAGTCCGAACCTCACTGGAAGCTCTAGGGGTTTTGTGTGAGCTGTCGCCGTGGTATGACCAAAATGATATTGAAAAGCAGCGCAAAACACTATTCAAACGAACAAACATCCACCCAAGTTTATGTGCAAAGTTTTTAACCTCGTAATATCTATCCGTAATGTCCATGACAGAGAAAGCAAAATGTTTAAGTGATAGGAAGGTAACAAATGAGAAAAGTAAAATATTTGTTGCTCCAGATTTAACCCACTGGGCCGCTAAGCACGACTTACTGACCATTTGCGGACAGTGTAGGTCAAGATCAGACTGCACATAAAGTGCAGTCTGATCTTTGATCTACACTGTCCGATGAGGAAATATCACTACCACCCCCCCCCCCCAAAAACATAACTTTGAAATAGAACTATTTAAGTTTTTTCTCTATAGATTTGAAAAATTCATTGTAGTAATTTATATATACTACTCAACATTTGCTAAGGATCACCTTCTTACACTGAGCCGATATGTATGCGCGGCATACATTTGGTTTGGTTTTTCAGTACGTAACATTGCCACACTGATGAAATGAACTATCTAAGGAAATGAATATTTCTTAAGCAAAACTGTATTTATGTAACATATTCCTGTATTGAAGTATTGAATTGATCCCTAGCAAATGTTGAGTAGTATATAATAGTAAAAGACTTAGCGTTCATGTCTGTGTGTGGGCATGTCGCCCAAAAACGCCTTGTGGGTTTTTGACTTGAGATGTAAATTATAGTTTATTTGTAAAGAGCTGAGGACAATTTTAACCGCAGCATTCCTTACATTTGAAACTATGGGAAAAAAATCTGCATATAGTAGGTAAAAACCTCAAATGTATTTCAGTTTTAGCGCATTTCATAAAATATTTCATAAAAAAAAGAAACCAGACAGTTGCGAGCCTATTATGAAACTGCACGTTCTGGCCAGTCTAATATTGACCTTCACTGTAGGCAGTAGTAAACAGTTACTGGTTAGTTTTGTACCATTTGGTCTTTAAGATAAAAAGGGCAAAAGAAAATGTATATACTGTTTTAACCTTCCTCTGTTGAATTAGCTAAGCTAAACTTTCAAGTCAACAGTATATTAAAATCCAAATAGCACTATTCAAGCCTTTACTCCATAGATACTCATTTCTACGCATTGCTTGTAAAAGCCTTTGAAAAACATTGTGGCAAAAGGTGAAATTGCTCGTGACGAGCAATTTCACCTTGTGCCACAATGTTTTCAATGATATCAAAAGATGTCATATACAAATAAGAAACGGCTTCATCCTTGCTGTTATGTAAGGTCAGTTAGAGACAGCATAGAAATGCCTTATGGGGTAAAGGGTTAAGTCCAAATTGAAAGCATTTGCAGACGAGAAAATAAATGTGAGTGAAAAATCGTAATTTGATTTCGGGAAGGATAAGAAA
The DNA here is from genome assembly GCA_943736015.1 of Tridacna crocea. NCBI lineage: Eukaryota > Metazoa > Mollusca > Bivalvia > Cardiida > Cardiidae > Tridacna > Tridacna crocea. The sequence goes on along the minus strand of OX031068.1, from coordinate 5,786,072 downwards.
ACATTGTGGGAAAAGGAGAAAATGCTGGTTACCAGCATTTTCTCCTTTTCCCACAATGTTTTCTAAAGGCCTCTTTCTCAGGGTGGTCAAAAGTTGGAATTGTGTGGTAATGGGTTAAAACTTATTTTCGGGGGAAATATTTCCTTATCGAACAATGTGGATCAAGATCAGATTACACTTTCTGTGCGATATGATCTTGATCTATACTGATCACAAAAACAGCTTGTATTTCCCATAGCAACAGAGTCAATATAAATCAAGATCAAATTACACCGACAATGCGTTTGTAAAATTAATAATTATCCCCTCGTGCAAAAACCATGCTCTAACACTTTCAAGTGCAATTGTAGAATTCAAAATGCAAAGCCACTGGCTGCTTTTACACCCAAACATGATCGATTGTTTATATGGTGTTTAATACTGTTTTCAACATTTTGTTTTCAGTCACGGCGACCAGTGCACATTTCCGTGTTCACCTCGCGTTTCTTTAGCCAGTGCTTTTCACTATATTTTTCTCACATTACTTGCTTCTTTCCCACGCACCCATCATCAAAACAAAGATCAACGTTCTCAATGACGACGATACTGGACGGGGTCGGGGATTTGACCCCCTCCCCCCTCGCCCGCCCCTGTTTTCAAGTTCTGGGCTCGTATTCACCAACCATTCTTCAAGAACATTCTTTGTCTTATTCTTTCAAGAATTTTCTATATTTGAAAGTAGCACAACTTCTGATTGGCTAAACCATTCGGTTTAGCCAATCAGACGTTGTGTTAGTTACAAATGTAGACAATATTGGAGAATCATACTAAGAATATTCCCAAGAATGGTTGGTGAATACGCTACTTCGGTTAAGCACGGTCCAGCGTGTAAACGCTTTTTGAGTAAATGAATCCTATTACTTGCTGTAGGCTCAAACATTGGCTTTTGAGGGCGGCACAGATCAAGATCAGACATGGAATACGCCACATGATCTTGAAGTTAAACAGTCTACATGTTAAGTTAAAGATGGGTATTTAGACTTTTTACATCTCACCAAATTAAAAAATATATATGTCACTGAAAATCATATGAAAAAATAATACAAATCATCAATAATTAAGATTCATAAAGTTACAAAAAAATTTTTTTTTGATGGTGTTCCCTTAAAAGGCTACGTAGCCTCTTAAAGTATTTTTAGATTTCGCGCCAAAAATCAATAAAGCATTTTGGGAATGCCAAGTGACTGGCACGTGACTCATAACGCTTAAATTTCATTACTTAACAAACATGTAATAATTATTTTCCATAATGTCTTCTTCGGACCCTATGTTTGAAACTTAATCTGTGTATTCCTGTATGTAAATGAGCGAATTGATCATCTAAAAATAGAACGTGTCTCCCGTCGGTGTCAACCTGTGCGGCAGTAAATCTCTAATTTCTCGTGTTGTCTGACGGTTTTCGATTACTGGGGTTTTATGAATGAAAATTAAAAGGTTTTGGGAGTATAAGGATGATTTTTTAGCACTTTTGTACTATTTTCGTCCAAAAATCTGAAGGGCCACCTTTAAGCCCATAGGATAATGTCTATCCGCATATAGTCATTTTAGTCGTCAGTGGAAGCTGAAGGTATGTATTTGTTCTTGACAAAAGTCCACACGGGTCCAATAACAACATGTTCAATATTAACAGATGCACTGAGTCGGAAATCAATCAATAAGGATGGATCAATGAAATTATCTCCATATCTAACCCTTATCCAACTAAATATCTAAAATGATATTTTCAATTTGATAGTAAATGCTTAATTATTGTTATTTCAAAGTTAATTTTTTGGGCAATAATATCTCTTTAACAGACAGTGTTGATCCAAGATCAGACTGCACGTTCTGTGCAGTCTGATCTTGATCTACAGTGTCTGCAAAAGGTCAGCGAGTCGCGCTTATCCACCGAAGACCTTATTCATAACAAATCCATCTGATAATTCTAATAGATGGAAACGAGTACATTCTTTCCCATTCCATTCTTGAGTGCCGTGTTTTTCAAGATTTTGTCCAATGATTACGCCTACAGAGGTCACGTGACTTAGATGCACCAATTGCAGAACGCCTCGAGAAAATGTCAAGCGCATTAAGCTTACGGAATCATGCTCAAGAATCAATTAACAAGTTACCTAATTATGTAAAGGTCGTGCCTTTCATTGATTTTAACACAGAGCATCCTGTAAACCACTTGTTCCTTCTTGAACCTGCCAGCCCGGGTGGCATTATCTCCCGCTAGATGGCATTCTATAAATACTCATCTATTTAATTTGAGCATCCTGGGTACAGAACCAAACCACTTTCCTACGCGACAACCATTACTTTGAATTTCAAACTAAAATAAACGTTTACTCAATAAAACGCTACCTCGTGCAATTCACTCAGCTATGATCAGCAGTCTAGAGAAATCTGGAGCTAAAGCAGGTCTCATTTCTCCTCAAACGTATTGATATAAAGCTATTTTCTGCATTACTACTTTATAGAGAGCAATATTACAGTCAGCCCGCTTTTGGGGCTAGTGATGTGTCATATAAGACAGTCGAATCTTCGAAGAATATGACATGCGCAGACAATGGTCGGGGTGACTTATTTATGAGCGTGTCGGACTCATGACCTGGTGGTTGTGAGTTCGATACCCGGTTGAGGCGAATTTTCTTTCCGGCGTATTTTCGCCACTCACCTCTGCTTAAGCATGTGAGGAAAGTAGTCGGTGGCTTTGGAAAGAAAGTTGTGTTAGTACTTGTGTGAGAAAGCCAGGAAACGCATATGCGTCACCGACCGCCATTATATGACCTTAGCTGTTAAAGTGGCGTTAAACCCCAATACAACCAACCAACCATCCTTCTTGCACCTGCCAGGGCCCGTATTCACCAACCATTCTTGAGAAAATTCTCTCTAATTCGCCAAGGTTTTCTAAATTTGTAAGTAACACAACTTCTAATTGGCTAAACCGAATGGTTTAGCCAATCAGAAGTTTGTGTTACTTACAAATGTAGAAAGTTCTGGAGAATAAGACAAAGAACGTTTTAAAGAATAGTTGGTTGAATACGGGCCCAGATTGATTTAAAAATATTGCACAAGGTTAAATGATTAATTGGACAGTCCGATCTATTTCTTTTTTGGAAAAAAAATAGATTTTAATGTATATAACCGATGCTGTGTGAAAAGAGGGCTGAAGACATCTGCAAAAAAATATCGACCCATTGCAGCTTGTGTAATCAAAGCAGGCTGTCTTGGGGTGAACATTTTTGCAATTGGTCTATTTTTCTGCATGTCGGCAAATGCTTTCAGTGTGGTCAATTTTAAAACATCGTTGTCACATAAAGAGTTGTATCTTGCTAAATAACATTGTCTTGAGGAACAAGCCTATAGAAAACATTGTATATAGGAATAGGAGAAAATGCTGGTAACCAGCATTTTCTCCTATTCCCACAATGTTTTCCACACTTTTTTCGACGAATTTCATTATTTGAACAACATTCATTTGAAATCTGCACATGCTTTCAATTTGGAACAGCCTTAGATATTGTCGTATGTTAAAGAACTTAAGCTGCGCGAGGTATCAGGTGACAAATTAAATTGCCATTAATGGCGTCTTCGAGGCGTTATTTCCAGATTGTTATCACTGCGTGCGTGACGTCATATTTCTAGGTTTGGACATGATGTCTTTTGAAAAATAGTCATTAATTTATTTACGTCTACTTCATTAGGGTTGTCTAATTTTACCCTCTAAAACTTATTATAAAAAGAATGACATTCAACGTGTATTATACCGTGGTTCATGCATTGGATGGTTCTCCGAAAATTTAGACAATTGAACTCATTACTAATCAACCACTTAGCTGCTAAGCGCGACTCGCTGACCTTTTGCGGACAGTATAGATCAAGATCAGACTGCACAGAACGTGCAGTCTGATCTTTGATCTACACTGTCCGATACGAAGATATTATTCCTCAAAACAGAACTTTGTAACAGCAATATTTGGATTATTCATATCGAATTGAAAATTTAATTTCGGTTATGTTGCAGGACAAGGGTTAACGATCCTGAATATACAAAATGGCCATTGTAAACATTACGGAACATTTAAAAAAAATAAAGTTTCCCAGCATTTTTTTCTTTCCTTATCCGACAATGTATTCCCATTTTTGAGAAACGGATTCCACCATTTGTAGCACTGTTAGCGTGACGTCAACAAATGTTTTATATATGGACAGGTATTGACTTTGGCTGTTTGTTAACCTTTCATCACACAATCATTATTTTCAATGGACCTGAAGGAGGAGGCTTTTGAAAGCGTTGGGGAGGGGGGAGAGAAATACAAAGCATCTCAGAGCTAAACTGTTTTACTGAAAATACAATGTATTGTTACAAGTGGATTGACCCAAAGTAAATCTCCTTTTTGAGAAAATGATATGTGTCGAAGATTCAACCTGTCTTATGTGACGCATCTGTCCCCCCCCCCAATAATGGGGGGATTGTAGTAATACGCGCTATAAAGTAACAACGGAGAAAATGGCTTTTATCAATATATTTGAGGAGAAATCAGGCCTTTTTTAGCTTCAGATTTCTGTAAACTGCTGATCATAGCAGAATGAATCGCACCAGGGCCTGTATTCACCAACCATTCTTGAGAATATTCTTAGTCTTATTCTCCAAGGTTTTCTAAAGTTGTAAGTAACACAACTTCTAATTGGCTAAACCGAATGGTTTAGCCAAACAGAAGTTGTGTCACTTACAAAATGTAGAAAATTCTAGAGAATAAGAAAAAGAACGTTCTTAAGAATGGTTGGTGAATACGGGCCCAGGTGGCGTTTTATTGGGCAAACGTTTACATTAGTCTGAAATTCAAAGTAACGGTTGACGCGTAGAAATGTAGTCCAGTTCTGTGCCCAAGATGCCCAAATTAGATCCATGAGTATTTGTAGAATAAAATCTAGCGGGAGATAGTAATAGAGCATGTGACATCGTCACAAGTTCTCGCGAGATTCTATCCAGAAATCTCAACATACCAGAAGAGACTACATATTATCTTACGAATCAGATCTACGTATCACTCATTCATTCTTTCATATATAGACTGCAAACCATTGCTTTATCAAATTTAGTGATGTTGGATTTTAGAAGTTTAGAAACCGAATAAGGCTCTTTAAAGGTGGCCCTTCAGATTTTGGGGCGAAAATTTTATAAAAACTTAAACAAATCATCCTTATACTCCCAAAGCCTTTTGATTTTCATTCAAAAAACCCCAGTTGTCGAAAATCATCCGACAACACCAGAAATTAGAGATTTACTACGGCCCAGGTTCACACCAACGGGAGACACGTTCTATTTTTAGATGATCAATTCGCTCATTTACATACAGGAATACACAGACGAAGTTTCAAACAGCGTCCGAAGAAGACATTATGGAAAATAATTATTACATGTTTGTTATGTAATGGAATTTAAGCGTTATCAGTCACGTGCCAGTTACTGACATACCCAAAATGCTTTATTGATTTTTTGGCGCGAAATCTAAAAATAGCTTAAGAGGCTACGTAGCCTTTTAAGGGAATACCATAATTTTTTTTGGTCATTTTAAGATTCTTGATTATTGATGATTTGTATTATTTTTTCATATAAATTTCAGTGATATATATATATATATATTTTTTTTAATTTGGTGAGATGTAAAAATTCTAAATACCCGCCTTTAATAGCTTTAATAATTTGTACAATTAAAAGTAAACTTTGTTCTCCGTATTGCGTCTATCAAGTATTATATAATGGATAATGCACATTTCTGTAAGAACAAAGATCAACTTCAGCTTGCCATATAAGGAAAAGCATGATTACTTCCGGCCTGGAGCACTTGACTTCCTTTGTCCCCTCAAGTACACACGTTGTTTAACCCTTTACCACACAACCCCGAGTTTTAATGACCTTGAGATCTTGAGAAAAGGGAGTTTTGAAAACCTTGTGGGAAAAGGAGAAAATGCTGGTAAACCAGCATTTTCTCCTTTTCTCACAAGGTTTTCTATCCTATCTCATTAGGAGCTACGTTTAGTTTGTCGTCTGGAAATACATTCAATTTGGTCTAGTTCAAAAAAGATTTGTGGTTTGGTAAAGAGTTCTTTCGTTTCATACCATATGTGTGACTTATATTCTTCTAATACGGTCACAAGTATAGTTTCGCTACAAGATGGGGAGTCAGTTTAACAGTAAGATTAGAAAAAGTGGGTAGACGGATTATATAGGAGATAAGCAGACATTTCCACTTCATTCTGATCTTGATCCACACTTTTAACAATTTTTTCATATGTTGTCTACATAGCATGAAGAATGTCAATCCAATTAAATATAGGCTAATTCTCACCAAATGGACTCTGTCCAATGCGGTGATATTACTACCCTCCCCCTAAAAAATATTTTTTTTTTTATCCGCTGTCAGTGCATGCGGTATTCTTCGAAGATTCGACCATTATCTCCCGCTAGATGGCATTCTATAAATACTCATCTATCTAATTTGGGCATCCTGGGTACAGAACCGAACCACTTTCCTACGCGACAACCGTTACTTTGAATTTCAAACTAAAATAAACGTATACTCAATAAAACGCTACCTCGTGCAATTCACTCAATCATGATCAGCAGTTTAGAGAAATCTGGAGCTAAAGCAGGTCTCATTTCTCCTCAAACTAATTGATAAAAGCTATTTTCTACATTACTACTTTATAGAGCGTAATATTACAGTCTGCCCGCTTTTGGGGCGGGCGATGTGTCATATAAAACAGTCGAATCTTCGAAGAGTATGACATGCGCAGACAGCGAAGATTCGACCTGTCTGCTATGACGCATCAACCCCCCCCCTTCCCCAATTGTTGGGGGTATTGTATTAATACGCGTTCTAAAGAAATCGGGCCTGATTTCTCTAAACTGCAGATCATAGCTGAATGAATTGCACCAGGTAGAGTTTTATTAAATAAACGCTTATTTTCAGTTAAAAGCTACGGTTGTTCCATATAAAAGTAGTCCGGTTTTGTACCCAGAATGCCCGGATTAGATACATGTAGATGTGTATCTGTAGAATGTCTAGTTCAAAAAAGATTTGTGGTTTGGTAAAGAGTTCTTTCGTTTCATACCATATGTGTGACTTATATTCTTCTAATACGGTCACAAGTATAGTTTCGCTACAAGATGGGGAGTCAGTTTAACAGTAAGATTAGAAAAAGTGGGTAGACGGATTATATAGGAGATAAGCAGACATTTCCACTTCATTCTGATCTTGATCCACACTTTTAACAATTTTTTCATATGTTGTCTACATAGCATGAAGAATGTCAATCCAATCAAATATAGGCTAATTCTCACCAAATGGACTCTGTCCAATGCGGTGATATTACTACCCTCCCCCTAAAAAATATATATTTTTTATCCGCTGTCAGTGCATGCGGTATTCTTCGAAGATTCGACCATTATCTCCCGCTAGATGGCATTCTATAAATACTCATCTATCTAATTTGGGCATCCTGGGTACAGAACCGAATCACTTTCCTACGCGACAACCGTTACTTTGAATTTCAAACTAAAATAAACGTATACTCAATAAAACGCTACCTCGTGCAATTCACTCAGTTATGATCAGCAGTTTAGAGAAATCTGGAGCTAAAGCAGGTCTCATTTCTCCTCAAACTAATTGATAAAAGCTATTTTCTACATTACTACTTTATAGAGCGTAATATTACAGTCTGCCCGCTTTTGGGGCGGGCGATGTGTCATATAAAACAGTCGAATCTTCGAAGAGTATGACATGCGCAGACAGCGAAGATTCGACCTGTCTGCTATGACGCATCAACCCCCCCCCCCTTCCCCAATTGTTGGGGGTATTGTATTAATACGCGTTCTAAAGAAATCGGGCCTGATTTCTCTAAACTGCAGATCATAGCTGAATGAATTGCACCAGGTAGAGTTTTATTAAATAAACGCTTATTTTCAGTTAAAAGCTACGGTTGTTCCATATAAAAGTAGTCCGGTTTTGTACCCAGAATGCCCGGATTAGATACATGTAGATGTGTATCTGTAGAATGCCATCTAGCGGGAGATATTGGGTTTTTATCAATCAGTTTGAAATGTAAAAAAAGTTAATTTGATTAACCCTTTCCCAAACAGCAAATTTTGGACCAGACCAAACTGAAAGCATTTTGCAAATGACAAATTAACAGTTGCTAAAAGGCTGATTTTTCTATATGGTAGGGTAGAAAACATTGTGGGAAAAGGAGAGAATGCTGGTTACCAGCATTTTCTCCTTTTCCCACAATGTTTTCAAAAGCTTCTTTTCCTGACCGTAAAAACCAGGGATTGTTTGGGAAAGGGTTAAGCAATTGAAAGGTTACCCAAATCGGTAGGGTATAACTCGGAAGGGTACGCTTAGAAATACTGTAAAGCTGTAGGGAACTGTTATGATAGCTGCGATGAATATAGAAGCGTTATTGCACTGTGAGGTTCACAATTGCTAAAATAAAAATTTATAAATACTAATATATACTTATCAAAAGATGCATGAAAGCTCATTTAATTTGTCAGTTTTTCGAAAAACAATTCAATTCCAACTGGGTTTTTTTCTCTTTTTATAAATTACAGTCATTTCGGTTTAACAGCAAATCGCGTTATACTGACCAGCCGTGTAACTCCAGTTTGAAGGTGTACCGGAAGGCGTAAAAATCAAAATAAAATTTTGATCGTTTATAATAATTATACAGAACTCCAATTGAGAGGGAGCGATAGTATTATAACTTCATTATTTCTCTTCCAAACCCTATGTTGTGGGTACTCATTAGAATCGTCTCAATGAGACGATTCTAATGAGCACCCATAACATAGGGTTTAGTGGAGAATTATTAATATTTTTAATTTTGAAATCAAAATCACTCCCTCTGTATGGAGCTCTAATACATGTATATAAGATTTTCTATATTATAGGCGTGGCAAACAAAGCAGAAGGGATTTAGTTTAAACATATTTTATTGCCAATTGTATACAAAGTTATATAACAAAGACAGTAATAATCCAAATAAGGCAAAAGGGTCTGGCCACAAGTTCTCACAACTTAGCTTCGGTCATTCCCTTTTGTTTAACTTAACCGTGACAGACGGGATAGACTGCACGTTCAGTGCAGTCTAATATTGATCTTTTCCTTTCGAAAAAAGCCTCTGTTTTCAAAATGGAGTTTAACAACTTCACCAGATGCGGCGACTCTTCACGTAATCCCGTTAACAACTTCTCAAGTATTGTTGAAAAAGGAGAAAAATACTGATAACCAGCCGTTTATTCTTTAGCTACAGTTTCGTGTGTATGAATATATAAAAACCTTATTTTTTCTTCCATTGTAATAATCCCACTTTTTGATAAGGATATTAACAAAGTCGTCCTTCTCAGCTCTATTTCGGGCGATAAAGGACTTAACCAAAACCTACAGGATCTCGAATTTTGACGGCCCTGAAGAAGGAAATATTTGGAAAACATTGTGGGAAAAGGAGAAAATGCTGGTGACCAGCATTTTCTCCTTTTCCCACAATGCTTTCTACATTCCTTTTTAACTCTTTACCAAATGACAAAATTTTAGACTGGTCCAAATTGAAAGAATTTGCAACGACAAAATAAAAGTGACTTAACAATTGAAACTTGTTTTGGGAAGGCAAGAAGAAGTTGTGGGAAAAGGAGAAAATGCTGGTTATAACCAGCATTTTCTCCTTTTCCCACAATGTTTTCAGAAGGCCTCTTTTTCAGGGTCGTTAAAAGTCGGGATTGTGTGGTAAAGTGTTCAGAGACAAAAGTCTTTTTTTGGGCCATATTTGACTTGTATCCTCTAGAAGTGACTTCAGTTTGGTGAAGTCAAAAAATTCGGCCGTTCTATTGTTTGCCAAAGAGAACCCTTTACTCCATAGATACTCATTTCTACGCATTGCTTGTAGGAGTCTTTGGAAATCATTGTGGCAAAAGGTGAAATTGCTCATGACGAGCAATTTCACCTTTTGCCACAATGTTTTCTACACTATCAAAAGGTGTCATGTACATTTAAGAAACGGCCATTATCCTTGATGTTATTTAGGGTCAGTTAGAGATACCATAGAACTGCCTTATGGGGTAAAGGGTTAAGTAAGTTGAACTTAACTTTTGAGATGGCAGTAAACCCCAATTAATAATTGATTTTTCAAAACTATTTAGGGGGGAAAATATCTTCCAAAGGGACAGTGTAGATTCAGTACCAGGCTGCACGTTCTCTGCAACCTGATATTGAATCCACACTGTCCGCAAAAGGTCGACGAGTCCCTCTTAAAAGTCTAAAAAGGGTTAGCAGTGGAAAATTGGGTGACATTTCACAAATTGAAATAATCATACAAATTATAGAATGGACCAATCAAAGGATGGGAATGACTTTGCAAAATGTCAAAAATGCCTGACCTTTCTTTTTTTTCCGCAAAAGATTCACTTTCTCTTTCATAACGACATTCATCGCCAATTTGCACATTTTATATGAAGTTCCAAGTCTGTGAGTGATTCATGATTATTGAAAAGGGGGCTAAAAGCATCTGCGAAAAGTATCGACCCAGGTCAGCCTGCGCAGTCCGCTATTGGTCAATTTTCTGTTTCTCCATGGCTCAGCCTATCTCATATATTAAGTGATTTGTTTAAAAGAAACGTCGATATTATGGATTTATAATTGTGTGAAGGCTTGCTTTGCATCACGGGGGTGCATGAAGTTCCTTTTGTGGGAGCATGGCTCATATATAAATTACACACATGTATCTCGAAAGTAATTATACAGTCTAATGTATACAAGTCCGCCATTCTCGTTGTCTGCGCATATCATATTCTTTGGTTTTGGTTATTTCCATCTATTTATCGTCGCTACCGGTTGCCCATTTGAGCGACGCCCCCAGAAGACGGTTAGTTGTTACGGGGGATAGTGCAAGGATACAAGTCGAAACTACTGAGAGCTTCGCCTGGTTCTTTAACGTGATCGGCGTATAGCACCGTCACACGGGACCTCGGTTTAATGTCTCATCCGTAAGACTATTAGTAATTTTAATTGGCCAGCCGGGGATTCGAACCCACAACCTGTAGGACATTGTGTTCACGAGTCCTACGCTCTACCTACCGAGCTATATCGGCTGGTCATATTCTTGATTTGATTGATTCAAATTCATATTCTTCGAAGGTTCGACCTGTTTTATATGACGCATCACTCCCCCAATATTCGGGGGATTGTAGTAATACCCGCTATAAAGTAGCAATGGAGAAAATGGCATTTATCAATACGTTTGAGGAGAATTCAGGACCGTTTTAGCTCCAGATTTCTCTAAACTGCTGAATATAGCTGAATGAATGGCTTTAGGTAGCGTTTCATTGTGTATACGTTTATTTTAGTTTTAAATTCAAAATAAGGGTTGTCGCGTAGAAAAGTAGTCCGGTTCTGTACCCAGAATGCCTAAATTAGATAGACGAGTATTTGTAGAATGCCATCTGGCGGGAGATAATGTTATGCAGGCTAATGTACAATATTATTACAATATCTAAATCAAAGTACTGAAACTACTTCTAGAAAGTGATGGTAAAGTATGATTACAATCGTATGGTGTTTAACGCCGTTTACAACATTATTTCAGATATATCTCGGAGGCCAGTGCACTTTTCTGTGCTTTCGTAGAGTTTATTTTACTAGTACTCCGCAAAATATCCTCTCCAAGCTACTGGCTGCTTTCCCACATGATCATCGTCGAAACAAGGATCAGTGGCGAGAGATAAATCAAATTTGTTGCATTGGCTATCATCAATCCTCGGGGACACATTTGCAAAACTGCAGTTCGAACCAGCGACCCCCTGTTGTTGAGTCTTGTACGAAACCGATGCTGTTGATTGATTGATTATATGGTGTTTAACGCCGTTTTCAACATTATTTCAGTTACACCGGTGCACCTATCCATGTTTTCCTAGAGTTTCTTTTACCAGTACTTTGTACAATTTTCTTTCCAAGCCACTGGCTGCTTTTCCACATAACCATCATCAAAGCAATGGTAAGCGGTGGGAGAGGAATGAATCCTGTCGCAGTGACTACATATCATCAATCCTCGAACAGAAATTGGCCGAGCCAAGGGTCGTAGCGAGGGATCGAACCCTGGACCCCGTGTTCTCAAGTCCTGTAGGCTACCGACTGAGCTACCAGGGCTCTGTAGAAAGTGATGGAAGATATTTGCTTGCAAATAAGTTTTAACGATGGACAAACTTATCGAAAATTCATTTATCTGACGGATGACAATATTTTTACTACGATTGATGACAATGTTTCGTGACGACTGGTATTTTCCATAAAACCATATATATCCAAGCTTTTTACACGCGGTTTTAGGTGTTAGGAAAGTTATCTTGGTAAAATGACATTGTTTGGGTGTTAATCGATTGGCTGGGGATGTTTTGGGGTGTTTCTCTTCGTATTCATCCGTTTTGTACTACGTCATGTCAAAGCTGAGAAATGAGGCTAATTTCAAATCTAAAGCTTGTTCTATGACATTTAACCCTTTCCAAGACAATCCCTGGTTTTCACGGCTCTGGAAAAGAAGCCTTTTGAAAACATCTAGAGAAAAGGAGAAAATGCTGGTCACCAGCATTTTCTCCTTTTCCCACAATGTTTTCTACCCTGCAAGATTAAATTTCAATTTTTGAGTTGCGTTAATTCTGTTGTGTGCAAGTGCTTTCAAGTTGGACCTCAAATTCTAAAATTTTGTCGTTTTGTAAAGACTTAAAGCTTATTGTTTGTGTAATTGTCTTGCACAAATTTTCGTTCCGCATTTTTTTTTTCACATATCAAATAACACAGACCCGTCTGTTCAATAATCTATGAGGAACTATTTTTCTGGAGAGAGAAGAGTAATTCGTCCTCTCGGGATATAAGTCTGAAGGTTCTATATGTAAAAAGCTGAGATCTGAATTTTGTTACAAGCTTCTAAAAGGTCACCGAACAGTCATAAAGATAATAAAGGTAGTGCACCCGTAAAAGAAAACGGTTATTTCCATAATATAGTATTATCCTACAAAATTTGCAATGATTAAAAGTAAGTATTATTTTACTACTTGAACCGAGCCACTTTTTCATTTTTTTCCTTCATAGAATTATCATTTACACAGAGTATGTCTCAGAATTTAATGTGACTCGAATAATAATCGGTTAGAAGTCTATATTGCAATACGAATTCATAACGACAATAAGCCCAATGAAAATCTAATTAAAAACTTTCTAATAAGAGGGCCAGTGTGCACAGACGGACGCAAGAATGGTTGCGCGACGGACACAAGGCCTTGGCATCAAGCTCTCAGACCTTCTGGAGGAGAAAAAAGAAAGTCCTGATCATTAAGTATGAGTGAGTTCGAGATCAGACAGTACCGATGAGCATGATGATCTTTGTCTACATTCTCCGTAAAAGTGACTTGATGAGGCAATCGGTGGGATAATGGTGAAATACAGCTAAAGGGTGAAAACGCTTAGATGTATATGAAGTATGAATTTCTGTTATACAGAGAATATTATTTGTCCCCATTTGAAAATTCCTTAGATAAAATTACCATATTTCTTTGTGTGAGTTCTCTCAAGTCCTCACCCCCTGTTATTTTATTTGTCCCTCCCTTTTGTTTCTTCTGCACGTGTTACAATTCACTCTCCATCCGTCCTTTCTCACATTCTGTCCCGGCTCCCTTTGGTCTGTTAGTTTGCTTTTCTTTCTTTCTTTCTTTCTTTCTTTCTTTCTTTCTTTCTTTCTTTCTGTCTGTGTTTCTCTCTGTCTCTGCCTCTCTCTCTCTGTCTGTTTGTCTGTCTGTCTCTCTGTCTCTGTCTCTCTCTCTCTCCTGTCTGACGGTCCATCTGTTTCGCTGCCTGTCTTCATACTTTCTTTCTTTCTTTCTTTCTGTCTGTGTTTCTCTCTGTCTCTGCCTCTCTCACTCTGTCTCTGTCTCTCTCTCTCTCTCTCTCTCCTGTCTGTCTATCTGTATCACTGCCTGTCTGCCTGTTTGCCTAAGTGTTTCTATGCGTTGATACGTCAGTCTCTGAGTCTGTCTGCGTGTGCACGACCGTTTGTCCACCATTCTGTCCTGGGGTTTTCCTGGGAGCGTCCTAGACCAAAACACGGCAGTGCACCAGTCTAGTACTGGTAAAGGTAAAGAAAACAGGAATATGTGAGCTGTTGCCGTGATATGACTGAAATATTGTTGAAAGCTGCGTAACACATCATTCGATCAATACAACCACCATTTTGTCTGTCTATTTCTCGGTCTCTCAATCTAAATCGGTGCGTCTGTGTATCTGTCTGTCGCTTTTTTCTACTTTTCTTTCTTCCTTTCTCTTCATATCTATGTCTATTTGTCTGTGTGTCTGTCTGTCTGTCTGTCTCTCTCTCTCTGTCTGTCAGGGGGGAAGTGTGTGCGTGTCTGTGCGTCTGTCAGTCTGTCGTTCTGTCTGTCTTTCTGTGTGTGCGTGTGTTTGTGTGTGGGTGTGTCTGTCTGTTTGTATGTCATCTATCTGTCTGTCTGTCCGTACGTCCGTCTGTCTGTTTCTCTTCAGTACAACTCTCGATCAATCCCTGTATTAGTCATCCAGTTACATACGAGCATACTTCATCGAAGTCATAACAAGCAAACAGCTGTGAGGGATATATAGTTCAATACACTAATGGATCAAGGAAGTGGCGATGAACTTCGACCTCAGACATAATCATTACCATGGGATAATTTGTCAGGAAGAGTGTAAAACACTTACAATCTATTAACCCTTTGCCTTCCAAAGCTCAGCGACTCGGGGAGGCTATGGCGGACAGTGTAGATCAAGATCAGACTGCACAGAACGTGCAGTCTGATCTTGATCTGCACTGTCCGATATTGGTTCTTTTTTTTCCCGTAAAATTCAACTTTGATTTCTAAAAAATTTGATTTTTCACCATTAAGAATAAAATAATAAATTCATTTATTACCTCATTACCAAGCAACACATTTTTAGCATTGTCCAAATGGAAAGCATTTGCAGAGGACAGAATAAAAGTGACTGAAAAGTTGAAATTTGTTTTTGTGAAGGGTAGAAAACACTGCGGGAAAAGGAGAAAATGCTGGTTATCAGCATTTTCTCCTTTTTCCAAAATGTTTTCAAATGACATCTACCTCAGGGTTCTCAACAGTCGTCACTTTGTGGTAAAGGGCTAAAAGAAAATTATAAGTATCTTATTATATTATACATGGTTCAAGATCGGATGGGAAAGAAATCTAATCTTTTATTTAAAACCCCGAACTAAACTTTGGATCATCATGCCAATGGTTTAATTCAGTCAACAGTAAACACATTCGCCGTTAACCTGCAAAATAACTTAAGGACTACGACCCACAACACATCGGTAAACATCGGCCAATCTCGGCAGTTTCCGTAATATGATATTAGATTAATTAACCCTTTACCAAACAATCCCTGGTTTTTACGACCCCAAGATAGAAGACTTCTGAAAACATTGTAGGAAAAGGAGAAAATGCTGGTAACCAGCATTTTCTCCTTTTTTCCCACAACGTTTCTACCCTGCATGAAACACATTTCAATTTTTGGGTTACGTTTATTTTGTCGACTGCAAGTGCTTTCAATTTGGACAAGTCTAAAATTTTGTCGTTTGGTAAAGAGTTAAAGGCCTGTAAACTCACTAACTCATCGGTAAATATCGCGTGACATCGACGTAGAAGGTTATTCGGCGATTCTCGGCGAATCTCGGCAACTTCCGAGAGTTAGGGGCTGTGGACCTTAAATGAAACTTTCAAGTTGATCGTAAAATCCCAAATATTGTTATTTCAAAGTCATTCATGGAAAAAAAAAACCACCTTTTCGGACAGTGCAGCTCCAAGATCAGACTTCACGTTCTGTGCAGTCTGATCTTGATCTACACTGTCCGCAAATGGTCATTGAGTCACTCTTGGCCGCCTATGAGTTAAAAAGATACGTTTGAAGATGACGCGTCTTTTGATAAATTTCTGAGAACCTGTAGGAAAACAGCAAAGTGTTGAAATATTTTCGGCATCTGCCTGGAGAATTTCAAGATTTCGCCGGAATAGCGATTTGATAACAGACATCGTTTATATATACATGTATACATAATGTATCTAACGCGTTTCCTAGTAACCGTTTCTAAATCATTTTTTCCTGCGAGGAAAACATCAGAAGATCGAGATCAAACTGCATATTCAAACAGTCTGATTTCCGTCTTTGTTTTTTTTTTTGGTTATTTATTTAGAATTCTTTTCAAGAACTGCACAAGTTTTTATATTTCGAATTGGAGAAAAATACCAAGCCATAGGCTAGCTCACTCCTTTTCCCACCATGTTTTGCTGTCAAATTTTGATTGAATACATGACATCAGCCAAGCTCTGGCAAACGGGGGCTTAATGGATCTCTTTGATTCAATATGTAACATAACTCATCAATTTGTAACGGATCCATAAGAATTATCTAGTTTAACTCATTACCAAACAACTATATTACAGACTTGTCCAAATTGAAAGCATTTACAGACGACAAAATAAAAGTGACTGACAATTTGAAATTTGTTTTGTGAAAGGTAGAAAACATTGTGGGAAAAGGAGAAAATGCTGGTTACCAGCATTTTCTCCTTTTCCCACAATGTTTTCAAAAGGCTTCTTTCTCAGGGGCGTCAAAAGTAGGGACTGTGTGGTAATGGGTTAACAATTAAGTAACTCTGGAGGCAGAATACTATAGTGGTCATTTGTAGTGCAGAAAATTTTACAAAATAGAAAAAAGTTTCGAACCCCCCCCCCCCATGCCAGCCTGCGCGGATTGCATGGGGTCGAAACTTTTTGCAGATCAGTGCATTAAGCCCCCTTTTCAGAGAGCATAGCTTGTGTAAATCGCTGCAGTACGGCTATCAGTGATCGTTGTTTTTTTTTTCCGCCATGGCAACATGAGAGACCGTTAAGCATTTTCATACTTGAGCCAGAGTCTGTGACAGGTGTGCTTAATGTGACCAGTGCCAGAAATTGTTTCATTTTTAACCCATTACCACACAATCCCTACTTTTGACGCCCCTGAGAAAGAAGCCTTTAGAAAACATTGTGGGAAAAGGAGAAAATGCTGGTAACCAGCATTTTCTCCTTTTCCCACAATGTTTTCTACCCTTCACAAAACAAATTTCAAATTTTCAGTCACTTTTATTTTGTCGTCTGCAAATGCTTTCAATTTGGACAAGCCCGGAATATTGTCGTTTGGTAATGAGTTAAGACTTTCTGATATCGATAAACTTTCTTCATGTCCAAGAATCACTCTACCCCATGATTCAGTTGCCTGTTTGACAACGTGGATGTTATAGATCTAAAATACGATGTGATGATTTACTTTGCATGGTAAATCACGATTATGCACTTCACTTAGCAGCCTACTTCATATTTTCTACAAAAAAAAAATCTCCTTGTCCGACAGTGCAGATCTAAGATCAGACTTCTCGATCTCTGCAGCCTGATTTCGATCTACGTTTTTCCGCAAAAAAATGGATCTTCTGTTTTGGTCAGCGGCCTCGGTGTTAAACCTTGTCCCGCTAAATAACTAAAATGAAAATTCTCATTTCGGTAGTAAAACCAAAAATTACTGCCATTTCAAAGTTATGATTTTGGGAATAATATCTCCAAATCGGACAGTGTAGATCCAAGATCAGACTGCACGTTATGTGCAGTCTGATCTTGATCTACACTGTCCGCAAAAGGTCAGTGAGTCGCGCTTAGCAACCTAAGGGTTAAAAACTCAAGTCTCATGTGTTTCGGATGAAGGGTGTTTCGGATGAAGGAATAAGCCCTTGAAACTTCATACTCTTGATACTTTGATGTGTCATTGATCCTTTCTAGAAGTGAATCACTAGACAATAACCCTTTCTCTACAACCTGCTTAACGTAGTGGAAACGTAATAGCATCTTCGCGAGCCTAGGTTACGATCACTACGTGGATCTTACCTTGGCTGATTGAGCCCGATTTCGAGATTCCTGCGATGCGCCCTCTATTGGATGCTGGTTATTAACCCCCTTTACATCATATTTTCAAAAGCCAATGAAATATCGTTTTAAAAACCGCTTACGAATACATGTGAATCGATAAGCAGACATCCACGTGGGTTTCCATGTAACTTACCTTCATTCGAAAGGTAGCGACCTTGTTCTATTTTTATCAAAGATGAAATGCTACGAGCGATTTCATTCGTTGCAGTTAGAGCTGGCTTCATCCAATGAAAAAGCGTATCGGGTGAATGTAAAAATCAAGCTCGATCCGCCAAGGGTAGAGAAGCGTAGTGAATCGTCAGCCTTGGCTTGCGAAGATGCCGTAATAGAAAACAGCTATATCCCCTGTAATATAATCCTAAAAAGATTGAAAATGAGTATTATTGCACTACTTTCACCGAGCCACTTTTTCCTCTTTGTCCTTCCTAGAATTATCATTTATAAATATAAAAACCACTATATTCTCATTACAAAGGGATATGATAATCACCTCCCATTTTCCAGAAACTAACAAAAGTATCAACAAATAATTTCAAGATAGACATCAAAGGCATTCCTGATCAGTTAAAAATGTGCAAAAATACTACATATGTATAAATTTGTCTTTATCAACTGTCAAGAAATTTTATGCCATGCTGCACTAGAAGTATTACGGGTACACTACCTTAACTCTCAGTTGTTGACCGATTTTTTTTTTAAACAAAATACCGTGGTGAATGGTAAATATAGAGAGAAATACTTATATTAACCCGTAGACTGCTAAGCCGCCCAACTCAAAGACCTTTTGCGGACAGTAAAAGAACAAGATCAGACTGCACAGAACGTGCAGTCTGATCTTGGTTCTTTACTGTCCGATCAGGAGATACCTCCCCTAATTTTGAAAATGCAATGTTTTTTAATTTTTTTTCACGACGTGTATGAAAGTTTTATTTATAATAATTAGCTGGGCAAGGCTTGAGGAACTCTTTAATTTACCACCAAATTTTCTGATTGACTCTATGATATATTATATTATTACTCAAAATTTGCTAGGGATCACCACATTAGATACACTCTAGTTCTATATGTGGCATGTATCATGTATGGTTTTACAATATGTTACATTGCCACACTGATCAATAAAATCACCAGTGGAAATGGATCTTTAACCCTTTACCTCATGATGCCGACTGTTACAGACACAGAGAAAGAAGCCTTTGGAAAACATTGTTGGAAAAGGAGAAAATGCTGGATACCAGCATTTTCTCCTTTTCCAACAATGTTTTCTACCCTATGACAGACAGCACTTTGTATGTTGCATTTGGTTTTTAGTCAGCAAACGCTTTCACCTAGGAAATTTCTAGAATTTTATATTGTGGTAAACAGTTTCTGCAAAACTGCTGCAACATTTACACCCATACTGAAATATGTCAGCGATCCCTATCAAACGGTGAGTAGTATATTTACCACATTTTTGTGGTATTTGTCGAAGACAATACCACTATGAGTTCAAGATTGAATTTTGATAATCATGTATCTTATTTTGTGCAAAGCCGAAGGAAATAAACCCAGTGTAACTCATTCTTTCTCAGACAAATGGGTTTTTCGGTGGCACACAGATATATAATTTGAAATGGCATTTTAAAATACATTGGGTGAGGCCATCGATCGTTGAGATACTTATTTTTGATTGAAAATAGCTTCTCTCTCTCATAGCCTTTTATTGGCGCAATGATACGAATTTTCCTGCTGGGTTTTTTCGTTCCAAAACCAATTCGTTCCATGGCTTGTTCGTCCTATGATTGCGCGCTACTCCATTTGAATGCTCATGAATATTTATTGATCGAAGTAATTGATTGTAATGTTGGAAAATGTAAAAGGCTAAAGATATTTCAAAATTATAGTTTTAAGGTACATGAGTACTCTCCTTTCTACCTAAAAGGTATTCATTTGCTTAGTGGGTTGACTTTTAAGCCAATATTTGAACAATATGTCTCTTTTTCTTTCAAACTATTGATTCCAGGCAATGGTTTTCCTTGACAAATACCACTTCAGCGTTCTCAACGCTTTGATTAAAAAAAAAAGTTTCTTAAGTTAGTAGACCCGTAGACTTCCAGTGCAGCATGGAATAAAATTTTCTCGATAGTAAGTTGATAAATACATATTTACTCAGTCAGATATTATCCTTTTGCACATTTTTAACCGACCAGAAATTCCTTTGATGTCTATCTTGAAATTATTTGTTGATACGTTTGTTATCTTCCAGAAAAAGGGAGGTAATTATTATCTCCCTTTGTAATGAGAATATAGTAGTTTTAGAGAAGGGGGAAAAAAGGAAAACAAATCGAAAGCATTTGCAGAAAACAAAATAAAAGTGACTGAAAATTTGAAATTTGTTTTGTGAAGGGTAGAAAACATTGTGGAAAAAGGAGAAAATGCTGGTTACCAGCATTTTCTCCTTTTTCCACAATGTTTCATAAAGGCTTATTTCTCAAGGGCGTCAAAAGGAGGGATTGCGTGGTAATGGGTTAAAGTAGTACAACAATATTCATGTTTAATAATAGCAAATTTTGTAGGATAATATTATAGTGGAAATAGCTGTTTTCTATTACGGGTACACTTCCTTAAGCGACTGAAACATAACGCAAACTGGGTGCTCGAACATATAGCAAATTTTGTGCGATAATATTAGAGTGGAAATAGCTGGTTTCTATTACGGGTCCACTGACTTAATATGTACCCTTGTAAGCGACAGGTTTACGTGTTTCTGTTTTGACCTTTAAGTTCCATGGGTATTTAATCCTATACTAGACAACTTCGAATTTCAACGACCTCGAGAAGATACCTTTTAGAAAACATTGTGGAAAAGGAGAAAATGCTGGGTAACCAGCATTTTCTCCTTTTCCCACAATGATTTCTACCCTTCAAAAGACAAACTACATGTATTTTATTTAACATTTAACAACTCTTAATTTGTTGTCTATTAACGGTTTCTATTTGGGCAAGTTCAATATTACCATTTTGGTAGAGAGATGAAGGACAACTTTTAGTAATTTTGCGGCCTGTGTCGATCAAGATCAGGCTGCACAAAACTGAACAGATCTTTGATCACATCTCTTCGTAAGCCAGTCATTATTTTAGTCGAAACAATTTCGAAATGCTACTATTCTGCGCCAAATTTTAAGGTCTGCTTCATTTTTTCAGTGTTTAACTTTTTACAAAACCAAAAAAGAAATCTAGAATGGTCAAAATTCAAAGCATTTGCAGACGACAAAATAAAAGTGACTGAAAATTTGAAATCTGTATCGAAGAAAGAGAAAACATTGTGGGAAAAGGAGAAAATGCTGGTTACCAGCATTTTCTCCTTTTCCCCATAATGTTTTCAAAAGGCTTCTTTCCCAGGGTCGTCAAAAGTCGGTATTGTATGGTAAAGGGTTAACTCTTTACCACACGAGAAAATTTTAGACTGGTCCAAATTAAAAGTATTTGTAGACGACAAAATATAGGTGACTGAAAAATAGAAATTTGTGCTGGGAAGGGTAGAAAACACTGTGGGAAAAGGAGAAAATGCTGGTTACCCGCATTTTCTCCTTTTCTCACAGTGTTTTCAAAGGTCTTCTTTCTCAGGGGCGTCAAAAGTCGGTATTGTGTGGTAAAAGGTTAAACGACAAAAAGGCCGTAAAGAAACATTTACTGTATGAAGTAGGGGAACCAGACGAAGCTAGCACGTGCAGTTTATCGATCAGTACCGTTTGATTTTCGACACCAAAGGCCATTTGCATGTCGAATCAAATTGCACAAACGATACAAAGATATCCGCAACATTTCGGATTTGATGGAGAAGATCTGTGAGTGGGCGATGGGAATTTCCGCTAGAGGTGCCTTACTCACCAAGTATGCTCAGCTCAAAAACTGATAAGCGCTTTTGAATAGGTTTGTTTTGTGCACAGTCTAGATCAAGATCAGACTCTATAAATGCATATTTCGTATCGGTGAGATCTTAATAGGTTATATTAAACGTAAGGCTGCAAAAGCGCTACTCACTGACCTTTAGCGGGCAGTGTTAATCAAGATCAGACTGCACAGAACGTGCAGTCTGATCTTGGATCGAAACTGAGATAATATTCTTCCAAACATGACTTTGAAATAGCTATATTTAGGCTTTAATATTGAATTAAAAGTTTCATTTTAGTTGTTTAGCAGGGTTAAGGGTTAAAATTGAAGTCATAATATTTCAGATTGTTAATTTAACCCTTTACCAAACATACCCTGGTTTTTACGGGTCAGGAATAGAAGCCTTTTGAAAACATTGTGGGAAAATGAGAAAATGCTGGTAACCAGCATTTTCTCCTTTTTCCCACAATGTTTTCTACCCTATCATATAGAATACTCATCTTTAATGCTTTCAATTTGGTCTGGTCCAAAATTTGCCGTTTGGGAAAGGGTTAAGAAACGAAACTTGACCTGCATCTTCTCATTTTCTCACAATGTTTTTCAACCTTTTCTTTTTTCCTTCCTTCAAGGTCGTGAGCCCTTAGGTCCAGTATAGCCCAATCCGACTCTGAGGCCACTGTAGATCATGATCAGACTGCACAAAACGTGCTGTCTTATCTTTGATCTACACTGTCCGATAAGCAGAAGTGTTTGACCCTTTACCAAACAATCCCTGGTTTTTTACAACCCTGAGATAGTCTAAGCCTTTTGAAAACATTGTGGGAAAAGGAGAAAATGCTGGTAACCAGCATTTTCTCCTTTTCCCTCAATGTTTTATACCCTGCTGGAAACAAATTTTGATTTTTGAGTTACGTTTAGTTTGTCGTCTGCAAGTGCTTTCAATTTGGACCAGCCAAAAATTTTGTCGTGTGGTAAATAGTTAGCTGTTTCATAACTGAATATATAAATTGCATTTCCTCAAAGCCTAAAAAATACATTTCCTCTGTAAGAGCAAGATACAATTCTGGCGTAAGCTAGAATGTAGAAGTGGACAGTGCAAATCAAAGATCAAACTGCACAGAACGTGCAGTCTGATCTTGATCTGCACTGCCCACAAAAGCTTCTGGTATCGTCAATAGTATGAAAGGAGTTTTGGGTCAATACTCGAAATTCTTTGCTAAAAGGTCAATACAGCTGACCACTATGAAAGGTTTTACATATATCTTTCCTCGTACTATTATCTCTATAGTAAACCATGGGAAATGCTATGTGGGTTTTCCAAATTATGTCCGGTTGACATTTCGACAGGTGGAGGGAGTGTCCATTTTGTGCAGTTATTGTCCCATTTTACGTGTCAACCTCATGTCAGATGAGGAAATATTGAGTAAAAAAACGAGTTTAGACGCGGCAACGAAAGCATAGGTATTAAAGGTGGCCCTTCAGATTTTGGGACGAAAATTTTACAAAAATGCAAAAAAAAAATCATCCTTATACTCCCATAGCCTTTTAATCTGGGTACATAAAACCCCAGTAGTCGAAAACCATCCGATAACACGAGAAATTGGAGATTTATTACGGACTAGGTTGACACCAACGGGAGACACGTTCTATTTTTGGATTATCAATTCTCTCATTTAAATACAGGAAAGGACAGACAAAGTTTCAAACATCCGTCCGAAGAAGACATTATGGAAAATAATTATTACATGTTTGTTATGTAATGAAATTTAAGCTTTATCAGTCACGTGCCAGTCATTTGACATTCTCACAATGCTCTATTGATTGTTGGCGCAAAATCTAAAAATAGCTTAAGAGGCTACGTAGCCTTTTAAGGGAATACCATCAAACTTTTTTTTTTTTTGTAATTTTACGATTCTTAATTACTGATGATCTGTATAGTTTTTTCATATAAATTTCAATGACATATATATTTTTTCATTTGGTGTGATGTGAAAATTCTAAATATCCACCTTTAAGGAACGCGTTTTTTTTTTTCAGTAGTATATCCTTAATTGGACATGTAAACTCGTATAATACGTTTAAACTTTGAACCAAAGTTTCGCAAAGACTTGTGGGAATGTCACATGATCAATAACACGCGTCGATCACGAGGGGTTTGTATTCAAATCAGTATCATGACGTCATATCTGACGCGATAAAACGAGATAAAATTAGCAGGACTTAGAGATTTCAAAAACATCACCCCTTCTTTTAAAGTGCCCCCTACCCCGTAAAATTATTAAATACTAAATGTAACCGCACTGTAATCATGACGTCATATTTGATGCAATCAAAAGAGATAAAGTTAGAAGGACTTAGAGATTTTAAAGAAAATTCACCCCTTCATTCAAAGCCCCCCCCCCCCCCCAAAAAAAAAAAAACAGTAACTGTTTTCTTTCTGTCCGTCAATAAACCATAAACCATGCATGGTTTAGCCGGTTTATGAACGAAATAGATTCACGCAATGCTATGATATACTCGGTAGAATGCATTACGAATGGGTAAAACGCCCTTGTCATAGAGGGCCATAGGTTTATTTACTGACAGAAATTTGGTTTTTAGAACGAAAATTTCAGCAGGCACTGATTCATATACGCACAGAAATCTCGAACCATGCGATCCATACCAAATCAAAATCTCGGGTTTCTAGTTGCTTTAAAAGAGTACCTACTTAAAATCCTTACCACACAGCCGCTTTAAAAGAGTACGTACTTAAAATCCTTACCACACAATCCAGACATTTTTACGACCTTGAGAAAGAGGGCTTTTGAAAAAATTGTTGGGAAAGGAGAAAATGCTGGTAACCAGCATTTTCTCCTTTCCCCACAATGTTTTTTTACACTTCAAGATAGCAAATTTATTCATTGAATCACATTTATGTTGTCGTCTGCAAATGCTTTGAATTCAGACAAGAGTTAAATTTTGTCGTTTGGTGAACATTTACCCCACAGACTGCACTTTTACACGACTTTTTTTTTTGCGTTGTGGTATGCGGGGGCGGTCAACAATGTATGTACATACATGCCTAAATGATTGATGAGGTGCTGATTTCCTTTTTTAGACCATTGAATGCGACAAAAGGACATTTTACACCACAAAATAAGTAACATGTAAATTCACGATCAGGCTGCCTGTGTAATGCAGAGAAATGACCCTCCCCTACAAAATGACCCATGGATCATTTCTCTTCGTAGAGGAATTACCCGGGTCATTATTCTACGTAGAAAAATTACCCTCTGGGGTCATTCCTCTACGTAGCATAGTGACACGAGGGTTTTTTATCTACGTAGAATAATGACCCGGGTCATTCCTCTACGTAGATAAATGACCCATGGGTCATTTTGAGAGGAGGGTCATTTCTCTGCATTGCACCTGCACTGTGTTATCGTATTCTTCATTTAGACCGTCTGAAATAGCATTTGGTGCCCAGGGATTGCATTCCCTGAAAATATTCGTAAGGAAGTTACAATCATTCATTCCAGCCAGTCGACCGGCCAGCCAGCAAATCAATCAATCAATCAATCAATCAATCAATCCATCCATCCATCCATCCATCCATTAATCCATCCATCAATTAATCAATTAATCAATCAATCTGGCTGTAAAAAACCATGTTAATCAAGGTTTTAACACTGTGGGGTGTTTCCACACTTCTCCACATATCAATGTTATTTGAAAGAAACGCAACTTGTGCCAAGTTAGAAAGTAACAGAACTTCTGATTGGCTAAACCAAAGGGTTTAGCCAGTCAGAAGTTGTGTTACTTTTTATATCTAGATTTATATACCAAGAATGTTTCTGGAATATACGACCTAGAAAACTTTAGCCTATCAGTCATTTTATGACATCATAAAAAGCCTGTGGGTATGAAAATTGATCCTTGTCCTGTCGTGCACGATTATTGGCGTAATTTGCAGAAATTGCAGACCTATTTCAGCCAGTACATACGTACAGTCTGATCTCTGTCTATACTTTCTGCTCTTCTTATAATGTTTTTTAACAAATAAATCCCTGCAATGCATATACATATTATGAAAAAAAGTAGATAATTAAAGGAAAAAGATTGGATTTGGGTTTGAAATACTTGCACTGCAATCGCCCTTGTTCGCTAAAAAAAAACCCTTATTTTACCAACATAAATTTTGATTTGTATAATTATCAATTTAGTTATATTAGCCTATACCAATGTACTCCTTGTTGTAATGGTTCTTACGTAAAAGAAAAAAATCCGAAAACATAGTGAGATAAGGAGGAAATGATGTCATTTATAGATCCATGAAAAATCTATTATGTGTTACAACCTACTGAATCTGTAGGTAGAATGATTCCTAGGCATGCAGAAAATTGACTAGTAGCAAAAAGTTTCGATTCGTGTCAGCCTGCGCGGACTGCGCAGGCTGACACGAAACGACACTTTTTGCCGATGCATTAAAATTCTCCGATTCACAGAGCTACTCTATCATTGTCTTGCCCGAGAAGTTGCGAATTCGACCTCTCTCAGACTCGGATTTTATCGTGTATCGTTTACACACCTTTCTTCCTGACTACATGTTACAAGTAATTTTCGTTGCAGCCTAGGGGTTAAATAATATCGATTGACACTTTTTTGATTCAACAAAATATGATTATCTCTTTTATCAAACGAGATAATTTTAGATTAATCAATATTAAAAGCATCTGTATATCTTAACCTCGGCACATGGGCTTTTGTTTTGAAATGGTAGAATATTTGGATAGGAGAAAATACTATCAAGATTTTCTTCTTCGCCCACAGCGTTTTCAGTCCTTTTTCTTCAAGGTCGTAGAGACACGAGATCGATTAATGAAGGATTCAACCGAAATATATACAGCCAATCCCTCCCCACCTTCCCGACAATATATTTACACTTGAAGGATGTTCTTCGGTTTAAAAATAGGGCACCAAATGAAGATTCCTGAAACTTCACCGAAAAACGAACGGATTCGGTTAAGACTCGGCTAAATCCGTAATCGATCGGCCGATAAATGTTGATTCCCAGCATCTATATATACTACTCAACATTTGCTAGGGATCACCATCTTACACGGACACGATATGTATGCACGGCATGCATTTGGTATGGTTTTTAAGTACGTAGCATTGCCACACTGATGACATAAACTATATACGGAAATGAATATTTCTAAAGCAAAACTGTATTTATGTAACATATTCCTGTATTGAAGTATCAAATTGATCCCTAGCAAATGTTGAGTGGTATATATACGGATTACCCGAGTTTTAGCTGAGTCCCTTGTACGTTAACCCTTAGGCGGCTAAGTGCTACTGACCAACCTTTTGCGGACAGTGCAGATCAAGATCAGACTGCACAGAACGTGCAGTCTGATCTTCGATCTACACTGTCCGATAAGGAGATATTATTGCCCAAGACATAATTTTGAAATAGCAAAATTTTGGATTTTACTACCGAATTCAAAGTATCATTTTAGCGTGAGAAAGGTTAACTCATTACCAAACGACAATATTTTAAGTTTGTCCAAATCGAAAGCATTTGCAGACGACAAAATGAAAGTGACTGAAAATTTGAAATTTGTTTTGTGAAGGGTAGAAAACATTGTGGGAAAAGAAGAAAATGCTGGTTACCAGCATTTTCTCCTTTTCCCACAATGTTTTCAAAGTCTTATTATACAGGGCCTTGAAAACCAGGTTTCGTTTGGTAAAGGGTAACAAGTATGCGATTGCGTTAAGTTAAAGATTTCCAAAGTCAAAAGGACGCCATGAAAATGTGCTCATAATTCCAATTGTTACATCAGACAAACATAGAAAAGGGTTTTGGATTTGTTTTACTATTTCATTGCCAATGTTCACTTCGATTGCCCAGACTGCGCAGAAGGTGCAGTATGTACATAGTCCATTCTCTGGTACTAAACTATGACAAAATTCATTTTAAATAACAAAAGAAGTCTACAAGACTGTTTTCCACACAATCCAGTTTTAAAGACCTTTAAGTAGAAAGCCTTTGAAAAACATTGTGGGAAAAGCAGAAAATGCTGGTAACCATGGCAGAAGACAGCCTTTAAAAACATTGTGGGTAAATGAGAAAATGCTTGCAACAATACAATCGGCGAATTCTAACGACACTGAAGAAGAAAGCTTTTTGAAAACATTGTGGGAAAAGGAGGAAATGCTGGTAACCGTCATTTTCTTCTTTTCCCACAATGTTTTCTACCTCTTTCTCAAGCTTTTTTTCTCCATTTTAACCACTTTAAAACTCTCGTCTGCTAATTCTTTCAATTTTGGACCAGTCTAACATTTTGTCGTTTGGTAAAGGGTGCAGATCTCAGAAAACCGTGGAATTTCTGGAGTTAGCGTTAAAGGCTAAACTCTTTACCAAACGACAAAAAAAAAAGAAACGCGTCCAGATTGAAATAACCTGCAGACGACAATTTAAAAGTGACTAAAAAATTCAGTTCGTGGAGGGACAGAAAACATTGTGGGAAAAGGAGAAAATGCTGGTTACCAGCATTTTCTCCTTTTCCCGCAATGTTTTCAAAAGACATCTTTTCACAAAGTCAGTAAAAGTTTCGATTGTGTGATGCAGTGTTACAGAACGAGACCGTTCCACCAGATTCCCTTGCGATTCTTATCAAACCCCCAATGCCATGTTTCATAAAACATGTGTACACACAAAAATGAGTAGAATTTCAGTGCCAGGCCAGACGTAAACTTTAACATCTGTCATCGCTCCACCATATCAGAACATGTATTCTGAAAACGCATGCATGTTGCCATATTTTTCACCCTACACCAAATCATTAAATGTTTTCAACCCTTTAGAAAGAAAGCTTTTGAAAGCATTGTGGGAAAAAGAAAAATAAATAAAAACAGGTTGGTAATGAGCATGTGTTTGTGCAGGCTGATCCGAATCGACAATTTTCGCAGATGCACTAAGCCCAGTTTTCACAAAGCACGGCTCAAATTTAAGTGACAGAAAAAGAAATTATTGAAATTAAACAGTTAAATGTTGTTGGAACAGGGCATTGCCTGAAAGATTCAACTGTTTTTTTTTTCAACAATGTTTATTTTTCAAAACTGAAAACCCGAAAAGTGCGTAAATGAATGAGCCCCGCTCTATATATAAAAAAGAGGCTTAGCGTATCTGCGAAAAGTATCGGTCCAGATCAGCTTGCGCACTCTGCGCACGCTGACCCGGGCCAGAAGTTTTCGCTATTGGTCATTTTTATGTATGTCCTAGGACCGGTCTATCCCCTGATTCCGTCGGTTTGTGAAAAAACGGGTACTATAGAACCATAAGTAGGTGTCGGCTTGCTCAGCACAATGGCTCATTTTGCCGGGGCATCGATCAAATATAGATAGATAGATAGATAGATAGACAGATAGATAGATAGATAGATAGATAGATAGATAGATACTTTATTGAAGTAACGTAAACTATACATAGTTTCTATCAAATATACTACTCAAACTTTGCTAGGGATCACTTACATATTTCTGTATGCATGGGTTTATATGTTACAACAGTTTTGCATAAACTCTTACAAAACTGTAAAATGCTAGATTTTTGCTAGAAGTTGTAAGCATTTGCTGACCAAAAACTATATACTATGGTGCCTATCATAGGGTAGAAAATATCGTTGGAAAAGGAGAAAATGCTGGTATCCAGCATTTTCTCCTTTTCCAACAATTTTTTTTAAAAGCTTCTTTCTCGGTGTCTTTAACAGTCGGCATTGTGAGGTAAAGGCTTAAAGACCCATTTCCACTGGTCATTTTATTGGTCAGTGTGGCAATGTAACATATTGTAAATCCATACATGATACATGCCACATATAAAATTTAGAGTGAATCTTTTAGGGTGATCACTAGCAAATTTTGAGTAGTATATATGGTTTCAGCCATGAGAACAACAGCTAAGGGTTAAACGGTCGAACTGTATAAGTGATTATGTTTGAAGTCCATCGATGACTCGACCCAGCCCTCCGGCCATTATATGTACAGAAAGTATGTACACGTAATGATTCACAAACCTGACATTGATATGAGCAAATCAATTAGTTTGATCAATGGACGTTAAGAGCTCCTGTTAAGATGGAGTGATGGTATTTTTCAATCCTTTATTTCTCTTCCAAACCTATGTTGTGGGTACTCATTAGAATCGTCTCGATGAGACGATTCTAATGAGTACCCACAACATAGGGTTTAGCGGTTAATAATTGATATTTTTTCAGTTTTTGAAATAAAAATCACTCCCTCTGTCTCGAAGTCTGGATATTTACTGCGGCCCTAGTATTGCATATTTTGTCAAACTACAACAACAACAATAAAAGAATTAATGATAATAACGTATCGAAACAATAGGGAGAAAGATCGATACATCACAGTGCTTGATGGATCTCAATTCTTTAGATATTGGATATCGTCTTCCTCTGACGAAAGGGAGTTTAAATGCATTTCCCTATTGCATAGTACCCGGCAAAATCGTCATAATAATTATGGACCCATAAAAATCCCATATGGTGTGCAACACGCGAAAAGGGACATTCGGACATCTGCGTAAAGTGTCGTCTCGGATCAACCTGCGCAGTCCGCGCAGGCTAATCCGAGACGGCACTTTACGATTTCATTACATTTTGTGCTACAGTAGACATGCGCAAAACAGAAAATTGCATTAAAAAGGAAAGTGTCGTTCCGGATTAGCCTGTGCGGACTGCGCAGGCTGATTCTAGACGACACTTTACGCACATATCCGAATGTCCCTTTTCGCGTGTTGCAAACCAAATCTTCTTTCAAGCAGCTGAATCACGAAGTAGACTTCTCCTTCGACACGCAGAAAATTAACGAAAATAAAAAAAGTTTCAACTCGTGTCAGCCTGCGTGGACTGCGCAGGTTCCTAACTCAGCCATATTATACCAGGACGAAAAGGAAACGCAGGGTACCATATGAGATATTGAACAAGCTTTGAGTCTCCATATGCAGAAAGTCACTACTTTTTTTTTCACTGAGGAGGGCGTACTGTCAATAAGAAGCCATTTTCTAATTTCCTTTTGGCCACCGTGATTGAAACGAATTTCGTCAAAATATTCAAAACATCAAATCATAATTTAGAATTCTCAATCAAGTTATACACCTCTAAACTACCTTGAAAGGTTACCCTGCGTTTCTTTTTCGTCCTAGTACATTTTATGGTGCACTGTAGATTTGTAACACGTTCTTGATAGCTTCTTTGTTCGTTTAGCCTTTAACATTGTATTCATAATTATGCCCCCCTTTCGAAGAAATGGGGGTATATTGCTTTGCAATTGTCGGTCGGTCCGTCGGTCCGTCGGTCCGTCGGTCCGTCGGTCGGTCCGTCGGTCCGTAGACCAAAGTTTGTCCGGAGCATAACTCAAAAACTATTTAAGGTATCATCTTGAAACTACATAGGTGGATAGATCTCATTAAGGAGAAGTGCAGTGCACAATAACAACAACTCTGCCCATCATATTTTTGGAGTTATTGCCCTTTGTTGATTTTCATACTTAATTTTTGTCCGGAGCATAACTCAAAAACTATTTCAGGTATCATCTTGAAATTACATAGGTGGATAGATCTCATTAAGGAGAAGTGCAGTGCACAAGAACCATAACTCTGCCCATCATATTTTTGGAGTTATTGCCCTTTGTTGATTTTCATACTTAATTTTTGTCCAGAGCATAACTCAAAAAGTATTTTAGGTATCACCTTGAAACTTCATAGGTGGATAGATCTCATTAAGGAGAAGTGCAGTGCACAAGTACCATAACTCTGCCCATCATATTTTTGGAGTTATTGCCCTTTGTTGATTTTCATATTTAATTTTTGTCCGTAGCATAACTCTAAAAGTATTTCAGGTATCACCTTGAAACCTTATATGTGAAAAGATCTTATTAAGGAGAAGTGCAGTGCACAAGAACCATAACTCTGCCTATCATATTTTTGGAGTTATTGCTCTTTGTTGATTTTCATAGTTAATTTTTGTCCAGAGCATAACTCAAAAAGTATTTTAGGTATCATCTTGAAACTACATAGGTGGATAGATCTCATTAAGGAGAAGTGCAGTGCAGAAGAACAACAACTCTGCCCATCATATTTATGGAGTTATTGCCCTTTGTTGATTTTCATACTTAATTTTTGTCCGGAGCATAACTCTAAAAGTATTTCAGGTATTATCCTAAAATCTCATAGGTGGATAGATTATACTAAGGAGAAGTGCAGTGCACAAGTACCTTAACTCTGCCCATCATATTTTTGGAGTTATTGCCCTTTGTTGATTTTCATAGTCAACTTTTGTCTGGAGCATAACTCAAAAAGTATTTCAGGTATCACCTTGAAACCTTATAGGTGGATTAACCTTATTAAGGAGAAGTGCACTGCACAAGCACCATAACTCTGCCCATTATATTTTTGGAGCTTTTGCCCTTTGTTGATTTTCATACTTAATTTTTGTCCAGAGCATAACTCAAAAGGTTTTTCAGGTATCATCTTGAAACCATATATGTGGATAGATCTTATTCAGGAGAAGTGCATTGCACAAGAACCATAACTCTGCCCATTATATTTTTGCAATTACTGCCCTTTGTTGATTTTCGTACTTATTTTTTTTTCCGGAGCATAACTCAAAAAGTATGTGAGGTAAAATCATGAAACTTTAAAAGTTGATAGTTCACTTAAATGGGAAGTACAGTGCCCAAGAATTGTTAATTTATCATTAATAATTTTTGACTAATTACCCTTTGTTCGTTTTTACATTTTGAACGTAAGAGATTATAGGGGGGCATACATGTTTTACAAACATCTCTTGTTTTAATGAGTAATTGTACGTCGACCAGCACACCTATTCACGCGTTCGTTTTTCAGAGTCATTTTTGTTTTGTCGTCTGCAAATACTTTCGATTTGGACAAACATAAAATTTGGCATTTATCTATAACCACACAATCCCTACTTTTGACGACCCCGAGAAAGAAGCATTAAGAAAACATTGTGGGTAAAGGAGAAAATGCTGGTGACCATCATTTTCTTTTCCCCCACAATGTTTTCTACCCTTCTCAAAACAAATGTCAAATTTTCTGTCACTTTTGTTATGTCGTCTGCATTATACGTTCGATTTGGACAAACCTAAAGTTTTGCATTTACCCATTACCAGACATGTACAATCCCTACTTTTGACGACCCTGAGAAAGACGCCTTTAGAAAACATTGTGGGAAAAGATGAAAATGCTGGTGACCAATGTTTTCTACTCTTCACAAGACAAATATCAAATTTTCAGTCACTTTTGTTGTGTCGTCTGCAAATGCTTTCGATGAGTTAACCCCCTTTTCCCACGGCAAGGCTAAAACACAAGCATAGCTTTGCGAACGATTAGATCAAAATCAGGATGTGTACAAGACCGTCTGAAACTGGCCTCGATGAACTGTCTAAGAAGCACGTCGGGAGGAGGAAAAGTGTGTGTGTGTGTGGGGGTGGGGGGTGGGGGGGGGGTAAAATTGGAAACTACAAAGTCAACCTTTTACCACGTCAACGAAATTTTACACTTGTCCGAAATAAAAACGTTTGCATTCTTAGAGATGAAAAATAACAGAGATTTAGCTTCAGATGGTTGGGTTCGTTCTTCGAAGGGCAGAAAACATTGTCGAAAATGGAAAAGCTACTAGCTAGACACCCTTTTCACGTTATTGTCTCAAAACGTGTTCCCATATTGGGACATGAAAATAAGTCCTGGGGATGGTTTGGTAAAGAGTTAAAAAACAGTTTTCTGCGGCTAAGGGTTTTTCTTTTTTACCATACAAGAAATTTTGAGACGGGTCAAAACTCAGGGGATGGATAGAAATCAATTTTAATAATTTTTTTTTTTTTTTGATTTGAAAGAGAAGAAAACTTTGTGGAAAAAGGAGAAAATGCTGGTTATCAGCATTTTCTCCTTTTTCCCACAATGTTTTCAAAAGCCTCATTTTTTTCAATGGTCGTTAAAACTGGGAATTGCGTGATAGAGGCTAAAAATTTCCAGGATGATACGCAGCTTCCATTGTCCTCGTGCGTTTTCGCATTCTCTCCAGTCTCTTTGCATAATCTAGCGTCTGCATAATTGATTCCATATTCTGCAGGAGAAATTCTGCGAGCGTTTCTTTTTTTTTTCAAAAGGAAACAAGGGCTCATAGGTTTCCCAGCGCGTGACTCAGAACAGAGCGTCGTCTGCGCTTTGAATAATAATTCTCAAAAATTCTGTATAAAAAAACCGATACATGAGTAACAAAATATGAGGTTAAAAAACACACACACAGTAAAATTTAAATCCAATTTAAACATAGGGTAGGAAAAAAACAAAATTAAGTAAGATTTGACTTACGTGTGGTTTCCGAGGCGGCTTCCATCTCTTTTGTTTCGTTTTGTGAGGGGAAAAAAAGTCAGAATTTATAAATCCAGACACTAGCTTTTACAGACGGTCACACTATTTTGTGCAGACGCTGGAAATCGGAAAAATTATCCCCAGCAACTAAAACGAGGCTCGATTCCAGTGGAGCACGCCACCTAGCGGGAAAATGACACATAACTTTAAAAGCTTTTCACACGACAGGACGCAATCGTCTGCTATGTACCGAGGGGAAATAACTCTAACAGTCTTAAATTTAGATTTAACCAACACTGCTTACTTTCTCTTTTTCCCACGTGAAGTTTAATTTTTTCCTTTTACTCTCAAATTTTTAATTCAAATGAGCTCATACAAAAATGGGCTTAACTCATTACCAATCGACAAAATGTTAGAATTGTTCAAATTGAAAACATTTGCAGACCACAAAATAAACATGACTCAAAAATTGAAACTTGACTGTAGAAGAGTAGAAAACATTGTGGGAAAAGGAGAAAATGCTGGTAACCAGCATTTTCTCCTTTTCCCACAATGTTTTCAAAAGGGATTGTTTGATAAAGGGTTAATAATGAAATTTATCTGTGAAAAGGGAATACACATTTTCGGAACAGCAGAAAATGCTTGTCGTTTATCATTAGCTACTTTCCCAAGATAGAAACTTGACTTAAGATGGATAGAAAACATTGTGTGAAAAGGGAAAAATGCTGGCTACCAGCATTTTCTCCTTTTCCCACAATGTTTTCAGAAGGCTTCTTCCTCTGGGTCGTCAAAACCAAAGATCGTCAAGAGTTAAGGCATCTGTGCCATAGAATCTATCGCATTATAATGAATGCTAGAAAATCATGCTGTCTGACATTCGACTGAGTCACAAGGTAGACTGATTCTACGACAAACTTTGGGACAGAAAAGACTTTAAGGCAGCAAAACTTCAGACTGATAAAGAGTTGAAACTGTACGTCAGATGTTCAAGTTTTCTCTCTCGCTTTTTCTGCATTTATCACGATGTTTTTAACCCTTTACCCCATAAGGCATTTCTATGGTATCTCTAATTGACCCTAAATAACAGCAAGGATGAAGCTGTCTCTTATGTGTATATGACACCTTATGATAGTGTAGAAAACATTGTAGCAAAAGGTGAAGTTGCTCGTCACGAGCAATTTCACCTTTTGCCACAATGTTTCCCAAAGGCTCCTACAAGCAATGAGGAGAAATGAGTATCTATGGAGTAAAGGGTTCATAATGTTTTTCAATAGGATCGCCCAAACATTGATTTACGTGTTAAATTGTTAACGAATAAATGTTGAAAATTTTGCTAAAAATTAAAAAAAAAAATAACCCTTTGATTGCTATGCTCAACAACTCACTGAGCTTTTGCGGACAGTGTAGATCAAGATCAGACTGCGCATAACGCGCAGTCTGATCTTGGATCTACACTGTCCGATTAGGAGATTTTTTTCCATGGCAAAATGAGTTTGAAATGGCAATATTTGGAGTTAAATTATCGGATTTAAAAGTTCATTTTACTTATTTAGCAGGCCTGCACATGAACTGGCCACCGTTGTATATATACCGTGTATCAGGGGCGGTAACCAGTCTAGCCTGCGCAGTCCGCGCAGGCTAATCCGAATCGACACCTACCGTTTTCTAAATGAGTTTCTGTTTTGCTGAAATCTACTGTAGCAGAAAATGTACAAAAATGAAGATAAGTCTTTATCTTACAATCCCGATTTAAATGATCATGTTCGAAAAGACTTTTGAAAACATTGTGGTAACAGGAGAAAATGCTGGTAACCCAAAGAAAAAAAATGTGGTAAAAGGAGAAAATGCTGGTAACCCCTGCCTACCTGTATCCCCTGCTCTGCCTACTGCCCTACTTGCCGCCCTGTCTGTCTGCATCTCTGCTTTGTCTGCTGTCCTGCATGCTTCCCTTTCCTGCATGCCTCCCTGCCCTGCCTTGCCCTGTCCTGTCCGTCTGCATCTCTGTCTTGTCTGCTGTCTTGCCTGCTTCCCTGTCCTGCATGCCTCCCTGCCCTGCCTGCTACCTGCTGCCCTGCGCTACCTGCGACCCCGCCCCGCCTCGAGTCTTTATTTAACCCTTTCCCAGACAATCCCTGGTTTTTACGGGTCTGGAATCGTAGCCTTTTGAAAACATTTTGGGAAAAGGAGAAAATGTTGGTAACCAGCATTTTCTCCTTTTCTCACAATGTTTTCTACCCTGTCATAGACAGAAATCATCTTTTCAGCAAGAGTTGAATTGTCGTCTGCAAATGCTTTGAATTTGGTCTAGTCCAAAAGTTTGTCGTTTAGGAAAGGGTTAAGCTAGGAATATATACCCGATGATAATTTCGATTTTAGGGGTATTTTACCAAAATATTTTACAATCTATCCAAAAGTGTGGATCGAGGATCAAGTTGTACATTCTTTGTAGACTGATCTTGTTCCACACCATCGGCAAAAAGGCAGTCAGCCTATAAGGCAACTTAAGATTTGGCTTGAGAACATTAATTTTGAAGACACGACCAAAATCCACACACTCTCTCGTTTATCAAGGGACGCAATTCAAGAGATAATTAAACAGGGAATACAAGAGTTACTTACCTTATAAATAAATATTATGAAGTTTGCACTATGAAGAATCTCGGTAGCCCCGTCATAAACGTACATGGCTTGAAACAAGGCGGTCCTTGGTCCAATCCTTAGCTTTGCAAATTCCTTTCCGAGGGCTGATGATGACCTCTGCGAGGAGATTCACTTCTCTCTCGCCGCTGACCGTTGTTTCGACGATGGCTATATGGGACAGCAGAAAGTGGCTTGGGAAAGAAGCTCCGCGATGTACTGGTAAAACTGCCTCCAGAACAGCAAGGATATGTGCACACTAACTACGACAATGTACCTAAATTTGTGTTCATCAAACAGTCAATAAACAATAAATAACAGTCAATGAACAATAAATTTAAGTTTAAAAAAAAAAAGTGAATTAAGGTGAAAGTTCAACTTTTGCAGCGCCATTATCCTTTATCAAATAATCCCTGATTTTTACGATCCTGAGATAGAAGTCTTTTGAAAACATTGTGGGAAAATGGAGAAAATGCTGGTAACCAGCATTTTCTCCTTTTTCCCACAATGTTTTTTTACTACCCTGCTGGAAACAAGTTTCAACTTTTGAGTTACGTTGAATTTGTCGTCTGCAAGTGCTTTCAATTTGGACCAGTCTAAAATTTTGTAGTATGGTAAAAAGATAAGCGAAATCAAGCCATGACACAGATCAAGATCGACTTGCCATGTGATCTTGATTATATACGGTCTGCTTGTTTGAGCAAGCCTAATTGATAATAAGATGTTTGCCATACTATGTAAAAAGGGGGCTTAGTGCATCTGCAAAAAGTATCGGTTATATCGACCCAGATCAGCCTGCGCAGTCTGCACAGGCCGAGTTTGGATCGAGGGTCGAAAGTTTTTGCTTTTGTAATTTTTAGACATATCAACAGATAAGCGTACTTAATGATTCACTGGATAATTATACAAAAATAGATTTGAGCCATGCCGTTTAAAAAGGGGGGGAGGGGCTTAATGCATTTGCGAAAAGTATCGACCCAGGCTGACCTGGGCCGAAACTTTTCGCTATCGGTCAATTTTCCTGTTTGTCAAAGGACCAGTCTATCTCATGATTAAGTCGATTATTAAAAAGAAAAAAAAAAGAAAAAAAAAAAAGAGGCTGTTATGGATCCATAATTATGTGATGACATTATGTGATGGGCTGGTATCACGTACATATCACGGTTATGATGCATTAAGCCCCCTTTCGCCAGAGCATGGCTCATTGTATTTGATCCAAATTCGTGAGAAATTCGTTAGAATTCTTACTTGATATTGTATTAAACTCCTTTTTATCAGGGTAAAGCTCATCTATAAGTTTTGTGGGGTGTTTTTTGTTGTATTTTGTGGCGTCAATACAGATGAAGTTTACTGTATTTTTGTAGTCCATTAACACTTTACCCAAACGACAACATTTTAGACTGGTCCCAATGTGAAAGCACTTGCCGACGACAAAATAAACATAACTCAAAATTTGAAATAGGCTTCTGGCAGGGTAGAAAACATTGTGGGAAAAGGAGAAAATGCTGGTTACCAGCATTTTCTCCTTTTCTCACAATGTTTTCAAAAGGCTTCTATCTCAGGGTCGTAAAAAAAAACGGGGATTGTTTGGTAAAGGGTTAACTGTTTATCCTGCAAGATAACTACAGTGAAATTATTAATTTATTAATAAAAACACGATTATTGACATTTTAAAGTTACGTCCTTGGGGAATAATATCTCCTTATAGGACAGAATCGATACAAGATCGGACACCATGTTCTGTGCAGTCTGATCTTGATCTACACTGTCCACAAAAGGTCAGCGAGTCGCAATTAGCAGCCTAAGGTTTAAGGACAAAAATTGCGGACAAATTGACAGTGTTCAAACGGGAGCTGGGTGGGAGATCTGAACAAAGATTCCCCCCGCTTTTTTTATACCGTTTACACCAATTTTTGTTACTAGAGCAGACGTGAACATCTTAATTTCCTTTCCAAATTCTGAAGAATTATTGACGACCTTTCATAAAAAACTATCCATAAACTTTGGCAAGAATATACGATATTATTTCATGCTTTCCGGTAGGATATCGAAAAATAGCAGTGAAAATATTTTTCGATCTTACACTGGTACAACCAGTGAAAATACCGATTTTCACGTTCTTGTTGCCTAGGTATATTGCACGTGCCTAACAACCAGATGGGAAATATGACGTCATATACCTTACATTTCTCGCGCTAGACGTAATATTGTAATGCGTTGCTATGCGGGAGGGGTACGCCACGGGGAATAAGGGAAAAGAACTGTACTGGATTTTGATAAAGCTCTTCCCAGAAAGGGTTAAAAGCATGAAATAAATAGAATATTTGTTTATTTTTGGTGAAAGATCGAAATTTTTTTCATCTCGTAAACAGCATCGGTAATATTTTCACGAGTGGCTGCACCACTCGTGAAAATATTACCGATGGTGTCCACTCGATTAAATAAATTTCGATCTTTCACAGAAAAAGACAAATATCCTCTATGTACTGTGTTTTGAATATGGACACTTTAACTCCTCATCAAACTGCAAATTTTCAGGTCTGTCCAAATTGAAAATATATATATATATATATATATATATATATATATATATATATATATATATATATATATATATATATATATATATATATATATATATAAAAAACCGACACATTACATGTCTCAAAGATATAGATGATATCTGATGTTTTTTTACGGTGAAAGATCGAAATTTATTTCATCTCTTGAACATCATGGGTAATATTTTCACTCATGGTGCAGCCACTCGTGAAAATATTACCGATGGTGTTCAAGAGGTGAAATAAATTTCGATCTTTCACCGAGAAAAACAAACATTCTATTCATTTCATGCTTTTAACCTTTTCTGGGAGGAACTTTTATCAAAATCCAGTACACTTCTTTTTTTCAGGTATCCCCCGTGGCGTACCCCCTCCTCATAACAACGCGTTACAATATAACGTCAAGCGCGAGAAGTGTAAGGTAAATGATGTCATATTTCCATCTGGTTGTGAGTCACGCGCAATTTACCTAACTTGAAAAAAAACTTGTATTTTCATTGGTCGTAACCATGAAATATCGAAATACATGTATATTTCACCAATATTTCTCTATAACCTACAGGTAAGCATGAAATAAGGATTTTCTTTTTTCACAGGGTAGAAAACATTGTGGAAAAAAGATCAGAAAATTCTGATTACCAGCATTTTTACCTTTTCCTACGATATCTTGAGCTACCAGGATTGCTCACTGGTAAGCGTATTTGACTCGTGACCTAGGGGATGCAGGGTTCGATACCCGGTTGAGGCATACTTTCTTCCGGGCGATTTTTCGCCTCTTATCTCTGTTGCATGTAAGAAAAGTAGTCAGTCACTCGGACAGAAAAATGTGTCAGTGCTGGTGTGAGACAGCCAGGGAACACATCCATAGGTGCACTAACAGCCGTGATATCACATAAGCTTTTAAAAAAGGCGTTGATCTTAAAGGTGGCCCTTCAGAAATTTTTACAAACATAAAAAAAAAATTATCCTTATTTTCCCAAATCCTTATAATTTTCATTCATAAAACCCCAGTAGTCGAAAACCATTCGACAGCAAGAGAAATTCGAGATTTACTACAGCCCAGGTCGACACTGAAGGGAAACACTGTCTATTTTTACATCAGCTACTCGCTCATTTACATACCGGAAATATATGGACGAAGCTCCGAACGTAGCGTTCATAGTTCTAGACATTTGGAAAATAATTACATGTTTGTTATGTTATGGAATTTAAGAGTCATTAGTCACGTGCTACTCACTTAACCTTCCCACAATGCTTTTTTTTATGTTTGGCGGGAAATCTAAAAATAGCTTAAAAGGCTACGTAGCCTTTTAAGGGAATACCACCAAAAATTTTTTTTGAAATGTTATGATTCTTGTTTATTGATGATTTGTATTGTTTTTTTTTCATATAAATTTCAGTGATACGTATATTTTTAAATTAGGTGTGATGTGAAAATTCTAAATACCCACCTTTAAATACAAACAAGCAAAAGTAAGTGCACTGCATAAACAACATTTATTATTAGATCAATTTTTTTTTTAAGAACATGCAATCTGGTTTTTTCGTCCGGGCTATCAGTGAAATATATGTAACCCTTTACCAGATGACAAAATTTTAGCCTCCTCAAAATTGAAAAAAAAAATCAGACAACAATTTTAATGTTGCTAAAATAATGCAATTTTTTCCTTGATATGGTAGATCTAGAAAACATTGTGGGAAAAGGAGAAAATGCTGGTTACCAGCATTTTCTCCTTTTCCTACAACGTTTTCAAAAGGCTTCTTTCCTTAAAGGTCGGGATTTTAATGTTGCTAAAATGGTGCAATTTTTCCTTGATATGGTAGAAAACATTGAAGGAAAAGGAGAAAATGCTTGTTACCAGCATTTTCTCCTTTTCCTACAATGTTTTCAAAAGGCTTCTTTCCTTAAAGGTCGGGATTTTAATGTTGCTAAAATGGTGCAAGTTTTCCTTGATATGGTACAAAACATTGTGGGAAAAGGAGAAAATGCTGGTTACCAGCATTTTCTCCTTTTCCTACAATTTTTTCAAAAAGCTTCTTTCCTTAAAGATCGGGATTGTGCGGTAAAGGGTTAACCTTGTAAGGACCATGGACATAAACAGTTGTTGTTGTTTTTTTCCGGACGACACATGTTAAGATCAGACTGAACAGAGAGTAGAATCTGATCTTAGATTTGTGCTTTTTTTTTAAACCCTTGACCAAACAACAACATTTTAGACTGGTCTATATTGAAAGTACTTGCAGACGACAAAATAAACACGAATGAAAAAAAATGAAATTTGTTTCCAGCTGGGTAGAAAACTTTGTGGGAAAAAGGAGAAAATGCTGGTAAGCAGCATTTTCTCCTTTTCCCACAACGTTTTCAAAAGGCTTTTATCTCAGGATCGAAAAAAAAAAAACAGGAATTCTTTGGTTAAGCCATACTTTTAAGATAAAAAAAATCTGTCTGCGTTTCGGTGAATTGTACTTTTTAACCCATTACCACAAAATCCCTACTTTTAAAGACCTTGAGAAAGAAACCTTTAGAAGCCTGAGAAAGAAGACTTTAGAAAACATTGTAGGAAAAGGAGAAAATGCTGGTAACCAGCATTTTCTCCTTTTCCCACAATGTTTTCTACCCTTTCCAACACAAATTTCAATTTTGAGTCACTTTTATTTTCTCGTCTGCAAATGC
Source organism: Tridacna crocea (assembly GCA_943736015.1). Taxonomy (NCBI): domain Eukaryota; kingdom Metazoa; phylum Mollusca; class Bivalvia; order Cardiida; family Cardiidae; genus Tridacna; species Tridacna crocea. The sequence goes on along the minus strand of OX031068.1, from coordinate 5,743,854 downwards.
TTTCGATTTGGACGAGCCTACAATTTTGTCGTTTGGTAATGAGCTAAGCCGTCGTGTGTTTTGCAATTTTAGTTGACAGGTTTAAATCTCAAATTGCAAAGAAAGGATGAAATAATTGATCGTTCCCGACAAAGGCCAAACCTGCCTCATAGAATGCGATTAACGTTATCAGTTCAAAAACACTTTTTTAAATAAATCGCTAGACCAAAACGTTCGCCAATTATCATCAATTGGGTTCGGTAGTTCAGGCAATTACCCGGATCGATCATTATTGATCACGTTATCGGCAGGAAACGGACGCCGGGTATGAGTAACTCAAAAGTGAAAACTTTAACCCTTGCGATGCTGTCAAGAACCTTTTGCGGATAGCGTAGAATCAAGATCAGACTGCACAGAACGTGCAGTCTGATCTTGTATCTACACTGTCCGACAACGAGATTTTCTTTTTCATCAGACGAAAAAAAATAAGAAAAGACATTTTTAAAGACGGGATTGATTGATTGATTGATTGATTGATTGATTGATTGATTTGTTGGTTAATTGGGTGGTTTGTTGGTTGGTTGGTTGGTTGGTTAAATAGTTGGTTGGTTGGATTGGTTGGTTAGTTGGTTGGTTAATTTATAGTTTGGTTGATTGATTGATTGATTGGTTGGTTGGTGGGTTGGTTGAATGTTTTGTTGGGTTAGTTGGTTAGTTGGTTGGTTAATTAATGGTTTGGTTAGTTGGTTGGTTGGTTGGTTGGTTGGTTGATTGATTGATTGATTGATTGATTGAGTTGTTGGTTGGTGGGTTGCTTGGTTGGTTGAATGTTTAGTTGGGTTGGTTGGTTAATTAATGGCTTGGTTAGTTGGTTGGTTGATTGATTGATTAATTGATTGATTGATTGGTTGATTGATTGGTTGGTTGGTTGGATGTTTTCTTGGTTGATTGATTGATCCTACGATTGATCGATTGATTAATTAATTGATGTTTTTCTCCGCTTTCAACATAATTTACTCATATCACAGCAAAAGCTCAAATGTAAGCCCTCGGTTTCACAAGTGCTAGGCAAGGACTCTGAAGTCTTGCCAAAGGACAATCCAGCTAAATCTCAGTGCTTCCAGGAGACTTGAACCAGGGGCCTCCTGGTTAGGAGTCCTATAATACTATCACTGAGCCACGCTGGACCCAGTTGGGGAGGGGAGGGGAAGAGAGAAAGCGAAACAAATTGATAGTTTTACATTTATTGCACATTATGTAGTTCAAGTGGTTTAACTCAATACCATATGACAATAAAATAAATTGGCCTGCAACTCGGGAAAAGAGGCATTCGGACATTTGCGTAAAATGTCGTCTCGGATCAGCCTGCGCAGTCCGCGCAGGCTGATCCTAGACGACACTTGACGACTACGTTAGATTTTGGGCTACGGTAGAGTTGTGCGTTACAGAAAATTACATAAAAACAGGTGGTGTCTTCTCAATCCAAGACGACACTTTATGCATATGGCGGGATGCTACTTTTTGCATGTTGCTGGTTCCACTTGAGGACGACAAAGAAAGCGTGTACCGTAGTGGAATAGTTCGATTTTTATATGACAGAGTAGTATATTATGGCATAAAAAGCTTTCAAAACATATTAAAAAAGGAGAAAATGCTGGTAACCAGCATTTTCTCCTTTTTTGATATGCTACTATATTAAAGGCGGTCTACCTTGGGTAGATTAAACACGGATCTGTTTAGGCAAGAACTGACGGTACTTATTTCATAACATTCATCTTCTCGAGCCATGGTTACGATCACTACGTGGATCTTACCTTGGCTGATTGAGCCCGATTTCGAGATTCCTGCGATGTGCCCTTTACTGGATGCAGGTTATTACCCCCCCCCACTTTACATCATATTTCTAAAAGCCAATGAAATATTGTTTTACAAACCGCTTACGAATACACATGAAGCGATAAGCAGACATCCACGTGGGTTTCCACGTTTACCTTCTATTCGAAAGGTAGCGACCTTGTTCTATTTTTATCAAAGATGAAATGCTACGAGCGATTTCATTTGTTCCAGCTAGAGCTGGCTGCATCCAATGAAAAAGCGTATCGGGGGAATGTAAAAATCAAGCTCGATCCGCCAAGGGTAGAGTAGCGTAGTGAATCTTCAGCCTTGGCTTGCGAAGATGCATAACATCAGGTGTAAATCAAAGGTACCGTGATACTTATCTGCCTTTGTTGTGTAGGTTCCCTTGTTTATAGTGAACAACCTGCCTAATTGTGAAAAAAATACTATAAAATGTCGAAGTCTGCACGACGTTGCATACGCCGTTGATGACGACGAAGCCAGGGCTACGATCATACCTCGACATTTTCTTTGAAAACTATTATCATTATTATTATTATTATTATTATTATTCAGCTAATAAGAGAAAAGTAAATAATCCGTTGGTTTGTAAGGCATTGTTTCACCCCGTTTAACCCTTTCCCAAACAAGCCCTGGTTTGTACGTGTCAACAGTAAAAGTCTTTTCAAAACACTGTGGGAAAAGGAGAAATTGCCCGTAACGAGCAATTTCTCCTTTTCCCATAGTGTTTTCTACCCTTTTTGAGAACTTTCTGCGATTTTCTTTAAATCTAAAATTGTCGTCTGCAAACTCTTTCGGTTTGGAAGGGTCCAAAATTTATCGTTTGGGAAAGGGTTAATAGGTGTGCCGCTTCAAAGGCTTACCATCCTGCTAAAAGTTTGTATATATTTTCCTTGGTATTTTTCCAAAAGCTTGTATATATTTTCCTTGGTATTTTTCCAAAAGCTTGTATATATTTTCCTTGGTATTTTCCCAAAAGCTTGTATATATTTTCCTTGGTATTTTCTCAAATGCTTGTATATAAATATTTTGGTATTTCCCAAAAGCTTGTATGTAATTTTCTTGGTATTTCCCAAAAGCTTGTATATAATTTTCTTGGTATTTCCCAAAAGCTTGTATATAATATTCTTGGTATTTCCCAAAAGCTTGTATATAATTTTCTTGGTATTTTCCTTTAAATGTTTTTTCTCCGTTCCGTTATCAAGTTAAGCGCTGGATGGATGGGGTGAGGTCTTTTAGTCATGGCTGTTTGCTTGATTGAGGGAGTCCAGCTTATTTGTCCGGCACTTTACACATTGTCTGCGTATTCGACACTTTCCTGTCGACATTTTTCTAGCCAGTAAGACTTGAAGTATATATTTTACGTCATGCTCGTCTTGTATCTGGTGATCATCAAGTTTTTCATTTTTATTATTTTTGCATTTTCATAGAATATGTACAACTGTATACTTGTCGCAAAATAAAATTTGTTCTGTTATGTTCTGTTTCAGCAGGATCATTATCTCCCGCTAGATGGCATTCTACAAATACACCATGGCCAACTTTATCATGCAAATCAAACCCGGTAACTGTTATTTGACCGCTATGTATATAAGCCAATTAAATTATGAGAGTTTGATCCCTTTTGACCGTGAAATCGATCACGTACGGAATGATATATTGACTGGCGATCTCTGCAAACCCTTTGCACTTATAACCCGAATTTCGCGCTTCGAGTGTAGAGGGTTTCAATTTATTGGAAAACAACTCTGCGGGATATCTGGGGTTGTAAATTACTGGGGTACCAAAACTTGTAGGATATGTTTTCCTTTCAGCAGGTCTTGCAACTTGATCTACCTCAAATTTTACCGAAAGCGCGCATTTGAAAAATTAAAATTATGGTCAGCTATAGAAATGCTTTTGACCAGCATTTGCTCTTTTTCAAGCAATGTTGTCATGCCTTAATTGATACAAATTTAATAATTTGAGCCATATTTATTGTGTTTTCTACAACTGCTTTAAATATTGGGACAGTCATACATTGCCAGTTCCTGAAGAGTTAAAAAAAAAAGAAAAATATCCGCAGTACAAGTTTCTTGAGTTAAAAAAAAAAGAAAAATATCCGCAGTACAAGTTTCTTATGATGAGACTAAAGCCGGGGAAGGAGCGCGACACGAACGCTCGAAATGTAACAGCATGCACATATGTTTACTGCATCTTTGGAATTTTATCTCTGATTTTTTCATCATAATTTTGAATTGAATCTCTAATATCTTTATTGATATATCAACAAAAATGGTACAATAGTAAAAATACTTCGGTTGGATATATTTCTGAATAGCTACCCACAAAGTTAAGGATATTATGAAGAGGCTTCTCTTGTTACAATGTTTTTGAAAACATTAATCTCCAACCTGTAGCATAGAGCTATTACATAGTCAGCAGACGGCATTTTATTGTAATTGTTTTGCATAGCATCATGACAAAAACAGGTACGTACATGTATATTAGGCTGGGGAAAGTGTGTTGGTAGATCAGACCACACGGGTATCGTCTGATCTATCATAAACAAAACAACCAAATACGAATTGTACTTTTTAACCTTTATGTTCAATAGTTCAGTTCTGTTTAAAATAATTTCGTCATTTTTTAGAAGAAGTCAGTGGTTTTTTGAGCACACGGTAAACATAAATCAGTCTGCACATGGTGTTGGAAAATCAAAATTATCTTCAGGGAAGTCAGAAAGCTTATTTATTGTTCTTTAATATGGCGTAGTTTTCATTCATTTAAAATTACATTTTTAGCTCTTTTTACACTTTTTTATAGCAACTATCGTATTTTTTTTTCTTTTTCCCTGATCGTTTGCATTGTGTCGGAGTTCTCCGATGATGACCGAGTCTCACTGTTCGATAAGACGCCTATCGGGTATCTTGATTGGTGTTACGTAATGGTATACATTGATACATTGATACGGGGTAATCGGAAAGAAAGTATCAGGAAAAAAAATCAGACTTTTTTAGGGAGAGGAACTATATAAGCTTTGATGCTTTCGTTTCAATCCTTTTCGCAATATGTTGTTGTAAATGAATGATGTTATTGTATTGAATAAATTAAAAATAAATGTTTAAACTAAGATCAGACTTTTTTTATGAGATTATTTATAAGGATTTAAAGTCAAGTTTAACATGATTTTGTATAAGGAAGTCCAATTTGCCGCCTTCTCTCTTTAGCTTTTTACTTGCAAATGTGTGATGATTAAAGCATTTTCAAAAGTATTTTATGGCGACAGCTCACATATTCAAATTTCCTCGCTATTTTCAATCTGATCACATGTATTTTCTCCCTCTCATGTGTTTTCAAAAGTCAACAATTCAAAACTTTTGACTTTACCAACTTTTAAAAAAAAGCAATTTCAGGAAATAAATCAAATGTAGCTCAATTGATATTTTTCACATTAAAAGAGTAGAAAACATTGTAGGAAAAGGAAACAATGCTGGATATTGCTATTTCTCCTTTTCTCACAATGTTTACAAAAGGTTTTATACAGGACCGTTAAAATTCGGGAGTGTGCTGTACGGGTCACATCTATACTCCCAAAACGCAAATTGTTTTCCTCTGATTTCAGTCACATATTGACATTGCAACGTCAATTTTCTTAAGCCAAAAGAATTTCGACACATGAAATAAAACCGATTTGGCCCAGGATCAGACTGCTTGTTTTGTACAGTTTGTTACTGGTCTATTGACTGCGTAATTATTTAATAATGATCCAATAGTACAACAAATTCAATCTTCTTTAGAAGTAAAGACTAAACAAAAAAAAGAAATAAAAATGCAATTTAAAGAAATTTATGCTAACTAAATTGAAATTATTTTCCTAGAAAGAATTAAAAAAGATGATACTGGGAAGATAATGGTTTTTACAAATCTCTTAAAAAGTTTTCACTGATGCAAATAATATACACGTACATGTATAAAAATGATAAATACAGTCATTATATATTTGGACAACGTGTAAAAACAGGATCCAGGTTTAACAAAACAATATAGACAAGGTTATCATGTCATCAGTTCTTATCTTCCCTTTATCCGTTGCTAAATCTTTTCACAGCATTTTTTATACAAAAACTAACGATAGTGTCGTTTTCAAACAAAAATGGACGCAAGATGTCAATTTAACAAATGTAAACAAATATTTTGATCATAATCACAACAAAACATAGAATACCTCAAGACGTTATAGATTTTTTTCTCTCGATTCATTTTTATGTTATTTAGCGTCAAAAACGGCGCAAGAGCAAATTTCTTAAACCTTTCTATAGAAATAAGTAGGAGAATGGGTCAGTAACTTTAAATCAGAATGGACGCAACTTCCCATTTTGCTACAGGAATTAAAATTATATTGAAGTAAAGTAGAGATATTACAGAATACTTCAAGACGTTATAGATTTTAATCATTTTAGAAGAAAAATGTGTTTTAGTCGATCAAAAAATGTTCCCTTCTGAATCCTATATGACAGGCAGCTATCGGAAATCCTTTCGGACCAGATAATCGATAAGTTCCAAGGAGAGTAACTCTTGCTCGACCTGCAGCTGAAAGTTGGGGATGATCTATCTAATTTGGGCATCCTGGGTACAGAACGGACTACTTTTCTTCGCGACATGCGTTAATTTGAATTTCAAACTAAAATAAACATTTGGTCAATAAAATGCTACCTGGTGCGATTCATTAAGCTATGATCAGCAGTTTAGAGAAATATGGAGCTAAAACAGGCATGATTTTTCCTCAAACGTATTGATAAAAGCCATTTTCTCCGTTGCTACGTTATAGCGCTATTACTACAATACCCCCAATATTGGGGGAAGTGAGGCATCATGTAAGACAGCTCGAATCTTATAAATATATGACATGTGCAGAAAACGTCAGCAGGATACTTGTCGAGAACGTGGACTTAGTCTGTCATTATCTTCCGCTAGATGGCATTCTATAAATACTCATCTATCTAATATGGGCATCCTGGGTACAGAACCGAACCACTTTCCTATGCGATAACCGTTACTTTGAATTTCAAACTAAAAGAATAGTTTACTCAATAAAACGCTACCTCGTACAATTCACTCAGCTATGATAATCAGTTTAGAGAAATCTGGAGCTAAAGTAGGTCTCATTTCTCCTCAAACGTATTGATTAAAGCTATTTTCAACATTCGGCTACTTTATAGAGCGTAATATTACAGTCAGCCCGCTTTTGGGGCTAGTGATGCGTCATATAAGACAGTCGAATCTTCGAAGAATATGACATGCGCAGAAAACGCTTAGTCTGTTTTACAGAGCGCCAATAATGTGCAGGTCATGAGTGCGAATCCCTTCCCAAGCGTTCCAAAGTCCCTTCCTAGGAATAATTAAAGTTATTGTGGCAAGATTAATACCTCCTTTACCAATGAATATCATTTTGACATCGTTTAGGTGGGAAAGCAGCGAGTGGCCTATTTAGTGGAACTTTCCTACATTTTTTTAAATCAAGAATAGTTTCGTGTTTACACCTTGTATCACAAACGAGGGACATGCATTTATTTACAATACATTAATAATCCTCAAGCCACTCGATACTAATAAGTCAAATGAAGTTTTCAAGCCGATGGTAAAAAACAAATGGTGATATTTAAGTTTTGTGTGTGTGTGTGTGGGGGGGGATATCGCCTTATCGGCCAGTTTATATCAAGATCAGACTGCACGTTCTGTGCAGTCTGATCTTGACATAAACCAGCCGCAAAAGGTCCCCGAACCGCCATTAGATTTAGGATTCTGTTTCAGGTTGTGGACCCGTAATACTTCTAGTGCAGTATGGCATAAAATTTCTTGACAGCTGATAAAGACAGATTTATATAGATGTAATATACTACTCAACATTTGCTAAGGATCACCATATAAAATTCAATCGCCAAAATGTTTTTGACCTGTAGCAGGTATGGTTTTTCAATATGATATATATTGCTACACTGACAAAATATATTGCCTATGCTAGTGGGTGCTTTTAATACAAAACTACATAGTTGCAAAATATAACCATATGTAAATACCTAAGTGATCCCTAGCAAATGTTGAGTAGTATACTTTTGCACATCTTTAACCGACCAGAAATTCCTTTGGTGTGTATCTTGAAATTATTTGTTGATGCTTTTGTTAGTTTCCAGAAAAGGGAGGTAATTATCATTTCACTTTGTAATGAGAATATAACGTTAGTTTTAGACTTATAAATCATAATTTTAGGAAGGACAAAAAGGTGAAAGTAGAACAATAATACTCATTTTTAATCCTAGCAAATTTTGTAAGATAATATTTTTTTATATTATAGTGGAAATAGCTGTTTTTTATTACGGGTCCACTACGTTAACTCTGGTTTTGTAATAAAATTACGAAAAACAACGCGCAATCTTAACGCCGGTCAAAATCTTAATTCATTTGCAGTAAAAAGAGAAGAAAATAGATGTTGCTTTAACTCTTTACCAAACGACAAAATTTTAGACGTGTCCAAATTGAAAGCATTTGCAGACGACAAAATAAATATGATTCAAAAATGGAAAATTGACTTGGGAAGAGAAGAAAACATTGTGGGAAAAGGAGAATATGGCGGTTACCAGCATTTTCTCCTTTTCCCACAGTGTTTTCAGCAGGCTTCTACCCCTGGAACGTAAAAAACCTCAGGAACTGTTTCGTAATAGGTTTGTGATGAGATTTGTCTGTGAAAAAGGAATACACATTATCGGAACAGCAGAAAATGCTGGTCATAAACTTTAGCTCCTTTCCCAAAAAGGTTTTCTAAAATCTACTTCCTCACAGACTTTTGAAAACCTCGGAAATGTTGGGTAAAGGGTTAAGCATCGATCAATCAAACAATTAAGCAGAAGATGTTAATCCTTAGCCTGCCGAGCGCGACTCACTGACCTTTTGCGGACAGTGTAGATCAAGATCAGACTGCACAGAACGTGCAGTCTGATCTTAGAATTTCACTGTCCGATAAGGTGGCCTACTTTTTTCCCGTTGAAACCAACTTTAAATCGCAATATTTTGGTGTTTACAATTGTGTGGAATTTTTTAATCAATTTATTTTGTTGGTTAAGGGTTAAAAGTTAAGGTACCAAAGGCAATTTTGTGAGGATTTTTTTTAACCCTTTCCCAAACAAGCCCTGGTTTTTACATGTCTGCAGTAAAAGTCTTTTGAAAACCCTGTGGGAAAAGGAGAAATGGCTCGTAACGAGCCATTTCTCCTTTTCCCACAGTGTATTTTTTTTACCTTTTTTTAGAACTTTCTGCCATTTTCTCCAAATCTAAAATTGCCGTCTGCAAACTCTTTTGATTTGGAAGAGTCCAATATTTGTCCTTTGGGTACAACATTGATTTCTATTGGATAAGTTTACTGCAGAACCAATCTTCTCGTATAGTTTGTTAGTTTAGTTTCAAAACATTTATCTTACATGGATTGAGAAACAAGTTCTTTTAAACTTATACTAATCTCTCTTGATTCTGCTTCCTGCATGGGAACTACACCAGTCATGACTCGCGCCGAATGTCTGGGCCAATGAAAAATCCCAAAGTTGACACCTGCGACCGGGTATCGAACTCAGGACCTTTTGGTTAAGAGGTCGACGCTCAAACTCAAGACCATGAATACCACACTTCTCTTAAAGTTAAACCGTTATCCAGTTAAACAAATGAAACTTGGAGGTCTATAGTAAACAACCCAAACGCTGCCATTTTTTAACCCTCCTTTTTTTTTGGGGGGAGGGGAGGTGATGTTTCCTTATCGGACAGTGTAGAATCAAGATCAGACTGCACATTCTGTGCAGTCTGATCTTGATCTACACTGTCCGCAAAATGTCTGTGAGTCGCTCTTATCAGCCCAAAGTTAAACAAGGCAACAGCCGACTCCGGTTACTTTCTGAAGGGTATACAAACTGGATTTAGGATTTCACAAAAGCTTACTAAATGCCCGCTTTATTTTACGCTTACGTTTTGTCTTTAACCCTTTCCCAAACAATCCCTGGTTTTCACGACCCTGAGAAAGAAGCCTTTTGAAAACATTGCGGGAAAAGGAGAAAATGCTGGTGACCAGCATTTTCTCCTTTTCCGACAATGTTTTTTACCCTGCTGGAAACAAATGTCAATTTTTGAGTTTCGTTTATTTTGTCGTCTGCAAGTGCTTTCAATTTAGAACACTCTAAAATTTTGTTGTTTGGTAAAGAGTTAAACAGCAAATATTTGAAGTGTTTCATTTTAAACTAAAATTTGAAAATAAAACAAATAAAAAGGTCTTCAAAGATAAAATTATAATGGTCGTCTATAAGAACGGTCAGTTAATTACAAGGGAGACAACTCATTCGTACAGAGATCGAAATTTGAACCTCTTGCCTCTTCCTCAACGACCTATTTTCGGGACCAATGAGGATTCAAATATTGTACCGACATGGCAGTATTAAGGTAAGACCTGTGTAATGGAAAACAGCTATTTTCACTAAAATATCATCATGAAACATTAGCTATAATTAAAAATGAGTATTATTGAACTACTTTCACCTTTTCATTTTTTCCATTTTTCCCTTCTTTGAATTATCATTTATAAATCTAAAACCGCTATATTCTCAATTCAAAAAGAGATAATAATTACCTCCTTTTTTAGAAAACAAACAAAAGTATCAAAAAAGTTTAAGGATAGACATAACCGGAATTTCTGATCCGTTAGAAATGTGCAAAAATATTATTTCTGCATAAATCCTTATTTATCCTTATTTATCAACCATTTAGAATTTTCACCGGAAGTGCATTACACAGGTCTTATGTTAACTCGTTACAAAAAGACAAAATTATAAAAAAAAATAATTACCTCCCTTTTTAAAAAAACAAACAAAAGCATCAAAAAATAATTTCAAGATAGACATAAACGGAATTTCTGATCCATTAGAAATGTGCAAAAATATTATTTCTGCACAAATCCTTATTCATCTTTATTTATCAACCAATTAGAATTTTTGCCCAATGTTCACCGGAAGTGCATTACACAGGTCTTACCTTAACCCTTTCCCAAACAAGCCCTGGTTTTTACGTGTCTGCAGTACAAGTCTTTTGAAAACACTGTGGGAAAAAGAAAAATCGCTCGTAACGAGCAATTTCTCCTTTTCCCACAGTGTTTTCTACCCTTTAGGAGAACTTCCTATTATTTTTTATCAAATTTACAATTGTTGTCTGCAAACTCTTTCAGTTTGGACGAGTCTAAATTAATTAGTTAACAAATAAGTATTTATACTACTATACTATTTTTGCGCATTTCTAACCGACCAGAAATTCCTGTGATGTCCATCTTGAAATTATTTGTTGATATTTTTGTTTGTTTCAGAAAAAGGAGGTAATTATTATCTCCCTTTGTAATGAGAATAGAGTGGCCCTAGATTTATAAATGATAATTCTAGGAAGGACAAAAAGGAAAAAGTTGCTCGGCAAAAGTGGTACAACAATACTTATTTTCAATCATAGCAACTTTTTTAGGATAACATTATAGTGGAAATAGCTGTTTTCCTTTAGCATGGTACTACATTGAACCGATTTCACTTGCTATTATTAACTCATTAACAAACGACAAAATCCTAGGCTTGTTCAAATCGAAAGCATTTGCAGACGACAAAATAAAAGTGAATGAAAATTTGAAATTTGTTTTGAGAAGGGTAGAAAACATTGTGGGAAAAGGAGAAAATGCTGGTGACCAGCATTTTCTCCTTTTCCCACAATGTTTTCTAACTGCTTCTTTCTCAGGGTCGTCAAAAGTAGGGATTGTGTGGTAATGAGTTAATGAAGACATGAAATGATTATGACCAGCATTTGCTCCTTTTCCTTGATTGTTCCCAATAAATTTCTCCATCGTCCTAAAAAAAACGTGGTTGCTTGAAAAGTATTGAGCAAATAAACTAGATAAAAATAATCAGATACGAGGGGAGGTCAATAAGTTCGTAGAACTCGGTATTTTTCTATACAATTCAAAATTTCTTCTTTCATTTTTTGGCAGTTTAAACCTTTGTCAGTTGAATTATAACAGCAATTTAGTCAGCTCTTACTTTTTTTTGCTCTTACTTTTTTGTTGGAAAACCTATACCCACATGCAAAAATGGAAAGTCAGAGGCCACTCTGTAGCAGACTTGAGCTCATTATCGTCCGGAAATCTATCTCCAAGCAAGTGGGATATCAAATTTCAGAACAGACAATAATCACTTGGGGGCCAGGTCTGGACTGTATGGCGAGTGATTTAACTGCTTGAGCTTGCACTCACGAATAGCCGCTTGTGCAACTCTGGACTTGTTCTCTGAACTCAATATTCTGACTTTTCATTTTTATCTATGGGTATAGGTTTTCGAAAAAAAGTAAGAGCAAAAACTGTAAAGTGTTGACTGAACGGCTTTTATCATTCAAATGGCAAAGGTTTATACTGCACAAAAATAAAAGAAAAACATTTGAATCGTAAAGAAAAATACCGAGTTCTATGAACTTATCGACCTCCCCTCGTATATGTACATGTATTTCGCTACAAAGGGATTTCAACGTTCGAATCACTGGAGTCTTTCGCCTGAAAGCCGGTGCTATGATTCCAGTATCGTCTTTTGATAGATTTTTGAAGGAAACTATACTGGCATTTGACAAGCTTGATAAATGTCTGCTTAAAAGTCGAATTAAACATCGTATAGATTATTGGATTAATGGTTGAACTAATCCAGCCAAACCACACGAAGGTTGTTACAACAATTGGGCTAAAGGAGCATGATTTGCATATCGCGGAGAGTATATTCACAACAAAAAATGGCGTCCAACACACCACAAAGATCACAAAAACGAAACCAAGGACTTTGGAAGCCTTCTGTTCCGTCCGCACGGCCATTTTATCGCTACGGCGCTCCCGTGCCAAGTTAAGGATACTTGATGCCTTTTCTAAAAGCTGTCTTGTCATTCTGACAGATCGTTTATATGACCTGCCATTTTCCACGGTAAGAAAATTTTGATTTTTATATTTCTGATTGTTATCTTCGTCTGTAGAAAGATCGCTGACCAGAGATTCGGATGAGGAGCCATGTCGACTTGGTTCTGGAACGTTCAAGAATCCGGAACTACTTTGTGGAATGATATTAATGGTTGGCGGCGTAAGGATATTTGATGAGGTACTGTACAGCGATTCTAATGACGTCGAGTGGGATACGATATGTGGAATTTGCAAAAACTGATCGCTACAACCTGATATATTTACGTGACTTCTACTTTTTCTGCCCATTTCGTAACAGTTTTTCGATTTTGACAACGATCTGGCTCGTGGTCTGTGTCCAGTTGATCTAAACCGTCGGACGTTTCGTCGAGTCCTGCTCGAGCATTTGGTCCGCCGTATCATCAGCTCTCCAGAGTCAGAAGATCCACCGTTTTTGTAGAGATTTGATTGTTTGAATAGTAATCGAACGGTTAAAACGTACGTCAACACCATTATTACAAGCGGAATGAAAAAGGCCAAAACTGAGCCATAAATGATGAACCCATCATTATACAAGACACATTTATCATCCACCAAAATGTTATTCCTGTCGATAATCCCTAAAACTGTGACTGGACTTGATATCGTGGCGGCTGTCAGCCATATAGCACCGATTTTAAACATCACGATAGACTTTGATTTGTTTCTAGTTTTCAGTGGTCGGCTAATGGCAAGATACCGCTGTAAAGAGATACTGCAAAGGTGGAGAATGGATGACGTACACATCAAAACGTCTGACGTCACAAATACGTTACACAACGCTGTGTTAAACGGCCAGTAACCTGAAATGATGATAATAATAATAATAATAATAATAATGATAAAAGTAATCATAATAAACTGATATTACGCAAATACTGCTTACAACAAAGTAACACGCTCAGCTGCAAATTGTTTGACTTCCAGTGAAAGTTGACATAGGGGCATCACAGGTGACGTCACACAAATGTGATATCAAACAGACATAAGATAAGACAAGATATTATATATTAAAAAAAGAATCCCACAAATAAGTAAAAAAGTTAATATGGACCCCGATCTGGTAATCAAAGTACAGTAGATATAGATGGATGTTAAAACAAAGCATGGAACCAGTTCAATATGGCTGCCTCCATAGGCACTTTACAAAACCGAATAAGAATATAGTGCCGCCGCTCAAGCGGGTATATTATACTGAAAACAAGGGAGGTTATGAAATAAATTATAATATTGATTTACTTTTATTTACAGACGATGCTATTCAATGATTAATGTCGATAAAACATGATTTGATCATTGTTTGATCGCATTACACAGGGGCGTAAATCAGCCTTCCAGAACTATCACGCACTCCAAATGGAAAATGCTATAACATCCGTAGGCTGATAAATGCGTCACAGTGCCCTTTTGCGGACAGCATTAATCAAGATCAGACTGCACGGAACGTGCAGTCTGATCTTGATTAATACTGACCGATACAGTCAGATTTTTTTCACTGAAAGGAAATTTAATAAAATTGCAACTTTTTTGCCTTTTTACAATTTGCTGGAAAGTTTCTTTTGATAGGATTTTTAGGTTTAATTATGAAGTTGGTGTATTCTATAATGTAATAAAAGGCTGTTTCGCCTGAACGAGAGCGGTGGCCAAGTTCATGAGATTGTTAAAGTTTCGCCTTGATCGCGCCTTTCTTCCTCTCGTTATGGAATGGAATAAAAATCCTGATGCAATGATTTTACCTTATCCGACGTCAAACAATTGCCTGTGTCGACAGCAGAGGTGGCCTCTTTGATGTAATCACAGAGCTCCAGATAGAGGGAGTGAATTTCGGATTTCAAAATTGACAATATTAATAATTCTCCACTAAACCCTATGTTGTGGATACTCGAGACGATTCTAATGAGTACCCACAACATAGGGTTTGGAAAAGAAATAATGGATTTAGAACCCCCATCACTCCCTCTTATCTGGAGCTCTGTAATCTTAGTCTTTGAGTACTTTTGCAACTTTGATTTCAGTACCACCTTCATTTAACTGCAAAAAACCTTACTAACACTATCTATTATTCAAAATCTGATGAGCCTGGCATTTTCTACAGATTCTGAACTAAAGTATGATACCAAATTTGTTGGTCTTCAGTAAAACATACAACGAGAAATAAAGGAAAATTATGTGCACACTTATTTATGGAACTGAGTTTTCATTGACATTTAATCAGACAAAGGAAATCAAATGAAATCGGAAGATTTGGCTATTTACCCTTGGCTCGAAATTGTATTTGGACACTTTTTAACCCTTTCCCAAACAAGCCCTGGTTTTTACGTATCTGCAGTAAAAGTCTTTTGAAAACACTGTGGAAAAAGGAGAAATTGCTCGTAACGAGCAATTTCTCCTTTTCCCACAGTGTTTTCTACTCTTTTTGAGAACTTTCTGCCATTTTCTCAAAATCTAAAATTGTCGTCTGCAAACTCTTTCGGTTTGGAAGAGTCCAAAATCTGTCGTTTGGGAAAAGGTTAAAGGCATAGGGTTACAGTTGAATTTCAGTCAGAACGTTCTGTGTAATTTTACGACAGTTCTATTTAACGCCTCAGTTCAGGGTCTCTGGGAGGCAGTTTGAAAGGCCACATCCTTTTTTTTCCTTGACATTTATCATTCGTCTGCAAAGCGTGACTCAGGGACCTTTTGGGCACAGTGTAGATCAAGATCAGACTGCACAGAAGGTGAAATCTGATCTTGGATCTACACTGTTCGTTAAAACAGAAATATTTCGACCTAAAATAAACTTAAAAAGGCAATATTTCGGTGTTTTTTTTTTTACTGTAAACTTGAAAGTTTCATGCAAGTAAAATAGCAAGTTAACCCTTTACCAATTAATCCCTGGTTTTTACGGCCCTAAGAAAGAAGCCTTTTGAAAACATTGTGGGAAAAGGCGAACATGCTGGTAACCAGCATTTTCTCCTTTTCTCACAATGTTTTCCACCCTTTCCAAATCGAATTTTTTTTTTCGATTCACATTTATTTTGTCGTCTCAAATGCTTTCAGTTTGGACTTGTCTGAAATTTTGTTGTTTGGTAAAGAGTTAAGCGGTTTACGAAAATTTCAGTGATAGTTTTTTTTGTGTGTTACCACAAAGAAATGGCTTGCAACACACGAAAAGGGAGCATTCAGGCACTTGCGTAAATTGTCGACTCGGATCAGCCTGCGCAGTCCGCGCAGGCTAATCCGAGACGGCAATCTACGACTTCATAAAAATTTTATCCTACGGTACTTGGGCAAAACAAAAAAATACATACAAACGGAAAGTGTCGTCTTGGATTAGCCTACGCAGACTGATCCAAGACGACAATTTATGCAAATGTCGCAATGCCACTTTTCGTGTATTGCAGACCAAATAAATGTTTTGCTTCGGCCCCTTTTTTTCAAAGCAAAGTGCTGCTTTCCCACATAGTTGAATTAGAGTCGGGTATTTAGAATTTTCACCTCTCACCAAATTAAAAATATATATATATCACTGAAATTTATATGAAAAAACAATACAAATCATCATTAATAAAGAATCATAAAATTACCAAAATAAATTTTTTGATGGCGTTCCCTTAAAAGGCTACGTAGCCTCTTAAGATATTTTAAGATTTCGCTCCAAAAATCAAGAGAAGCATTGTGGGAATGTAAAGTGACTGGCACGTGACTAAAAATGACGATTAAATTCCATAAAATAACAAACATGTTATTATTTTCCATAATTTCTCCTTCGGACACGATATTTGAAGCGTCATTTGTGTATTTCCGGTATGTGAATGAGCAAGTTGCTCATCTGAAAATGGACCGTGTTTACCGTCGATGTCGACCTAGGCCGTAGTAAATCTCTAATTTCTCATGTTGTCGGATGATTTTCCACTACTGGGGTTTTGTGAATGAAAATTTAAAGGCCTTGGGAGTATAAGGATGAATTTTTTGTATTTTTGTAAAAATTTCGTCCCAAAATCTGAAGGGCCACCTTTAATACTAAGAAGTAAAAGAGGACAGAATCCTGTCTAAATGTCTATGTTCGGTCCTCGGAAAGTGTTTGACCGAGCTTACCAATCGAACCATCCATTTCTGGGTTTCAAGCTCTGTACCTAACCCAGTTTCTCTGCCGCGGAAACAGCCGCTACAGGAAATAAAAGCTTCCCAAATACAATATTCCTGAATTCTAACATGACACGCGACTTTGGCTCTATAAACACAGTGCAAGGAAAACGTGGTAAAATCTGCGACAATCCATGTAGAATGACGTCATCCTATATTGAGTGACGTCATTCAATGAGTGAGTTATTCAATGAAACATTATCTTCATCCGCGTTTTTACTCTTAAGTTTGAACTTGTTTTCCTTTCGCTGAGAATTGGCCATGTTAGAATCGAAATCATCTTCTTTCTATCGTGGTTTATCGTTCAATAAACCACGTTGTGAGTTATGAGGCGCAACGCCCTCGTGGATTATTTATTGTGCCTCATAACTCACAACTGTGGTTTATTGAACGATATACCACGATAGAAAGAAGATTATTTCTTAAATAATCCACGCCAGAGCAACTATATATGGCCTTCAAAACGCGGAAAGGAGCATTCGGACATTTGCGTAAAGTATCGTGCCTGATCAGCCTGCGCAATCCGCGCAGGCTGATCCGAAACGACACTTTCCGTTTTTATGTAATTTTCTGTTTTGCGCAAGTCTACTGTATCACAAAATCTAGTATATTATATTTCATGTGTCTAGTTTTAGAAATGAAATGGGTAAAGAAATGTCGTAATTTAAGCTGGAGGAAATTATTTCCCCGTCACAGTGAATATTTTCCTCTTGCCGAAAATCTGGAACTACTTTTTTCGTTCTACTGTTAAAAGTGTTAAAAGTGGTATTTGTTGACAAAATAATCAGAGGAAAAATAATATATAATTTATTTCATCAGCTTGTGGTTAATATGGGGAAATATTTGCCGAAAAAGGGAAAGTTTGCGAAAATAAAGAGTGCCGTTAGGCACGTGTTATTTTCGCAGACCTTTCCCTTTTGAGCTGATGAAATAAACAGTATATAATAGTCGTAAAGTACAGCCTAAGCGGACTGTCCGAAAGCTTCTTTTCGCGAAGTACAAGAAAATAGTTGTTACAGGCACTTTAAGAGTTAAACGCACACACGCCAAAGGAAATCAGAAGGGGTATACTGGCCGACGAGATATAACAGAAATAATGTTTAAAACGGCGTGAAACACAACAGTACATGAAAAGAAAAACACGTTTACATAACATAAAGACATTCAGTTGGTGTGTTTCTCCCAGTTAACCTGTTACTACACAATTCCTACTTTTAACACTCCTATGAAAGAAACCTTTTGAAAACATTGTGGGAAAAGAAGAAAATGCTGGTAACCAGCATTTTCTTCTTTTCCCACATTGTTTTGTTACCTTCCTAAAACAAATTTCAATTCTTTAGTCACATTCATTCTGTCGTCTGCATAGGCTTTCAATTTGGACCAGCGTAAAATTTTGTCATTTGGTAACGAGTTAAACAGTTGTAATCGTATGAAAACAATAAAGCAATCGGTACAAAACACCTTAGAGTGAATCTGAGAAAAGTAATTAGTAATAAAGCTGTGGAAGAGTGTTATTTCATCACGAAACCAATAAATCTTAACCGTGCTCTGTAAAAAGGGGGCTTAATGCATCTGCGACTAGTTTCGACCCAGGTTAGTCTCAATAATGAGTCGTTCCGGTGATCTTTTTCATATTTGGACATTTACTGTACACCGTACCGTCTCAAGTCCATCGTAAATTTTCCGGTAGCGCCATGCCGGTGTAATGCAGAAAAATGACCCCCATTACAAAATGACCCCCGGGTCATTTCTCGACGTAGAGGAATGACCCATGGGTCATTTTTCGACGTAGAAAAATGACCCGGGTCATTATTCTACGTCGAGAAATGACCGTAGGTCATTTTGTAATGGGGGTCATTTCTCTGCATTACACCGGCTTTCGGTTTCGTCGGTTTTATCTGTATTGCAGCGAAATGCAATGAAATTCTAGTACTCAACATGACCAAAAACAAACTGTTAAACCATTCATTTCATAAAAAGCTTGTAGAAGTCGTTTACAACATGTTATATCTCGGAAAAATCACTGACGAAATTTATCGTGCGTGGCGGCCATTTTGTATGTTTTCGGGAACGTAAAAAACTCGAGTAACTGATGAAATGCACTGTTTTTTCTCACGATCAGTGTTTAAATTGACAATATTTGTATTTCAAACGAAGGAATATTGAACACGCAAGCCACAGGTATGTTTAAATCCTAGTTTTGTGCTCTATTTGGGAATTATAAGAGTTCAAACGTGTGCACAAAATCTATGCGGAGCTTTCAACTGATTTTGTCTTGACTGTCTCTGTACCCAGAGGCGACCAGTCGAAAAGTAACATCGCCTTTTGGGACAGTTATCTGCACTACGACCCAGGTCAGCCTGCGCAATTCGCGCAGGCTGACTTTGGTCGAAACTTTTCGCGATCGGTCAATTTTCTGTATGTCAAAGGAGCTGTCTACCGCACGGTTTTGACACGAAATGGACTTTATGGATCTACGATCATGTCATGACGACATGCTTCTCCATAGGATGCATCACGTGGAAGCATTCATTAAGCCCCTTTTTGCAAAAAATATGGCCCATGTGTTTCCTAGATCGATTTACCCTTTACTGAGAGATTGGGAGTTTTAAAAACCCATGCAGAAGATGGCTTCCGATATTGTGAAAAAAGTATACAATACCAGTGACAAGCATAATCTCCGTTTTAGATGGAATTTCTGCTTTCGAGTCAAATTTCATTTGTCGTCTTCAGTTAATTCATTACCTAACGACAATATTTTAGGCTTGCCCAAATCGAAAACATTTGCAGACGACAAAGTAAGTGACTGAAATTTTGTTGTTGTTGTTGTTGTTGTAAACAGTAGAAAACTTTGAGGGAAAAAGAGAAAATGCTGGTTACCAGCATTTTCTCCTTTTCCTACAGTGTTTTCTAAAGGCTTCTTTTTCAGGGTCGTCAAAAGTAGGGATTGTGTGGTAATGGGTTAAGTTGCTTTCTATTTAGACGAATTTATTTTTCCCTCTCTGAAAACAGGGTGAATATGGGTTTTTCATATCTTTAACAAAGCCTCCAAGTTTTATCAGTTAATACGAAATAATTCTGTACCTATTTTCTGATTATTGTGACAATTTCTGTTTCATGTGTTTGTTTGTTTGTTTGTTTAAATATCGTTAACACTTTGCAAAACCAAAGGGGCATTCGGACATTTGCGTAAATTGTCGTCTCGGATCAGTCTGCACAATCCGCGCATGCTAATCCGATGCGAGCCTTTCCGTTCTTTTGTAGTCTTCTGTTCTGCGCAAGTGTACCGTAGGACAAACTCTATTGATTGTATTATTGATTATATCGTGTTTAACGCCGTTTTTAACATTATTTCAGTTATATCCCAGCGGCCAGTGCTACTATCTATGCGTCCCTGGAGTTTCCTTAGCCAGTACTTTACACAAATTTCTTTCTAAGTCACTGGCTGCTTTCCCACATAATCATCGTCGAAACAATGGTCAGTAGTGGAAGAGGAATTAATCCGGTCGCAGTGACTATCATAAATCTTTGGAAAGAATTTGGCCGAGCAAGGGGTCATAGCCAGGGATCAAACCCTGCACCCCGTGTTGTCAAGTCCTGCACGCTACCGACTGAGCTACCGGGGCTCTGCAGGACAAAATCTAATGCAGTCGTAAAGTGCCGTCTCGGATTAGTCTGCGCGGACTGCGCAGGCTTATCCGAGACGACACTTTACGCAAATGTCGGAATGCCCCTTTTCGCGTGTTGTAGGTCATATACCTTTGAAAGTTTCATTTCATCTAGCTAGCAGGTAGTGTTAACATGTTCGCATAGTTAGGTGAACATTCTGAAACATTCCATTAATTGAACCTACAAACCTTCGACCAGATTTACACAAATCTTGCGTGTAACAAACATGTGACATCTGTAGCCGACAGCTTGCTTCCTTTCCAAGACGACCATGCTTGGAAAATAAAAGGTAAAAAGCATAAATTACTTGTCATATACAATAGCAATATTTCCCTTTTCCCTCCGAATGGTTAAAGGGGCATAACACAAAATTTTTACCCCATGTTATTTTGGGAGTGAGGAACTTGATACATGCACCTCATCAGGAATCAAAGCGTTGAGAACGCTGAAGTGGTATTTGTCAAGGAGCCTGTTCTGTGGAATAAGTAACTTGAAAAATAAAAAAAAAGAGAAATATTGTTCAAATATTGGCTAAAAAGTCAACCTACTAAGCAAATGAACACCTTTTCGGTTGAAGGGAGAGTACTCATGACGAAGTTTGGATTATTTGTGTATTAGTGGTCTCCTTTTGATCATTAGTTGGAGTCAGGAGTAATATCCCTTGACAATATGATGCATGATAGAATGAGAGGAAACCCAAGTGAATATATCGAATGAAATTAAGTTTGTACCTGAAAACTATAATTTTGAAATATCTTAAGATTTAATTCCCAACATTACAATCAATTATTTCGATCTATAAATATTTACTGCACAATCCAATGGAGTAGCGCGCGATCATAGAATGAACAAGCCATGGAACGAACTTGTTTTCTTTAACGACAAAGCCCATGACCAAGCGATCGGTAGACAAATTTTGTATCATTGCGCCAATAGAAGACTATGAGCGATTGCAGCTTTTTGTTTTTTCCAATTAAAACTTAGAATTTCCACGATCGATGACCTCACACAATTTATTTTTACATGCTATTTTCAATTACACATCTGGATGCTACCAAAATGCTCGTTTGCCTTAGAAAATTTGGTATAATTGGGTCTATTTCCTTAGGTTTTTCACAAAATACGATACAAGGTCTTCAAAATTCAATATTGAACTCATAGTGGAATTGTAATTGACAAGTACCACAAAAATCATTAAGAAGCGACTTGTTACCCTTAGTAATAAAAATTAGAAGTAAAAAAATATGTTTCCATTTGAATTCGAAGCTACAACCTTCAAGAATCGAGTGGGCTATTCCATCAATTGAGCTATGGGACAACCAAGGTCTGATGTGTTTACATTGTCTGCGCATGTCATATTCTTCGAAGATTCGACTGTCTTATATGGCGCATCACTAGCCCCAAAAGCGGGCTGACTGTAATATTACGCTCTATAAAGTAGTAATGTAGAAAATAGCTTTATCAATATGTTTGAGGAGAAATGAAACCTGCTTTAGCTCCAGATTTCTCTAGACTGCTGATCATAGCTGAGTGAATTGCACGAGACCTGTAGCGTTTTATTGAATTTATAAACGTTTATTTTAGTTTGAAATTCAAAGTAACGGTTGGCGCGTAGGAAAGTGGTTCGGTTCTGTACCCAGGATGCCCAAATGAGATAGATGAGTATTTATAGAATGCCATCTAGCGGGAGATAATGGATGTGTTTAATATAATTTTGTTTCATGCTTTCCGGTAGGATATCGAGAAATAGCAGTGATTTTTTTTTTTATCTTACACTGGTACCACTAGTGAAAACACCGATTTTCATGTTCTTGTCGCCTAGGTAAATTGCCCGTGCCTCACAACCAGATGGGTAATATGACGTCATTTACCATACATTTCTCGCGCTTGACGTAATATTGTAGTGCGTTGCTATGCGGGAGGGGCGCGCCACGGGGAACAACGGAAAAGAACTGTGCTGGATTTTGATAAAGCTCCTCCTAGAAAGGGTTAAAAGCATGAAATAAATATATTTTTTTTTCGGTGAAAGATCGAAATTAATTTCATCTCGTGAACACCATCGGTAATATTTTTACTCGTGTCTGCACCACGATGGTATTCACTCGATGAAATAAATTTCGATCTTTCACCGGAAAAAAAAAAAAAATTATTTCATGCTTTTAACCCTTTTTATTCCTTTTATCCAATTATTTCTATACCGTTACAAACAGAATAGGCAGTTTCACAGTATAAAAGTAAGATCGGAAATAATTTGTGTTTTCTACATGTATTTCTGTTTTTAATTTCAAAACAATCTTTGCAAGCTAATAGGGAAAGAAAAACAGTGCATGGCGAAGCTTCGAAAGCAGCCGAATTAACGAAACAGGTGTTAAAATGCACTTACATTTAAATACTACGATTTAAAAGCATGGAAAACATTGTGAAGATGACAATTTGCTATTGTGTCGTCGATCCAAGTGTGTGTCGCTTGCAAAAAAACCGACTTTTTTTTTTTTTAAGTAAACAAAAGTAAAGGCAAGAAGTAAACAGAAGATAGAGGCACCTGGCAAGTTTTGACCCAGTCAGTATGAAATTAATTTCTCTGCCAGCGACTTACACTGGGATCCACAATACAATAACAAAATGTCATCTTTACAACTATTTCCATACTTTTTTAAATGATTTGATCTAAATTCAAATTCTTATTTTACTTTGGGCAGCTGTTGTCACTTAACCCTTTCCCAAACGGCAAATTTTGGACCAGACCAAATTCAAAGCATTTTGCAGATGACATATTAACATTTACTAAGAAGATGATTTTTCTATATGATAGGGTAGAAAACATTGTGGGAAAAAGGAGAAAATGCTGGTTACCAGCATTTTCTCCTTTTCCCACAATGTTTTCAAAAGGCTTCTATTCCTGACCCGTAAAAAGCAGGGATTGTTTGGGAAAGGGTTAAAGATAATCTTAATAACTTAGAAAAAAAAAATCTGGTTTAACCCTTTCCAAAAACAATCCCTGGGTTTTACGACAAAGACAAATTCCATCATACGTTCCAAATCTAAGTCTTCTGCAAATGCTTTCAATTTTGACAAATATACATTTTTCTTCTTCTGTGATAAAGGTTAAGTGACTAAACGTCATTCAAGTTCACGTCAAGGAGCTGATTGTCTGGTCTGTAAAAAAAAAATCTGCACTGCATTTTGACCCACAGGCTGCTACGGGCGACTCACTGACCTTTTGCGGACATAATAGATCAAGATCAGACTGCACAGCACGTGCAGTCTGATCTTGGATTCTACAGTGTCCGATAGAAAATATTTTTCTGAAAAAAAAAAATAAAATACCGTTATTCTGGTTTTTACAGTTGACTTAAAAGTTTGATTTACCCTCATCCTGCTTAATATCTAAAATGAAATTTTCAAATCGATATTAATGACCCAAATTATACTGTTTCAAAGTTATGTCTTAGTTAAAAAATACCTCCTTATCGGACAGTGTAGATCAAAGATCAGACTGCACGTTCTGTGCAGTCTGATCTTGATCTACACTGTCCGCAAAAGTTCAGCGAGTCGCGCTTAGCACCCAAAGCGTTACGTTATTTACCGGGATAAAGGTTAACAACAGCAGAAACAACAAGGTAAGAAAACTCCAATTAATTACCCGAGATAAAATCGGGAATGTTGTGGTTGTGGTTGTTGTAGTCTGACACGTTCCAACATTAAAATTGACGGTTAGAAATAACTGTGCATTGGCGGCAACTTTCCGCAATGGTGAAATTAAACAGAAATGCACTTTCGGTATTACGCGTGTTGCTATACACTGAAACGAACTTCTAAACGGCTACTTTTAAGCTGTAATTTCTTATACACCTTTTCTTACATCCACTGCCAATAAAAAGAACAGCTTTTTTCGTTTCATTTTTTTTTGCAGAATAATTGACCGGTTCGAAAACGTACCGGATCAAAATTCTAAAGAGAATTCATTCAATCTTTATTGCGGAAGAAACTTCTTTGTAGTTCATTCACTCAACATTGTAAATTAAAAAAATAAAGTTTTTGAAAACTTCATGCTTGCTATTTTCGGATTACATTTTTTTCACAGAAAATAATTTTCATGTTTTTTTTTTCTTGTGTCTTACAAAATTCAGTATTTTATGCTTCTCTTTTTAACCCTTTACCCCATAAGGCATTCCTATGGTATCTCTAATTGACCCTAAATAACAGCAAGGATGAAGCCGTTTCTCAAGTGTATATGACACCTTTTGATAGCATAGAAAACGTTGTGACAAAAGGTGAAATTGCTCGTCATGAGCAATTTCGCCTTTTGTCACAATGTTTTCCAAAGGCTCCTACAAGCAGTGCGTCGAAATGAGTACATATGGAGTAAAGGGTTAAACTGTTTTGGCTTGTAGACACCACGCATGCGCAAACAACTAGTGCTTCCGTTTTTTTTTTTTTTTTTTAAGAGAGTCCTTCTGTTGGCAGATCGAGATCTTTTCATCACAATACCATGGTTAACGTCCAGATATATTTCATTATTGGTTTTTATCAACATTTCTTTTACTTGCTCCAATTTATAAGAGAAACAAACCTGGCCGTCTAGAAGTTCGTTTCAATGTATTTGCATTTCGGTCCATTCCGCAAAAACGGCAGTTTAGTATTTTGATTCCTACCTCGTGTCCATAATTTCTTTACCAGACAACAAAATTTAACCCTTTACCACACAATGACGACTTTTAACGCCCCTACGGAAAATGCCTTTTTGAAAACATTGTGGGAAAAGGAGAAAATGCTGGTAACCAGCATTTTCTCCTTTTTCCCAACAATGTTTTCTACCCTACTGGAAACAAATTTCAATTTTTGAGTTATGTTTATTTTGTTGTCTGCAAATGCTTTCAATTTAGACAAGTCTAAAATTTTGTCGTTCGGTAAAGATTTAGGAAATAATTCGAATACAATTCGAAGTCCTATGCCAACGAAAACATGCGAAGTTAGGCAGACAAAAAAATAACGAAATAGTGTGGGAGTAAAACATGCTATCATTACAGAGTTTGGCAGAAGCAAGTCATTATTCATGATATCTATTTTTTTGCAACATTTTCTATCTTGTATATAACATGGTACATTTGTATTGCAACGGTTAACACTTTAACTCATTACCAAACGACAAAATTTTAGACTGGTCCAAATTGAAAGCATTTGCAGACGACAAAATAAAAGTGACTGAAAATTTGAAATTTGTTTTGTGAAGGGTAGAAAACATTGTGGGAAAAGGGGAAAATGCTGGTTACCAGCATTTTCTCCTTTTCCCACAATGTTTTCTTTCTCAGGGTCGTCAAAAGTAAGGATTGTGTAGTAATGGTTTAACCCTTTACCACATGACAAAATTTTAGACCTGTCCGAATTGAAAGCATTTGCAGACGACAAAATAAAGGTGACTGAAAGTTTGAAATTTGTTTTGTGAAGGGTAGAAAACATTGTGTGAACAGGAGAAAATGTTTGTTACCAGCATTTTCTCCTTTTCCCGCAATGTTTTCTAAAGGCTTTCTTTCTCAGGGGCGTCAAAAGTAGGCATTGTGTGATAATGGGTTGATTAAAGCTTTACCACGTGACAAAATTTTAGACTTACCCAAACTGAGAGCATTTGCAGACGACAAAATAAAAGTGACTGAAAATTTGAAATTTGTTTTTTGAAGGATAGAAAACATTGTGGGAAAAGGAGAAAATGCTGGTTACCAGCATTTTCTCCTTTTCCCACAATGTTTTCTAAAGGCATCTTTCTCAGGGGTGTCAAAAGTAGGCATTGTGTGGTAATGGGTTAAACATTTACCACGTGACAATATTTTAGACTTATCCAAATTAAAAGCATTTGCAGACGACAAAATAAAAGTGACTGAAAATTTGAAATTTGTTTTGTGAAGGGTAGAAAACATTGTGGGAAAAGGAGAAAATGTTGGTTACCAGGATTTTCTCCTTTTCCCTCAATGTTTTCCAAAGGCTTTCTTTCTCAGGGTCGTCAAAAGTAGGCATTGTGTGGTAAGGGGTTAATTAAAGCTTTACCACGTGACAAAATTTTCTCCTTTTCCCATGGTGTTTTCTTCCCTTTCGATGAAAAATGATTTTATATGAGCCTTATTGAAACTGTCATCATCAAATGCTTTCAATTCGGACAGGTCTAAAATTTTCTCCTTTCTTTCCTCACAATGTTTTCTAAAGGCTTCTTTTTCAGGGGCGTCAAAAGTAGGCATTGTGTGGTAAAGGATTAAACATTTACCACGTGACAATATCTTAGACTTATCTAAATTGAAAGCATTTGCAGACGACACCATAAAAGTGACTGAAAATCTGACATCCGTGTATTGTGAAGGGTAGAAAACATTGTGGGAAAATGGGAAAATGTCTGTTACCAGCATTTTCTACTTTTACCACAATGTTTCCTAAACGCTTCTTTCTCAGGGTCGTCAAAAGTAAGGATTGTGTAGTAATGGTTTAACCCTTTACCACATGACAAAATTTTAGACCTGACCGAATTGAAAGCATTTGCTGATGACAGTTTCAATGTGGCTCATATAAAATCATTTTTCATTGAAAGGGAAGAAAACATCTTGGGGAAAGGAGAAAATGCTGGTAACCAGCATTTTCTCCTTTTTCCACAATGTTTTCAAAAGTCTTCCCTTTCAGGGGTGTTAAAAGTCGTCATTTTGTGGTAAAGGGTTTAGCATGATAGGTAAAAGTATGGGCTATTGCGGACATCATAGATCAAGATCAGACCACACATAACGCACAGTTTGATCTTTGATGTACACCGTTAGTTTATTCAGTCAAGCCTATATAGTATATTGTAAACATCTCTCTTGGTTTCGGTGAATTGAATTTCAAGTCCATGTATTTGGCACTGAAAACATTAAAGATGGGTAGGTATTTAGAGTTTTCACATCACACCAAATTAAAAAATATGTATATCATTGAAATTTATATGAAAAAAAAACAATACAAATCATCAGTAATTACGAATAATAAAATTACAAAAAAAAAAATAGTGATGGTATTCCCTTAAAAAGCTACGTAGCCTCTTCAGCTATTTTTAGATTTCGCGCCAAAAATCAATAAAGCATTGTGGGAATGTCAAGTGACTGACGCGTAACAAATAACGCTTAAATTCCATTACATAACAAACATGTAATAATTATTTTCCATAATGTCTTCTTCGGACTGATTTTTGAAACTTTGTCTGTGTTTTCCTGTATTTAAATGAGAGAATTGATAATCTAAAAATAGAACGTGTCTCCCTTTGGTGTCAACCTGGTCCGTAATAAATCTCTAATGTCTCGTGTGATCGGATGGTTTTCGACTACTGGGGTTTTATGAACGCAAATCAAAATGCTTTGGGAGTATAAGGATGATTTTTTTTTTTGCATTTTTGTAAAATTTTCGTCCCAAAATCTGCAGGGCCACCTTTAAAAGATAGATTATTTGTGACTCATCACGCAAAAAGGGACCATCTGGGAATTCTCTACATCAGGTAGATGAAAACAGATGAACAATATTGCATGTCAATTTAAATTGATAATACAAAAATGATTGTATAACAAGGTAAAATGGGCACTTTTCATACAGAAAATGTCATTAAAGCGAAAAGTGTCAACCCTGGTCAGCCTGCGCAATTCGCGCTGTCTGACCAGGGTTGACACTTTTCGCAGTTCCAAGAAGGTCCCTTTTTGCGCGATGGATCACATTTTTATTAATCAGTTCTGTTTACAAGAACCTTTTCACGCTCTTCTGCTACAGAAATGATCCAGCAATTAAAATGCCTTAAGAACGGTTTTAGACCTGAATTTGATTTTTGACATAAACCATATGCTGACGTCAAAGAATCTTATAACCCTGAGGCTTTGAAACGCGAATCACTTACCGTTTGTGGACAATGTAGATCAAGTTCAGACGGCACTGGGCGTATGTACATATGTTACTCGAAAATATTACCTTTGACATAGCACAATTTCGGAATTTTACTATTAGCTTAACAGTCCGCTCAGGCTGACCTGGGCCGAAACTTTTCGATAGGGGTCCATTTTCCGTATAACAAAGGACCACACTTCATTCAGATCCAGTCAGTTATTGGACTAAGTAGATTCTATGGATCCCAAAATAATGTGAAGAGTTTCTTGATATAGAGGATCACGGGGATTCATAAAGCCCCCTTTTGCCAGAGCGTGGCTCATATAAAACTGTTACTTAACCTTTATACACGTAGCCTGCTATATAACTAACCTGAAGCTTTCAAGCTGATAATTTCAACCCAAATTTTGCTATTTCAAAGCTATTTTTGGGAGAAAGATATCCTCTTATCGGACAGTGTAGATCCAAGATCAGACTGAACAGAACGTGCAGTCTGATCTTGGTCTATACTTTTCGAAAAAGGTCATGGAGTCGAGCTTGGCAGTCCTCAGGATCAATCATTCATCTTTGAAAACAAAATATACCACTTTCAAAACCATCCCCCCCACACACACACAGAGCACCTCATCTATCTTGTTTATTTATCACTGAAGAACTTGACATCAGAATTTATCATACTGCAAAGAAATTTCTCGTGATCTGATTGGTTAACATGCCGAGAACACATTATGGTTTTTGGCAAAAACCGCCTAAAACCAGTTTCCCTTTTGAGTGCCCCGTTAACATCCCTAAACGTGCAACACAACATCCAAAATGGCGGCGTCGATCGATCAACAGACTGCACATTTATGCACCAAACTGAACGTTTTAGTGAAGTTAATTTCCAGTGACATCAGAATCAATTGAATTGGGCACTCAGAAGGGAATATCTATTTCGTCAGCATACTTGATTCATGAAATTATAAAACAGGAAAACTTCGCTTAGCGCGCTTTGAAAGGGTAAAACTTTGCAGTATGATAAATTCGCTGTATTGTAAGTAACAAGTTTAAGTCAACATCATTAGTTGTACAGTCAGGTGGCAGGGGACTTGGAAACTTGTTCACGGCTGTGGTGAATCATGCTTCGGCTCGGGGCGACATTATTCACTTAAAATACAAATGAGCCATAATCTGACAAAAGGGGGCTTAAAAAAATCTCCGTAATGCTTTAAACACCCTTTTCACAGAGCATGGCACAAATTAGTTGACAGCGAACCTTTTCAAAAACAAAACAAGAGCGTCGTAAGAAAGCGCATATATGCCCAAAAGGGCGTGTCAGTGAAATAAGTTAAAATCTAGAACACCTTGAGATATCCAAAAGCACATGCACAGCTACACATCATAGGGATTTAGCTTGGGTAAGTTTGAACTTATTCCGATGAAAACTCAAGGAGGAGTTGCTCACACAAGAAATTGCTAACAGACGGACGGGCGGACGGACGACCGGGACCTTGACATAATTCGACTTTCCGTGCGTATAAAAAGTTTCCTTTAATTCCTAACACAGGACAGGAAAGCCATTACTTCCCTTCCGTTCAAACTCATACTCTGCCTCCTTTTTCAAAAATCTGTTTTCAGTACAGCCATCGATAATTATCTCTGATTTAGTGTAATCATACCCTAATGCCCTGTTCGCACTCCCCAGCTGTGTGGAATGTGGTTCATAAATTTTGCTCTGCAACATTTTTAGATAACAAAGTTCAGGGCCCGTGTTCACCAACCATTCTTAATGATATTCTTATTCTTATTCTCTAAGATTCCTAAATTTGACAGTAACGCAACTTCTGATTGGCTAAACCATTTGGTTAAAGCCAATCAGAAGTTGCGTTACTTTCAAATTTAGAAAATTGTGGAGACTAAGACCAAGAACGTTCTAAAGAACGGTTGGTGAATACAGGCCCAGGACTTTTTAAAATTGAAACCATCCGGAGAAGACAAATAAAACGTGGGTCAGATGATGGGATTTGTCCTTGTAAGAGAAGAAAACGTTGTGAGAGAAGGAGAAATGATACCCACTGAATACCAGCAGTTTCTTATTTTCCAACCATGTTTTAAAAAGCCCGCTTCCTTAGTGTCATTTAAAACATTGGATTGCTTTGTAAAGGGTAAAAAGACTGAAAACATGCTGAGTGCAAGTTTAGACTGTTTGCCAGCTTTTTTATTACTCAAGGGAAAGAACTTAAAGGTGGCCCTTCAGATATTAGGACGAAAATTTTACAAAAATGAAAAAAAATCATCCTTATACTCCCAAAGCCTTTTAATTTTCATCCATAAAAACCCAGTAGTCGAAAACCATCCGACAACAGGAGAAATTAGAGATTTACTACAGCCCAGGTTGACACCAACGGGAGACACATTCTTTTTTTAGATGATCAATTCGCTCATTTACACATCGGAAATATACAGACAAAATTTCAAACATAGCGTCCGAAGAAGACATTATAGAAAATAATTACATGTTTGTTATGTTATGGAATTTCAGCGTCACTAGTCACGTGCCAGTCACTTAAAATTCCCACAAATCCCTTTTTTATTTTTGGCGGGAAATCTAAAAATTGCTTGAGAGGCTACGCGGCTTTTTAAAGCAGGCCATACGTGTTTCTTCATCAACAAACCGCGCATTGTATATGTACTGCCGTGACAGCTTCTTGAACCACTCGTCGTGAGATTTAAAGGCAGACTGCCTCAGAATTTGCTGCCTAAATCCATTTTTCTCGCGAAATTGTACTGATATGCTGTCTGTTTCGTCATGGTTTTGTAAATAAAGCGAAATAAAAAAAACCGAAACAGGAAATAGGCGTGGTTTATTTTTATATGATGAATATCAGAAAAATATTTGTTAAATCAAATTGCCATGTCTGCAAATGACCCCTCAAATAATTGTAATTTTTCATTGAGCAAATAAATCTAAGGTGCAGAAAAAAAGAAGAATTTCGTTAAAAAAGAGAAAGAAGTCTGTTGGACAAGATCATGCGACTTGAAAAAGCAACAAGAAGGCCAAATGACCGTCATGTAAAGCATAATTATGAGGTTTCTACGTGGCGGCATTTTTACTTGTTTCTTTACATGTACCAAAATGTATTGAAATTAAAAGCCAATAAACTATTTGAAAACATTGATGCTGACCTCTCCTGGCTTCTTTTTTAAAGAAGCCAACTTGTTCCCGTAAATCTAACTTCGCCCGTATTGAGAAGACTTCCTTTTGAAACACTGTCAGTCACATGATTTAAAACATGGAGGCGCCCACGTAATTCGATTATCGACGCCATCAACAAGTAAGGGCGCAATTATTTACATCTATATCTATTTGTCGGTGATAACTGACATCGCAAATTTGTGCGTTAAAAAGTGAATGAAAAAACTGTGCGAATGTACGAAATGTATTTGGAAAGACCATAGATAGAAAACGATATTATGATTCATGTTTCCTTTCTTTCAAAGTGGGCCTTACAGATTACCTTGTTTACCTTGTCCTTGAGATCTCGTTTAGGCTTCTGCCTCTAATGATCCTTTTTGATTTCTATTAGCTATATTGTCCACTTCCGGTCCACTTCCGGTCCATAACATGAAGGAGAAAATTTCACTGGGTGATTTTTCCACACTTTATTTAAAATTTTTTTAAAACTATTCACATTGTGACAGTTTTCAATGTCTACAGGCAGTTTATTCCAATTGTCTACGACACGATGTGTAAAATTGAATTTTTTTGTGTTTGTTTTACACTGTGGCTTGTATAATTTTAAAACATGTCCTCTAGTTGTCAAACTTGATGGGTTCATGGGTTTTAGCTTCATTTTATCTAATCTGTCTAAATTCTTATGGATTTTAAAAGCTTGGATGGCATCTGCTCTCAATCGTCGATATAGAACGGCACAGCAGTGTATATCCAGCGACGAAATGTGCCGTGTACGTGTATATCAGCCATCGTTAAAGCATTATTTTCCGCTAGATGGCATTCTACAAATACACATCTATCTAATTTGAGCATTCTGGGTACTGAACCGGACTACTTTTCTACGCGACAACAGTAACTTTGAATTTCAAACTTGAAATAAACCTTAAGTCAATAAAACGCTACGTGGTACGACCCATTCAGCCATGATTAGCTAGTATGTAAACTATGCACCGACCATTTTTAAAAACAACCCGAACAGACTT
The DNA here is from genome assembly GCA_943736015.1 of Tridacna crocea. NCBI lineage: Eukaryota > Metazoa > Mollusca > Bivalvia > Cardiida > Cardiidae > Tridacna > Tridacna crocea. Next base: position 5,711,132 of record OX031068.1, on the reverse strand, counting down.
GGATAATAGCTTCGATGTAAGCCCTACTTTTCCCTATAGCATATGGGATTGCATCTTCGCGAGCCAAGGTTACGATCACTACGTGGATCTTACCTTGGCGGATTGAGCCCGATTTCGAGATTCCTGCGATGCGCCCTCTATTGGATGCTGGTTATTAACCCCCTTTACATCATATTTCTAAAAGCCAAACCGCTTACGAATACACATGAAGCGATAAGCAGACATCAACGTGGGCTTCCATGTTTACCTTCTATTCGAAAGGTAGCGACGTTCTTCTATTTTTATCAAAGATAAAATACTACCAGCGATTTCATTCGTTGCATTTAGAGCTGGCTGCATTCAATGAAAAAGCGTATCGGGTGAACGTAAAAATGAAGCTCGATCCGCCAAGGGTAGATTAACGGTAGTGAATCGTCAGTCTTGGCTTGCGAAGATGATGGGATCGGCGATGCTTCAAAGCAGACAGGTCGAATCTTTTAAGTACATGACATGCACAGGCAACGATCGTTAAACAGCCGAGGGATTCGATCAAGGATCACCGGAAGTCTGCGGAATGCTACCTAAATAACCCTGACGGATGTGTGCGTTCATTCGGCCGATCCCAAAATCTAACGAGGTCAGTTGAAGTACTTTGTAGACGTGTAGACATATAGCACTTGCTTATTTAGTAACTCTTAGATACATATAAGGACATACTCTGTTATATTAGTTCGCTCTGGTGTGAATAAATGCGCAAAGGTATCAATAAGCGTTACAAACACTCCTATATAAATGTCATAAATGTGCCATCAAGGACCCGCCGAATAACCATACACACATTTTCTGACCAATCACAAATTCCTATCTATTCATACGATTTTATAATACGAAGAAGTAGGTAAAAAAACAGGACATTTGCCCATTACCACACAATCCCTACTTTTGATGACCCTGCGAAAGAAGCCTTAAGAATACATGTACATTGTTGGAAAAGAAGGAAACAATCCCTACTTTTGACGAGCCTGAGAAAGGAGCCCTTAGAAAACATTGTGGGAAAAGGAGAAAATGCTGGTGACCAGCATTTTTTTCTTTTCCCACAAGGTTTTCTACCCTTCACAAAACAAATTTCAAATTTTCAGTCCCTTCTATATTTTCATCTGCAAATTCTTTCAATTTGGACAAGCCTAAAGTACTGTCGTTCGTTAATGAGTTAAGCTACGCCGAAAAAAGAAAGTATCATCTCTGTTTCAGTGTTTCCCATAGACTATGTATTGAAAACATATTAAAAGGTGATAACAACTGATCTGCAACTCTACAACTGATATGAGTTTCAACAGAACCTTGGCACGAGACATTAAAAGGGAATAAACCGACTGCCATTAGCACAATGGTGTTTCCGGCATGTAACACTGTCATCGGGAAAAGAAAGATATAGGCCAACAATACATAGATGTTGAAAAATATGTCATGACAGAGTGAAACTTTATATATGGCGAGACGTTCCGCAAATACCAGACTTGTTGTTTAGTTTTGAAGCAAATACAGGACGATTCCAATATGGCTCAAACGACGGAATTCTTCCTTGAACGAGTAAATATCTGTGGCACAACAGGAGGAAATGTTGGCTACCATTCTGCGTTGATGACGGACAGTATTAGTTGTATGGTCAGGTGGTAGGGGACTTGGAAACTTGTTCACGGCTGTGGTTAATCATGTCGTCCCGAGCCGAACTGTGCCCCAATTCAATGAAAACTGACGTCACTGGAAACTGACGTCACTAAAACGTGCAGTTTGGTGCATAAATGTGCAGTCTGGTGATCGATCGACGCCACCATTGTGGATGATGTATTGCACATGTAGTGATGTTTACGGGGCACTCAAAAGGGAAACTGGTTTCACGTGGTTTTTGCCAGGGAACATGATATTATGTTCCCGGCATGTTAACCAATCAGGTTACAAGAAATTTCTTTGCAGTATAATAATAGTTACATTCATGGTTCAGGAGTTAGAAAGGACTGGCTGACGCCGTCATGTTCATGTTTAGTCTCTACTGCTTGTAGTCAAGTGCACGATTCAACAGTTAGTCTTGACTGATCAATGCAATCATTTTCACTATTTGATCGCCGGTCTCGGCTAACTAACGTTGTCATGTTCGTTGTAAACTGTTTATCTCTACTGACGTACTTGTAGTCATGTACGCACGACTTAACCGGTGTAAGTTTTAAAATTTAGTCTGGGAAGTAATAGTGAGAATGATGTAAAACACCATACAACTAGAACTTAATCTGCGTATTCCTTTCATAAACTTTGTCTTTCTTCCAAAAACAAATCAAAACCTACAAAACATACTTAACTAGCTAATTTTTTTTTAGATTTACCAACCCAATACCACCTTACTTTTAGGGTAAATACTTCTAGAAGAGGCAAAATGCTTTTTACATCTTCGCCAGCCAAGTTTACGATCACTCCGTGGATCTTACCTTGGCTGATTGAGCCCGATTTCGAGATTCCTGCGATGCACCTTCTATTGGATGCTGGTTATTATCCCCCTTTACATCATATTTCTAAAAGCAAATGAAATATCGATTTACAAACCGAGTATGAATACACATGAAGCGATAAGCAGACATCCACGTGAGTTTCCATGTTTTTACCTTCTATTCGAACAGGTAGAGACCTTGTTCTATTTTTATCAAAGATAAAATGCTACGAGCGATTTCATTCGTTGCAGCTACATGAGCTAGAGCTGGCTGCATCCAATGAAAAAGCGTATCGGGTGAACATAAAAATCAAGCTCGATCCGCCAAGGTAAGATTCACGTAGTGATCGTAAACTTGGCTCGAGAAGATGGCTTTTTACAGCTGCATCAAAAGAGTAAGAGATTAATATGCTATCAACTTTTACAAGCGATTTCTCCTTTTTGAATCTACCAGCTTCAGGGTTATAAAAAGTTGTTTTTATCCCCAGTTGGAGAGAGATGTCATCAAAAGCCTGAGTGTGGGACAACAACAAAAACAGTTTTATTATTTTATGTTTTTCTGTAACATGTCATGATTAACCCATTACCAAACGACAATATTTTAGACTGGTCCAAATCGAAAGCATTTGCAGACGACAAAATAAAAGTGACTGAAAAATTGAAATTTGTTTTGTGAAGGGTAGAAAACATTGTGGGAAAAGGAGAAAATGCTGGTTACCAGCATTTTCTGCTTTTCCCACAATGTTTTCTAAAGGCTTCTTTCTCAGGGGCGTCAAAAGTAGGGATTGTGTGGTAATGGGTTAATCTTATTTATTTCATGCTTTCCGGTAGGATATCGAGAAATAGCAGTGAAAATATTTTTCGATCTTACACTGGTACCACCAGTGAAAATACCGATTTTCACGTTCTTGTTGCCTTGGTAAATTGCGCGTGCCTAACAACCAGACGGGAAATATGACGTCATATACCTTACATTTCCCGCGCTTGACGTAACGTTGCTATGCGGGAGGGGTACGCCACGGGGAATAAAGGAAAAGAACTGTACTGAATTTTGATAAAGCTCCTCCCAGAAAGGGTTAAAAGCATGAAATAAATAGAATATTTGTTTTCTTCGGTGAAAGATCGAAATTTATTTCATCTCGTGAACACCATCGGTAATATTTTCACTCGTGGCTGCGCCACTCGTGAAAATATTACCGATGGTGTCCACTCGATGAAATAAATTTCGATCTTTCACCGAAAAAAACAAATATCCTCTATATCCATCGGATGTTTGTAATGAACTGATTAAATATATATAACAAGAAAATACTGATGCATAACATCAATGGCGCCGCAAATCTGTTGTTTCTAGAAAAAAGGATCATTACAGCATTTTAAATTGACTAAATGAGATTTTAATAGATTTCTGTGAGGAATGAACTGAGAAGTCCTAAACAATCTTTGAAATGCAACTTAAAACTTAAAAAAAGAACAAATAATGGTAAGGCACAATCATAGCTATTCTTCGGCGAAATTTATCATAATTTCAGTTGGAGCTATGTACAAAAGCAGTTTTCATTCGTGAAACTACACAAGAAAATAGTATTAAACTAGGTTCCAAATTACCAAATTGATTGTAAAAACTGGATATAAATTGACCAAGGTGGGTACGAAACGACCAAAATAAAAAGAATATATGGTTACAAATGACCCAAATTGTACGAAATGGCCTAGTTACGACATGGCCTAGTTACGAAATTACCTGAAGCCGATTAAACAATATGGCTGCCTCCATAGGTAATTTTCAAAACCGAATAAAAATATAGTGCCACCGCTCATGCGGCGCCAAAAAAACCATGTACTAACATACACAAATCCTTTTAATCCCTAGAATGCAGTTTAGCCCTCTACCACATAATTCAATGATTCCAAGAAAAAAGGGAGTGTCCGTGGTCGTGAGGTGGAGCGTCGGCCTCATAACCTTAAGGTCCTGAATTCGATACCTGGGAGCGGGTATCAACTTTAGGATTTTTCATATGCCCACACATTCGGCGCGAGTACTGGTGTAGTTCCCAGGTAGCAGAATCGAGAGAGATTAGTATAAGTTGTAAGAACTTGTTTCTCAATCGATGTAAAATAAATACTTTTAAACTAAGAAAAAAGGGTTTGAAACACTGTTGGAAAACAAGCAAATGTAGATAGCCTTTTTTTTTTTACTTTTTCCTAAATGTTTCCTACCCAATCTTAAAGAGGAAATCATCATTTGATAGCATGTTAATTTATCGATTGCAAATACTTTCAGTTTGCAGTCTAGAATTTTGTTGTTTGGTAAAGAGTTTTAAAATTGGACTTTTTCCAGTCTGGTTAAAAAAATGAAAATAAAGATAATTTCACAAGTACCTTAGTAACCTATCACAATATTGTTAACACAAAAGCAAGGTGTAGACTAAAGATCATACTGCACATTCTTTAAAGTTTGATATTGATCTAAATTGTCTGTAAAAAGTTGTATGGCAGAAAATCCCTGGTTTTTACGACCCTGAAATAGAAGCCTTTTGAAAACATTGTGGGAAAAGGAGAAAATGCTGGTAACCAGCATTTTCTCCTTTTCCCACAATGTTTTCTACCCTGCTGGAAAAAGAATCAATTTTTGAGTTACATTAATTTTGTCGCCTGCGAATGCTTTCAATTTGGACCATTCTAAAATTTGTCGTTTGGTAAAGAGTTAAGCGGTTCCAAAATCTTTGGTTCATAAGAAAAAAGAGTGGTTGAACAAGTGACATGTTCAAATATCTTTTACACATTGTGACACATTGTGATACACTGAGGACACACTGAGGACACTTCATTTACACAAACGTTTGACTGATTGATTTTTGTATTGGAGTTTAACACCACTTTAACAGCTAAGGTCATATCATGGCGGTCGGTGACGCACATATGTTTCCTGGCTTTCTCACACCAGTACTTACACTACTTTCTTTCCAAAACCACCAACTACTTTTCTCACATGCTTCAGCAGAGGTGAGAGGCGAAAATACGCCGGAAAGAAAGTTCGCCTCAACCGGGTGTCGAACTCACAACCACTAGGTCATGAGTCCAACACGCTCACCACTGAGCCACCCGGCGGGGTTTGACTGATTGAATGTATAACTCTCTACTTGAACATCTCATAACACGAAATTACCTGCCTGGAGTAAACTTGGTACATTACGTAACATTAAAGGTGGCCCTTCAGATTTTGGGACGAACATTTTACAAAAATGCAAATAAATCAGCCTTATACTCCCAACGCCTTTCAACCCATTACCACACGAGAAAATTTTAGACTGGCCCAGACTGAAAGCATTTGCATAAACGTGACTGAAAAATTAAGATTTGTCCTGGGAAGGGTAGAAAACACTGTGGGAAAAGGAGAAAATGCTGGTTACCAGCATTTTCTCCTTTTCCCACAGTGTTTTCAAAAGTCTTCTTTCTCAGGGGCGTCAAAAGTAGGGATTGTGTGGTAATGGGTTAATTTGCATTCAGAAAACCCCAGTAGTCGAAAACCATCCGACAACACGAGAAATAAGAGATTTACTACGGCCCAGGTTGACACCAACGGGAGACACATTCTATTTTTAGATGATCCATTCTCTCATTTACATACAGGAATACACAGACGAAGTTTCAAATATAGCGTCCGAAGAAGACATTATGGAAAATAATTATTACATGTTTGTTATGTAATGGAATTTAAGCGTTATTGGTCACGTGCCAGTCACTTGATGTTCCCACTATGCTTTATTGATTTTTGGCGCGGAATCTAAAAATACCTTAAGAGGCTACGTAGCCTTTTGATGGAATATCATCAATTTTTTTTGTAATTCTATGAGTCTTAATTATTGATGATTCGTATTATTTTTTCATATAAATTTCAGTGATATATAAAATCATATTTTTCAGTTTGGTGAGATGTAAAAATTCTAAATACCCACTTTTAACATCATCTTTATTCACCCAGAAATGTTGTAACATTAAACATGTGGTTAGGTAAACATGTAAACATATAACAGTTTGATAAAGAGTTTGTAGTTAGATGGGAATTTCAAAATATGAGTAAAACATAATTATAATCTTGCGTTTCATCTCTCATTGGTGCAATGCTGAAGCCGGTAGTTTTACCATACTTCAATGATATTATCCAATCATCCTACGTATGAACTTTCACGGGATAGCGAGAGAAGATCAACCTGGTAGCTCCGTCAGATGATGGCAGTATGATGCACGAGAGAACATTATCTTATACAAGTTTACGTTTTGTAGTTATATGATCTTTTCATCTATATGTCGATTATAGCTTGTCATGTGGCTTTCAAAGCTGCATGGGGCAACGTGATTAAGATCGTGCGCGCAACATTGTCAAGGTACTATCATGTTGTACTGAATATATCTTTGTTTTTGTGGCGCCTCATGAGCGGCGGCACTATATTTTTACTCGCTTTTGAAAAGTACTTATGGAGGCTGCCAAATTGTTTACTCGGCTTCCAGTCATTTCGTAACAAGATCATTTCGTACCAAGGCCATTTCTTACTATTTTGGTCTTGTCGTACACATCTATGCTTTTTATTTTGAACATTTCGAACACACTTTTGTTGTTTCATATCCCGTTTTTAATATCAATTTGGTAATGTGGAATTTAGTTTTAAAGAGGCAATAATACTCATTTTAAGCCAGTTTTATCTCATTTTCTTTTTATTTTATCAAAATATAGTCATTCTTATATATCTATGCCAAATATCGCGCCTGACAGTTGCAAGGTTGCTTAGATTACGCCTGATAGGAAATGCATTTCGCGGACTTGCGGCCTTCAATGTAAAAAGACTGGTCGTTTCCGAACTTTGAATCGAAGATATTTGATATCCGTTATACACTCGAGTAGATTCGTATGATGATCATGCATACTGTAACGTGACTATATTTGACCTTGGCCTTGATGCGGTAAATAAAGGAAAATGGATGCTTCTCTGTTGCAGACTCTATTTTTAGACGGAGATCGAGGCCTATATTTTTAGACGGAGATCGAGGCCTATATGTAAGTTACACCGTATCCGACTCTAGGCGGAAACCAACGATAAATTTCCGTGAGTCACCGCCATTATTTACAGGTTCGATCGTCAGCCAGTTTTCTTTTGGCCAATTTTCGGTTTTTCACACAAACCCCCGTGTTTCTTTTTTTCATTTACACAATATATGTCAGTAATTTATCCTTGTGTACATATAGGACAGATTTCTGTACCATTCTGTTTTTCTTTTTGAAATTTAACAGCGTTTCTGCTCACCGGCTGTAGACAGGCATCTTTAATACTATTTTTTGTGTTGTTTGCCGAGTGACAACTGCTTTTGTGCATAGCTCCTACTGAACTTACGTTAAAAATCGCCGAAGAAAGACTGTCATTGTGTCTTACCATCATTGCTTCTTTCTTTTTTAAGTTTTAGTTGGATACTAAAGATTGTTTAGGGCTTCTCAGTTCATTTCTCACCGATTTTTACATGGATTTACTTTTGAAACTTACCATTTGAAACGGTGTAATGTGCTTTATTTCAGAAACAACTGCTTTTACGACGTTGATGTTATACATCAAAATTTTCTTGTTTTCTTGTTATGAGGCGCAATGAATAACCCACTCGTGCTTTCGCCTTCGTATCAATTTATTGCGCTGCATAACTCACAACTGTGGTTTATTGAACGATAAACCACGATAGAAAGAAGATTATTTCTTAATCATTCATCAAAAACATTGTCTTGATATACGATCATTTTTAATTTCATGCTTTCCGGTAGGATATCAGAAATAGCAGTGAAAATATGTTTCGATCTTACACTGGTACCACCAGTGAAAATACCGATTTTCAAGTATGTTCTTGTTGCCTAGGTTAATTGCGCGTGCCTCGCAACCAGATGGAAATATGACGTCATTTACCTTACATTTCTCGCGCTTTACGTAATATTGCGATGCGTTGCAATGCGGGAGGGGTACGCCACAGGGATTAACGGAAAAGAACTGTGGTGGATTTTGATAAAGCGCCTCCTAGAAAGGGTTAAAAGCATGAAATAAATAGAATATTTGTTGTGTTTTTTGGGGGGGATGAAAAATCGAAATTCTTTTCATCTCGTGAACACCATCGGTAATATTACCGATGATGTACACTCGATGAGATAAATTTCGATCTTTCACCGAAAAAAAAAATCCTCTATATATAGAACCGCACTGCCAGTGGGAAAGAGGGTTTACGAACTTATTTACCAATTTTCCGTAAGAAAAGACAGTTCCTACAAACAAAACTTTTGCTGGACAGTTACAGATGACACAACTTCTGGGTCATTCAAAGTGCAGAAAATTTACATTATCGGAAAGAAATATTGCGTCAGAAAGTTTTACTGCAAATATAAAATACGTAAACCTTACATAGGACATATTCTTGTACGTACTACGTAGGACTTCGCCAATAATTGCCTTTAAAACCGATGAGTGTTTCAGATTGCCCCATCTGAATGGGGACATCTTTGTTTTCAAGCCGCTGTAATATGGAAAAATGACCGTGGGTCATTTTGTAATGGGGGTCATTTCTCTGCATTTCACCGGAAGAGTTACACTGGGTACAATCAAAACCATTTCGACAGCCTGTACTTTATCGTAATACAAACGAATATCTAACATATTTGTCTGAATTACATGGTCAGACTTCGGGGACCATACAAAAAATAACATATGTGTTTAAATCCCACCTTCGCGAGCCAAGTTTACGATCAGTACGTGGATCTTACCTTGGCTGATTGAGCCCGATTTCGAGATTCCTGCGATGCGCCCTCTATTGGATGCGGGTTATTAACCCCCCCCCCCCCTTTACATCATATTTCTAAAAGCAAATGAAATATCGTTTTACAAACCGCTTACGAATACACATAAAGTGATAAGCAGACATCCACGTGGGTTTCCATGTTTACTTTCTACCCGAAAGGTAGAGACCTTGTTCTATTTTTATCAAAGATGAAATGCTACGAGTGATTTCATTCGTTGCAGCTAGAGCTGGCTGCATCCAATAAAAAAGCGTATCGGGTGAATGTAAAAATCAAGCTCGATCCGCCAAGGGTAGAGTAGCGTAGTGAATCGTCAGCCTTGGCTTGCGAAGATGTTTAAATCCAAAATGGTAGTAAAAAAATATAACCAATTATCACAAGTATTTTAACACTGTTGTATGAGCGGTAAAAATGTGCCTGAGAGGAGATGCATTTTGTGACTTGTCGCGCGTGAAAACATGGAAAGAGAACTGCATGTCGGGATATATTTGTTTGGTTAAATTTTGATTGATTTAACTATTCTGGTTAAGTAACCAGTTTGAACTGGTTAAAAGTTAACACAGGGTTACAGTTCAACCTTGTTTCAACCGTTCATTAGTGCATGCTTTGTCTTATTCTCCAAAATTTTCTACATTAGTAAGTAACACAACTTCTGATTGGCTAAACCGAATGGTATAGCCAATCAGAAGTTGTGTTACTTACAAATTTAGAATTTAGAAAAAGATAGGATTTAGACAAATTTAGGAAAATTTAGAAAACTTAAAAGAATAAGACTAAGAACATTCTTAGGAAAGGTTGGTGAATATAGGTCCTGGTTTATACAATCGGGTGCTGGTGTCTTTTGTACAACAATTAGCGTGAATATATATTATTTCATGCCTTCCGGTAGGATATCGAGAAATAGCAGTAAAAATATTTTTCGATCTTACACTGGTACCACCAGTGAAAATACCGATTTTCACGTGCTTGTCGCCTAGGTAAATTGCGCGTGCCTGACAACCAGATGGGAAATATGACGTCATTTACTTCAGATTTCTCGCGCATGACGTAATATTGTAATGCGTTGCTATGTGGGAGGCGTACTCCACAGGGAATAACGGAAAATAACAGTACTGGATTTTGATAAAAATTCCCCCAGAAAGGGTTAAAAGCATGAAATAAATAGAATATTTGGTTTTTTTTCTGTGAAAGATCGACATTTATTTCATCTCGTGAGCAACATCGGTAATATTTTCACTCATGGCTGTGCCACTCGTGGAAATATACCGATGGTGTCCACTCGATGTAATAAATTTCGATCTTTCACCGAAAAAAACAAATATCCTTTATTTATATAAATGACTTAAGTCTTGACTGAGAAACGAAATCATGTTTACATTTCAATAGTAAGCCTGAAAAATGACACTGTTGTCATGTTGACAATGTTGTCATGTTTACGGTTCAATGGACATAAGCGATGTCATAATTATTACGACAGTCTGGATGGTGTGATGCCATTTTTGTTCCAATGTTTATTTGTATATAGGTATGTAGCGTATCTATTTGTTAAGGTAAGACTTGTGTAATGCACTTCCGGTGAAAATTCAAATTGGTTGATAATAAGGAAAACACTGATCTTAACCCACACTCTACTACACTTGCTATGTTTTTGAGCACATAGTCTTGAACATTTCAATGTCTTGTTTATCTCTAAATCATGAATTATCTTGCTATTTCCAACCTACGAGGCTGCTGATGCAGAATGAGACCTTTAACCCATTACCAAACGACAATATTTTAGACCGGTCCAAATTGAAAGCATATGCAGACGACAAAATATAATTGACTGAAAATATGAAATTTGTTTTGTAAAGGGTAGAAAAAATTGTGTAAAAAGGAGAAAATGCTGGTTACCAGCATTTTCTCCTTTTCCCACAATGTTTTCTAAAGGCTTCTTTCTCAGGGGCGTCAAAAGTAGGGATTGTGTGGTAATGGGTTAAGCATTGTAGAGTGTGGACTGTGATCGGTCAGTACTTGGGTGCACACTGATCTTAACCCACACTCTTGACCACAGGATCTGTGTTGTTGTTGTTTTTTTATGCCTTTTGAAAACATTGTCTTTAGCATTGCAATGTCCTCTTTATCTTTAGATAAATTATTTTGCTGTTTTCAACCTATGAGGCTGCTGATGCAGAAGGAGACCTTAAGCCATTGTGGAGTGTGAACTGGGATCAGTCGGTTTCTAAGTATGCGCTGATCTTACCCACACTCTACATGATTTGTTATGCTCTTGAGATATATAAAGCCTCCAACATTGTCATTTCCTGTTCATCTTTAGGTTAGTGTTTTATTCTTCCTACATTCAACCTTCTTGGTTCATATTCTTTGTATTCATTAGTGCTCTTTAAATTCTTATTCTACAGTCATGAGCGACTGACCGCGCTAGCTAACATCATATCAAAATTCTGTGGATGATGTGGTTAATGATCGGTCTACACATTTGTGCTGATTGATCATGAACTACATTTTCACAGTCCACTAAATTGCATGTGATTTATGTTATGTATGTGTTGTGTTGAGTTGTGCATGTGTGTGGGGTGCGAGTGAGGAGGAGGAGGAGGAGGAGGAGAGAGAGTAAACAAATAGATATAGTGTAAACAGACCCATTTAGATCTAGTGTTTTGAATGACTCTTAAAATGCTACATGAACTTTATATCTACCGAATGGATGTTCAGTGGATACGAAGTTCAAAAAACATAGAAATTAATCGACAAACATGTACTTACACGGATAAGCATAAAATCCATTAAATTTTCATTGAAACATCCGACAACTCTCTTATAAGGACTTTACAGTCTACAAAATTCTTGTATCTCTCCATAGAAAAACTGTTTATCACGTGCACATTTGTTTATTTACCTAACCTAGCAATGAAACTACGTCACTGTGTGTAAAACGAATTGACCAATCAAATAAAAAAAGGCCCTTTTACATTATCTTTTCAAGCCCTATAGTCTATTTCTCATTCTGACCAAGGTTATGCCCCCCCAACTTTTCTAACCTATTTTTCCCCGTCACTTTCTATAATTTTATATGTATGTAACTTGTACTCTTTGTTCGTGTATCATGTATGTATGATTTGAACAAATAAACTTTATTGATTGATTGATTGAATAAGGATAAAAAAAGATTTATGCAGAAATAAGATTTTTGCTTATATCTAACGGATCAGTAATTCCGTTTATGTCTGTCTTGAAATTATTTTTTGATACTTTTGTTTGTTTTCTGAAAAGGGAGGTAATTATTATTTCTTTTTGAATTGAAAATATAGCGGTTTTAGATTTATAAATGATAATTCAAAGAAGGAAAAAATGGAAAAAATGAATCGGCGAAAGTAGTTCAATAATACTCATTTTTAAGTATAGCTAATTTTGCAGGATGATATTTTAGTGGAAATACATGTTTTCCATTACACAGGTCTCACCTTAAATGATTGTAAGAAAAAAAAAACTATCTATTTTTTTTTTAATGTCTAACTAGAATGTATCGCCAGTTTTTGTTCTAGTATGGGGAACTCCAGACCCTTACGACTTTTTATGAACGATTTTCGCTCCATTTCTTGCGTAGGTAAATCAAGAAAAAAAAAATCCAACTTCACTAGAAGTTTTGATATCTTTTGTCCAGTATGTTCAGATATATTTAGAGACAGTCTGGTAGATTCCTTTTCTGATGCCTAGGAGTATTGGCTGCCAATCCAAGATCAATATTGCCATCAATAATACTTAACCCTTTACCCCATAAGGCATTTCTATGGTATCTCTAACTGACCCTAAATAACAGCAAGGATGAAGCTGTTTCGTATGTGTATATGACACGTTTTGATAGCATAGAAAACATTGAGGCAAAAGGTGAAATTGCTCGTGACGAGCAATTTCACCTTTTGCCATAATGTTTTCCAAAGGCTCCTACAAGCAATGCGTAGAAATAAGTATCTATGGAGTAAAGGGTTAATGAACAATGTTCAACATCTTTCTATTGTTGCAGCAAACTGCATAGTCGTTTTGTTCACTTTTGTAAGGTTGTTTAACTCTTTATCACACGAGAAAATTTTAGACTAGTCCAAATAGAAAGCATATGCAGACGACAAAATAAAGGTGAATTAAAAATTGAAATTTCTTCTGGGAAGGGAATAAAACACTGTGGGAAGAGGAGAAAATGCTGGTTACCAGCATTTTCTCCTTTTCCCACAGTGTTTGCAAAAGGCTTCTTCCTCAGGGGCGTCAAAAGTAGGGATTGTGTGGTAATGGGTTTTAACTCATTACCAAACGGCGATATTCTAAGTTTGTCCAAATCGAAAGTATTTGCAGACGACAAAGTAAAAGTGACTGAAAATTTGAAATTTGTTTTGTGAAGGGTAGAAAATATTGTGGGAAAAGGAGAAAATGCTGGTTACCAGCATTTTCTCCTTTTCCCACAATGTTTGCTAAAGGGTTTCTCGAGGTCGTCAAAAGAAAGAATTGTGTGGTAATGGGTTAACATGATTGGATGCAATACTTTATTCTGTTCAATGAGCATGATACAGAGGAAGTCCGTTATAGCGACAATAGTTTTAGTATGAAAGCGATTTCATTGGACTTTTGTATTGTATTTGTTAGGTGTAAATTAAATGTATTTTCAATTTAATTCATACTGACGATCAAAGTCAAAATGAAATCGCTTAGACTTATACTATCACGTGAGTGAAAAATATATGAATGCAGCATCTCCTCCTTTTCCCACAATGTTTTCTATTCTTCCAAAGTCAAGTTTCAGTTTTTTAAGTCACGTTTATTTTGTCGTCTGTAAATGCTTTCAGTTTGGACCAATCTAAGATACTGTCGTCTGTAAAAGAGTTGAGCGCTTTCCCGCCATAACATGGGTCAAATGTTTTATTATTATAACACCTTGACAGCCTGCACATAGAATGAATTATTATTAGCTTTTACCACCGGATGTTCAATTAGGTTTTCAGCAGACGACAAAGTTTTAGGCTAAATTGAAAGTGTTTGCAGACGATAAATCAAATGTGGAAAGATTGGTTTGTTTTTGCACAGGCATTTGAATTTCCATTGATCCATGACAGAATAATAAAAGTTTTCCTGGGTCGATCATTGAACACTTATGAAAGTAGACTGGTTACCGCCCCTGATACAACTACGTGTATAGGTAATACATGGTATACAACGGTGGCCAGTTCATTATGAAAGCATAATAATTGGTCCATCGCCTGTATGTATTACGGAATAGTGAAATTTTCAACACCTTTACTATAGATAGCACAGTGGCAACTGCCTCTTTGATGTATATAATACGTCTTATTATATAGCATAAAGAGGGATTTACCGATTTGCTATTTATAGTAACGGTGTCCGATAACGAAAAAATATTCATCCCGTGATAGACCAATGGAATTTCAGAGGTCTGAGGTTTTGGAAGGCGAGATTTTCATTCTCGACTTCATATGTTGCCGCTCGGCAGTTTGCTGCAAATGCCTCTGAACAGCATTATCCAAACGTCTTTCAATTAGTCCAATACTTCTCGAGTACATTAGAACAAAATAATGTTGAGACCATTGTAAATCTAATCAGAACAGAAAGAAGAAATTTCAATTTTGTAGAAGGAATCAAACCGAATTCTTAAAAAAAAAGAATTAAAAAACCATCGATTTTGGCAAATGCAAAACACTTTGGATCAGTTCACTGTTGATTGATACAGTGGTGTTGCTACAACAACGAATAAACTGTAGTTGTATTAAGGCAATCGAAAACGGTAGTAGAGCCGTAATAGAAGATAAACTATTCTATTATCCCACAAAATTTGTTATAAAAAAAAAGAGTATTATTTCATTACTTTCACCGAGCCACTTTTTTCCTTTTTGTCCTTCCTAGAATTATTATTTATAGATCTAAAATCACTACATTCTTGCTACAAAGAAAGATAATAATTGCCTCCCTTTTCTGGAAACTAACAAAAGTATCAAAAAATAATTTCAAGAAAGACAGCAGATGACATCAGACATCAGATGAATATCTGGTCGGTTAAAAGTGTGAAAAGTATTATATCTGTATAAATCCGTACTTATCAACTATCAAGAAATTTTATGCCATGCTGCATTGGAAGTTTTACGAGTCTGCTACCTTAAATGACATAAGTAGGACCTACTTCCATTCCATGTACAACTAACCATTCGGATAGCTTTTTTGAACGACGTTTAGCTGACAAGCCTTCTCTGTTGAGAACATTATTCTGTCTATAAGAAGTAAAATTCGAATGAAATAAATTCCTTTGATTAAAATGTGGCAATCTAGAGAAGAGAAAAGTTTGGAGTTACCATAAATTTCTCCTTTCTAACATTGTTTTCGTCTTCGAGGCAGGAGAAGATATTAGATATTAATACTAATGGACAGAAGAAGTGAAGTGAACGCATAAAAAATTACGATGATATATAGTACCGTACTCTAGCGACAATATCTTCTTCATGTGTAAGAGTCCTGCATGACTCAGTTATAAAATATAGGACTCGTGGCCTGGAGGCTCCTGGTTCGATACTCACAGGAAGCACTGGATACTTTCGCGGAAGTGTACTTAGGTAAGACACACCAGGGCTTTGGCTTTTTGTGGTAATTGTCGAAGACAATGCCACTATGACTTCAACATTGAATTTTGAAGACCATGTATTGTTATTTCGCACAGCGGAAGGAAATAAACCAAAATAAATTCAAATTTGATAAAGCAAATGAGTTTTTCGGTAGCACTCAGATATGTACATGTAATTGGAAATGGCATGTTGAAATACACTAGTGAGACCACTGATTGTCGAAAAACTAATTTTTGATTGAAAACAGATTCACTCGGTCCTAGCCCTCTATAAGCGCAATGCTACAAGTTTTGTCAACATATCACTTGGCCCTGGACTTTATCGTTCCCGAGCTAGTTCGCCCCATGGCTTGTTCACCCCACGATTGCGTGCTACTCAATTTGATTGGGTATGAATATTCATAGATCGAAATAATTGATTGTAATGCTGAGAATTTAATGTTAACGGCCAAATATGTTTCAAAATCATAGTTTTCTGGTACAAATTAATTCTATTCGATATATTTACAAGGCTTCTCTCGCTACCCATCATGCATCCTCCTATCAACAGACGTCACACCTGACTCCTCCTATTGACCAGAAGGGGGCCATCAATACAAAAATAATCCTAACTTTGTCATGGGTACTCTACCTTCAACCAAAAAGGTATTAGCATGACTTTCAAGCCATTATTTGAACAATATTTATCTTTTTCTCTCAAATTATTAATTTCCACAATGGCTTCCTTGACAAATACCACTTCAGTGTTCTCAACGTTTTGATTTAAAGTGAACCCCCAGGACAAACAAGAAAATGTAAGCTTTCACCGTGAGATGGCTTAAATGATGTTGAAAGGCAATCAATCAATCAATTAATCAATCAAACAATCAATCACGTGTTAATGCTTGATTAAATGCAGTTTTACGTGGCTTTCAATATACAAGTAATTTCAATCAAACCTCGGCGATAGCTTACGAGCTCATGACAGTGTGACCTGTATTTCAAAAGCGCAAGGCTGCACTGTGAAGTGTCTTGCACGAAAGAGACAGAACCTCAAGTTGATATCAAGCCCTTGTTCTCCGGATTATGTATCCCATTTGCTCACTGCTGAGCTACGTGCGATTATCGTCTACTAGCAAAAACCTGCTTATTTGGTCGAAAATAACATCGCAGGAGAGGGAAGACCAAGGGCGGCCTGGACCCGGTATTCATTAAACATTCCTACGAACATTCTTGGTTTCCCTTTACTTTTAGAAAGTAACAACTTCTGACCAGTTGAAAAATTTTGGTTAAGCAAATTAGAAGTTGCGCTACTTTCAGATTTAGAACATTCTGGAATACAAGAACGTTGTCTGCGCATGTCATATTCTTCTAAGATTCGACTGTCTTATATGACGCATCACTAGTCCCAAAAGCGGACTGACTGTAATATTACGCTTTATAAAGTAGTAATGTAGAAAATAGCCTTTATTAATACGTTTGAGGAGAAATAAGACCTGCTTTAGGTCCAGATTTCTCTAGACTGCTGATCATAGCTGAGTGAATTGCATGAGGTAGCGTTTTTATAGAGTAAACATTTATTTTAGTTTGAAATTCAAATTAACGGTTGTCGCGTAGGAAAGTGGTTCGGTTCTGTACCCAGGATGCCAAAATTAGATAGATGAGTATTTATAGAATACCATCTAGCGGGAGATAATGATACAAGAGTAGTTAGATTTCAAGAAGCGCTTTATCAGCTATCGTCAGCTTTAGGAAGATCTTATCGTAAATTTTCATCATGCAATTATCCTACGATGAAACAAATGTCTGGTTTCCGAAAGGCGTCGCACAATAAACTATTTTCTGTTGACTCTTAGCCTGGTTAAGAAACCGAAACAAACTTTCAAGCCCCTGGAAAAAGAAACATGTTTTTTTTCGGAGAAAAAAATATGTCACTCATCACGCATAAAGGAACCTTCTGGGAACTGCGAAAAGTGCCAACCCTGGTCAGCCTGCGCGAATTGCGCAGGCTGACCAGGTTGACACTTTTCACTTTAATAACATTTCTGTATGGAAAGTAGTCATTGAACTTTGATATAAAACCATTTTTGAATTATCAAGTTAAACTGACCTGCACTATCGTTGATCTGTTTTTATGTAGACTAATTGATGTACAGAATTCCCAGATGGTCTTTTTTTGCGTGATGGGTCACATAATTATCTTCGTATCAGACAGTGTGGGTTCAAGATCAGACTGCACGTCCGACACGGTCTGCACCAAGCAACCTTGGGGAGAAGCTGATCAGAAGGATACACCGATTCGGGTCAGTCAAAGCTCAGTCGTTCATATACAAAACTTGTAACCAACTGTTCGTTGGTTTCACCCCGAGCCCGGCAAAATTATTCCAATTGATTGATTGATCGTATGGTGTTTAACGCCATTTTCAACATTATTTCAGTTATATCGAGTCGGCCAGTTCACCTATCCATGCGTTCCTGGAGTATCTTTCACCAGAAATTCGCACAAATTTCTTTCCAAGCCACTGGCTGCTTTTCCACATGATCAACAGTGGAATCCCCGGAAAGAAATTGGCCGAGCCAGGGTTGTTGCCAGGAATCGAACCCAGCACCCGATGATTATTCCTAGAATTGACAATAGTTGTTGTGACAGGAGTGCTATATGTTTTTGACGGTGTTTGTGTTCGACTTCAGCCAGCGGCTTGAAGAAAACGTTTTACTGGAAATCACAAATACATTTGAGTGCGCTTGCCGACACAAGATGAGATGAGCCATGCTCTATAAAAAGGGGGCTTAAACTCATCTGCAAAAAGTATCCACTCATTTCAGCTTGCACAGTCTGCGCAAGCTGTCATACGTAGATACTTTTTCCTATTGATCTCTTATTTCAGCGTGTCTAAAGACCGTTCTACCTACAGATTCAGTCAACCAATTGACTGCATGGATTTTATGGATACCTAAATTTATGTGATTACTTTCTTAGTAAATATATTGTGTAGATGCATTTGGGCTCCTTTTACCGCAGCACAGCTATTTTATTATTACTGAAAACGGCCATAAACAAGAATCAAACCAAAGTCAGCAAGAGCCAGGACATTCAGGTATATCGATCTTTCTTTCACATGACCTCTCCACTCAACGTTGTGAACCCTTTTCCAGCTAAATAAACAAAATGAAACTTTTTTAACCCATTACCAAACAACAATATTTTAGACTGGTCCAAATTGAAAGCATTTGCAGACGACAAAATAAAAGTGACTGAAAATTTGAAATTTGTTTTGTGAAGGGTAGAAAAGATCGTGGGAAAAGGAGAAAATGCAGCATTTTCTCCTTTTCCCACAATGTATTCAGAAGGCTTCTTTCTCAGGGGCGTCAAAATTGGGTTGTAATGGGTTAAAGCGATAGTAAAACCCCAAATTTTGCTATTTCAAAGTTTGTTTTTTTTTCTGAAAAAATATTTTCTTATCGGACAGTGTAGATCAAAGATCAGATTGCACGTTCTGTGCAGTCTGATCTTGATCTACACTGTCCGCAAAAAGTCAGCGAGTCGCGCTTGGCATCCTAAGAGTTAACCCTTTGTCCTGCTAAATAACTAAAATGAAAATTTCTATACGATAGTAAAAAACCCAGATATTACTATTTTAAAGTTATGTTTTGGGATATAATATCTCATTGGACAGTGTAGATTCAAGATCAGACTGCCCGTTCTGTGCAGTCTGATCTTGATCTACGCCGTCCGCAAAAGGTCGGTGAGTCTCCCTTAGTAGCGAAAGGATTACCTCTCTCAATTCCACACAAACAAATGACATTTTTTCAAGGGCGACAAATGAAGTTCCTCTACTAGATGAAGACGTAGTTTGATCATATTCTATAGTATAAAATTGTGGACGCTGTACATCAAAGATCAGACTACACGTTGTATGCAGTCTGATCTTGGTCTACACTGTTTTTGGTGAGGAAAAGGGTGAACAATGACGCTCTATAATGAATACCTTAATCTGTATCGATCACAACCCAGGACCATGGGACACGAGGGTGTTAACCCTTTACATATCTCTCCTTGGACAACACAGCTTTTGAGAACATTGTAGGAAATTGATATAATGTTTGTAATTAGCCATTATCTTCCGCTAGATGGCATTCTTCAAATACACATCTATCTAATTTGGGCATCTTGGGTACAGAACCGGACTACTTTTCTACACGACAACTCTTACTTTGAATTTCAAACTAGAATAAACAAAACGCTACCTGGTGCGATTCATTCAGCTATAATTAGCATTATAGAGAAATCTGGAGCTAAAACAGGACCTTATTTCTCCCCGTATTGATAAAAGCCATTTTCTCCATTGCTGCTTTAAAGAGCGTATTACTACTTTACGACCCCCCCCCCCCCAATTTTGGTGAGAGTGCTGCGTCCTATCAGACAGGTCGAATCTTCGAAAAAGGAGACAGTGCTGGTAAACAGTATTTGCTCCTTTGTTTTCCCACAATGCTTTAGATCTATACTTTTTCAGAACCCATTGACGTCATTTTAATAACATTTATTTTAAATCATATTATAGGGTTAATTCACGTTTTTGAGGTCGTTAACATTCGCAGAGGCCCGAAAAATGCTTTAACGCCCGAGTGCGAAGCACGAGGGTGTTTAAGTATTTTGAGGGCCTCTGCGAATGTTAACGACCGAAAAAAAAAAACGTGAATAAACGCTATTATTGCATAAAGTAAAGGTATTCTAACAATAATTTGCTCAGATAGCAAAAATATTTCCATAGAAATGCAAATAAGCGAATTTCAAATGTACTGTACGCAAATGGGTCAAAACCGGAAGTCGGGGAAGAAGTTTTTGTTACGATTAGGAAAGGGCCGTTAGTCCTGTATGCCAGTTTTGATTCTCTCGCTGTAAATACACTTTTATTGATTTTTAATACACACTGGACTTATGTGGAATAAACTTGCACACATTTATACGATTAAAACTAGGATGAATGCGTGGATATAAATTTCTGTAACTGAAGGCGACAGAGGGTGCGATATACATCAAGCGAGGCGGACCGATCATGTTAAAAAGTGGGTGGGATGTAGCTGGTTTAGAGTACATTTCACGGGTGAATTTTTGTTCAGATCTCGATTAAACTGAGATTCTGTGCAAAGGTTTGTTTGTGGTGTACTAATATCATCAAAGACATGCCATGGAAAGGATCGAATATGGTACGAATTCCTACAGTTTGATGGTCGGAGTCTAGGGAAAATCTGACAAGGACAAACGTTGTTTACAAGGTAGGCCCGAATCGAGGATATTGATAGTACAAAGCCGGGCGTTAACGGCGCGTGAATTTACTGATTAATACACGTTTTCTCCCGTTAACCGCCCGATTTTTACCCGTTAATATATGCTTATAACGGCCCGAAGAGGCATGTTTTATGCAATAATCTGTAAAAAAGAGGGCTTAGTGCGTCTGCAAAAGTATCGCCACAGCTCAGTCTGCACAGAACGCTCAGGGTGACCTGGGTCGATTCTCATTTCACTTTTGGTCAATTTTTCTGCATGTTGAACGACCAGTTTATCTCCAATTCCAGTCGATTGTTAGAGAAAATGGAGATTATGGATCCAGAGTTATATTGATTGATTGATTGATTGTATGGTGTTTAACGCCGTTTTAAACGTTATTTCAGTTATGTCGCGGCTGCTAGTGCACCTATCCATGCTTTCCTGGAGTCTTTTTTACAAGTACTTCTCACATTTTCTTTCAAATCCACTGGCCGATTTCCCACATGATCATTGTCGAAAAAACAGTCAGCGGTGGGGGATGAAGGAATGGCAGTGACTATCATCAATCCTCGGAAAGAAGTTGACCAAGCCTAGGGTCGTAGGCAGGGATCGAACCCTGGACCCCGTGTTCTCAAGTACTGTGCGCTACCGATTGAGCTACCGGGGCTTGGCCCAGAGTTATATGACTACCTGCTTGCTATGATGTATCAGGGAGAGGCATGGCATCCCTTCTTTGCTAAAGCATGGCCTTTTACTCATATGATTTCCATATGGACAAGTTGTT
The DNA here is from genome assembly GCA_943736015.1 of Tridacna crocea. Classification (NCBI taxonomy): domain Eukaryota; kingdom Metazoa; phylum Mollusca; class Bivalvia; order Cardiida; family Cardiidae; genus Tridacna; species Tridacna crocea. Next base: position 5,689,203 of record OX031068.1, on the reverse strand, counting down.
GTTGTTGTTGTTGTTGATAATATTGTTGTTGTTGCTGTTGCTACTGCTGCTGTTGTTGTTGTTGTCGGGTAAAAGTTTCGGAGGAGATATTCTGGTTAGGCATAAACTGCCGGGTTTTCATGAGCACTATATATACATGGTCTGGCAAAAAAATGTTCAATGCATTCCCGTGATGCATTACACGAGGCAAGTGATTACATGATAATTGGAGTGCAACACGCGAAAAGGGTCATTCGGACATCTGCGTAAAGTGTCGTCTCGGATCAGCCTGCGCACTTCGCACAGGCTAATCTAAGTCGATAATTTCCGTTTTTTATGTCATTTTCTGTTTTGCAGATGTCTACTGTAACACAAAACCTAATGTAGTCGTAAAGTGCCGTCTCGGATCAGCCTGCGCGTAGTGCGCAGGCTGATCCGAGACGACACTTTACGCAAATGTCTGAATGCCCCTTTTCCCGTGTTGCAAGCCATATTATATAATTGAAGATCCATAAAATCCAGATTTGTCTAACAATAAAAATATATCTTTGGTAAAGATTAAGCCGCAGCCCTTTATCCAAATATCTACAAATCTTGCAAACCGATACTATCAAAGTGTTGAAAGCACTGATGTGGCATTTACTATGTGAACCATTGTGTGGAATTAATGATATGGAAAATAGACAATAAAATGAGATAATGTGCAAAAGCTCGCTTGAAATTCAACCTAATAGTCAAATTAATACAATTGTCAGACTGCACATCCGTGGAGACTTATCTTTATCTTCACTGGTTGTTAATAATTCATACCATCAGGCCAACAATTCAGTGAATATGAATGGGCTTATGAAAGAAGAAAGGTATAATAAAAAGACTACAATTATAACCTAGCAGGATAGAGGTTAAAAATGAATTATTGTCGTTCACTAGCATTCACCCACAGTCATGTCAATTACGTCTTACTTTTTATAATTTGAAATTTCTTACCATTACAACTAAGTATATTGTGATCTTTACACCAAAACTAAAAGGATTTACCACAATTTAACGAAAGATATCGTCAGAATAAATTGGGTTTTCTTTTGGTACACAAGGAGGGGATGAAAGAGACTTCAGCCTCAATTAAAATAAATCATTGCAATTTTGGAAGTTTTTTTTTTATAAAAAGAAAAAAGATTGTCACGTAATGATATTTTATGATACTGCTAGTAGTGTAATGTCATTTCAGAATAAGCAAAGAAACGCTTTTCTGCAACCTTTCCCCTTTACTTTTAACTTTTGACATGAATGCTGCATTTAACAACTTCAGAAAACAGTAGTGTTAATATTGCAAGCGGAGTAAATGCATGTTAAAATCATTCATTCCAATCTATAGATATTCATGCTCAATCCAATAGAAAAGTGTCCAACCATGTCGGACGAACAAGTCTAGGCGAACACGCTCAAGAACTAAAACGCGCAAGTATAAACTGGAAAAGGGACGAGCAAGTCCGGAAACGAGCGGTACGAAGACACAGATGGTGTGTACAATTGCGCCAACAGAAGGCTATTAGCGCGTAGAGCCCTTTTCCTTTTCAGTGATGAAAAAGAGGTATTTTCATGATCAGTGACCTTATCAGTTAATTTTTCATACGCCATTTTCAATTATATATATTCCAATGCTATCGAAACACATATGTATCTAAAAATAATAAGTTATGGGTTTACTTTCTTCGGTTTAGCACAAACTACGACACATGATTTTCAAATTACGGTATTGAACTCACGTATTGGCATCATCTTCAAAAAGTGCTTCAAAACCCCACAATTTTGCTGAATCAAAGGAACTGTTTGTAGGAAAAATGTCTCTTTTCCAAATAGATTAGATCCAAGATCAGACTGCATGTTCTATGCAGTCTGATCTCGGACCTGCACTGACTGCAATAGGTTCTTAAGGGACCCTCAGTGGCTTAACCCTTTACCACATGACAAGATTTTAGACCTGTCCGAATCGAAAGCGTTTGCTGATGACAGTTTCAATGTGGCTCATATGAAATGGTTTTTCTTTGAAAGAGAAGAAAACATTGTGGGAAAAGGAGAAAATGCTGGTAACCAGCATTTTCTCCTTTTCCCACAATGTTTTCCTAAGCCTTCTCATTTAGGGTTGTTAAAAGTAGTCATAGTGTGGTAAAGGGTTAAGGGTTGAGGCGTCAAGTAGCAGATTCATGTTTCTAAATATAGTATGTAGTGACAGGTGAAACCTAACAACTTCAATGATAAAGGACTTGTTCAACTCTTTACTCAACTAAACATTTCGATGGGTGAGTGCAACACTATCCGAAGTGCCTATACTTTGTATAGGCACTTAGGATAGTCTTGCACTCAGCCATCGATTTCCTCTTACTTTCATGTTTACAGGCGAACACAGGGGCTTTTACGGAAGGCAAGTATCAAGATCAGACTGCACAGAACATGCAGCCGGATCTTCGGTCGATATCTTGTACTTGTTAAGTCGAGCCAACCCACTAGCGGATCTAGGGGGGGTTCGTGGGGTTCGGACGAACCCCCCTAAATTTCCAAATTTTTTTTTTTATTGACTTCCAACTCATTGGCGAAAGATTTGTGCTTCGGATCCGAGTCTGCATATCTGAGATTGACCGAGTTAAACCTTCCCTCCCCCCCCCCCGCAAAAAAAATCCTGGATCCGCCCCTGCAACCCGATAAACTTTTATCTTCTTAGTTTCATTGGATTCATTGGAATCTTCGTTCGTAAACTAAATATTTTTTTTATATAAAATTGATCATAATTTATATAAGTTAAACTTGTAAACGAATACAATTGAAAATATGCTGGCAAAAAGCAAACTAGCTCATTAAAAAGTAGATTCTCCTTGCTTTTCGCAATGCTTTCAAAAAATGGTTTTCAACAATATGTAAACAGTTGTATGTGGGTGGTAAAGTGTTTTAACACCTCAACCGATTAATGAAGACAACGAACATTCCTTGTAAATAAAAAAAAAAAGAGCCCAATAAATTCAAAACCAGAATCAGTGAAACTGGCTTTTCTTAACCCATTACCACGCAATTCTTACTTTTGACCGTGAACGAAGCCTTTATAAAACATTGTGGGAAAAGGAGAAAATGCTGGTAACCAGCATTTTCTCCTTTTCTCACAATGTTTTCTACTCTTCACAAAACAAATTTCAAATTTTTAGTCAATTTTATTTTGTCGTCTGTAAATGCTTTCGATTTGGTTAAGCCTAAAATATTGTCATTTGGTAATGAATTCAGAAATTTACAGCAGTGTAAAACAAAAACCCAACACACACACTTGGCTGCCTGATCGTGATCCTCAAATTCAAAAGAGACTACAATGTCAGCCGCAGCGTGTTGAAGGATAAGAGGAAATTAATCATCTATCATGAAGAGGTTTTGTTGTCTCTGTGAGAGGTCGACAAACATGCACTTACACCGTTATAAAAGAAATCCACAGGAAATAGAAGGCTTGGGAAAGTGGGATTGATAATGAATTTGGAGAGAGGGAGGGGGAGTCTATGATTGGCTTAAAAGAGCCACTGACCTTATATACAAGCCAGTGAACAATGCCGAAATTTACTTGGGCTAAGTTTATATGTAAAAGCAGCCAATGACTTCAGTACAGATAACTGTCCCCAAAGGCGATATTACTTTTTGATTGGTCGCCTCTGGGTACAGAGACAATCAAGACAAAATCAGTTGAAAGCTCCGTACAGATTTTGTGCGCAAGTTTGAACTCCCATAATTTCGCAAATAGAGCACAAAACTAGGATTTAAACATACCCTTTGCTTGCGTATTCAATATGCCTTCGTTTGAAATACAAATATTTTCAATTTAAACGCTGATCGTGAGAAAACACCGTGCATTTCATCAGTTACCCGAACTCTTTACGTTCCCGAAAACATAAAAAAAGGCCGCCACGCACGATATATCTCGTCAGTGTTTTTTCCGAGATAAACATGTTATTTATATAAACGACTTCTATAAGCTCTTTAAGTAATGATTGGTTTAACAATTTGTTTTTGTTTATGTTTATTACTAAGAGTTATTAAACAGAAAGTCAGTATAGCGCTCAATATTTGCTACATGAAAATTTACGATGGACTTGACACGGTACGGTGTACAGTAAATGTCCAAATATGAAAAAGATCAACCGAACGACTCATTATTGAGACTACCAATGACTTGGACAGAGTGTTTAGCCACAACGCTTAGATACAATAGAAATACAGCCGGTGTAATGCAGAGAAATGACCCCCATTACAAAATAACCCACCTGCTACCTGATATATGTATTTTGGAATTTATTGTGGCGCCGCATGAGCGGCGGCACCGTATTTTTCATTCGATTCAGAAAAAGTATCTATGAGGCAGCCATATTGTTTACTTGGCTTCAGGTCATTTCGTAACTAGTTAAGTACCTAGGCCATTTTGTACTCACTTCGATCATTTCGTGCCCACTTCTGTAATTTTATACCAGGTTTGTCATATCAATTTGGTAATTTGGAACCTAGTTTTAATACTATTTTCTTGTGTTGTTTCTCGAATGACAACTGCTCTTGTACACGCCGAAGAATGGTTATGATTGTGTCTTGCAATTATTTGTTCTTTTTTTTATGTTTTAAGTTGCTCTAAGAATTGTTTAGGACTTCTAAATTCATTTCTCACCGAATTCTGCAAAAATTTACTTTGGTTAATTTGAAATGCTGTAACAAGCCTTATTTTACAAACAACTGATTTGCGGCGTAATTGATGTTATGCATCAATATTTTCTTGTAATATATTTTAATTTGACAGACAGAGAGAGGGAGAGAGACCGACCGACAGGCAGACAGACAGACAAATAGATAGATATGCTTATTAGCTGACTTGCTTTTAATGAAAAAAAGATTTGTCTACATTCATCGATTAGCCGGTGAGTCCCAAACACAAAAATAATTAGTATTTTATTCAAGAGACCCATTTATCGCCTATTTCTTGTCAAAATATATTTCCACTAAAGAGAAAAATATGCATATGGTCACAACCTGGAAACATTTCTTGTCTACTTGTTTTTGTAGTTAAGATAGGTCAGAAAGGAAAGTTATGTATAAGTTGTGTCTGTCGTTTGCATGTGGAAATTTCGTGTAATTTTTCAAGCGACGACACTCAAAAATATTTTGGGATAGGAGCTATTACTTAACTCATTACCACACGAGAAAATTTTAGACTGGTCCAAATTGAAAGCATTTGCAGACGAAAAAATAAAGGTGACTGAAAAATAGAAATTTGTTCTGGAAAGGGTAGAAAACACTGTGGGAAAAGGAGAAAATGCTGGTTACCAGCATTTTCTCCTTTTCCCACAGTGTTTTCAAAAGGCTTCTTTCTCAGGGGCGTCAAAAGTAGGGATTGTGTGGTAATGGGTTAACCTTTTATTAACTAACAGATACGTGTTTGTACACATGTCGAAACTGAATGCATCTGCATATTACAATTTACAAATTTTTTGTAGCTATAATGATTTAATTTGTCTTAGATAGGGTGGTAAACATTGCAGGAAAATTTATTTCCCGAGGTCATTCTTGCTCGCCTGTCACCTTGACTTTGGAAGATATTGTGCCAGTTGTAGTGTGAGAAAGCCAGGAATCACATGCAAAGGGGCAGTGGTCGCAGGGATAGGAAATGTTTCGTTTAAAGTAACGTTGAAATCTAATACGATTTAACAAAACTTTGGGATCGTTAAATTGCAACATGATTACAACAATGTTGTATGAGACAGGGTGAGTTTCGAAAGCTTACTTTTCTACCTCCCACTATATGAAGACGCACTTTTAGAAAAAATTGGAGTAGGCGAGCGTTGACGGTGTTGCATGATATAAAATAAACCTGAGAGTTTTCTCCTTTTTTCATAATATATATCTTTTTTATAGTTCTTCCTAAAGATTGTAAAGACACCAGATTTTTTGGCAAAAGGTCGAAGGATGGGGACGCACACTTCTACCTACCCCCTTCCCCACCCCAACGATAATAGATCAATCACCTTTAACCTGATATAGAAGTGAAATGATTTTTTCCAGTTCATAGTATAAACCCAAATTATGCTATTTAGACTTATTTCTTGGGGAAAGCATCTTCTTATCAGACGGTGTGGATCAAGATCAGACTGCACGTTCTGTGCAGTCTGATCTTGGATTCACACTGTCTGCATTATGCTTGATTAACGCAACGCAAAATGAAAAAAAAAAGAAAACGATTAAGAAGGCGAACGTTGGCATCAATTGCCGTTTGATAAGAAATCAGGATACAGTTAGCGGGTGCCTTTGTTTTTTGTGAATTTAGCGTGATTTATTTCTGCGTTCTCAGTGCTTATCGAAGACTGTGATATTTTTACGCAAAGAGCATATAGCGTGAATGATTTAGAGGAATGCAGAATTAGACATAATCAAAGTTCTGAAAGTACCGATAGCACCTCATCGACATTACAACATGTAAAGACGTTTATGACAAATTCTTCCAACGGACAGATTTTTCTAAACTTTGTACATACAAAGTTCATCATGTCTCTTGTAGATTACAATGGAAAAAAAGGGGGGTCCCCGTGCTCGTTTCTGAGAAATTCGCTTTTGAAAAAAGTATATACAGTTCCAAAATTAAGCATATGCTGGATTTAACACACTTTCCTTTGATAGTCAATTAAACAGGAAAATTACCAGAAGAATATAAAATGAACATCACTTTAAAGAAAAAAAATTCAGTTTTGCACAAAAAGAAACAAGAAAAAGCCTGGTTCTGAGCATGGTAAATGTACCAATATGCATTTTATATATAGACCACGGAGTGAAAAAGGGAGATAATTTGACCGGGTTAAGGGTTAATCTTCAATAAAAACATACTTTCTGAGGGACAGATTTTTTTTTTTTTAATTTCCACAATCATAGTACTTATAAATCTTGACAATAGGAAACAATAAGATTGGCACCTACCCTTGCTTCTTTCCCCTGGAAACAGGGATGAAGGTCACGTTGGATGTTAATTTTTCCCAAGGAAAACTAAATAATAGAAGCTCTGCAGACATAGAGGGAAAGAAGAAATTTCTCATGCTCATTAAAAGCAATTTTTCCTTTTCCCACATTAATTTTGGATCCTGTACGCCTTCAAAAAATAAACATAGCCTATATACCTCAAATTCATATCAAACCCTTGATTATCTACATATAGTTCTTTTTTTTTTTTTATAAATCTGCATACATGATTATGGCCATATGGCTCATAGAAATACAAAAAAGAAATGTCTGTGGAAAAAATGGGATAAAAGCTCGGCATACATGATGGAAAAATGAAACATTATTCAGTAGAAGAAATTTCTCCTTTTCCCACAGTATTTTTCAAAGAGAAAATAGCTATACTTCAAGAAATAGGTATATTTCAACAGCGTTGTAAAAGTGCAACGCCGTTCCGCTCTTACTACAGCCATTTGTGTGAAAAAATACACAATAGCTCTGATAGTTTTACTATCTGTGAGAAATACACATGCGCAGTATGGATGCGCGTGAACATTAATACCAAACGTCGTTAAATCGATTTTTCCAGACGAATCAGTTTCTTTTTAACGTTTGACCAAGTAAACAAATCAAACCTTAACCGCACTATCCATACTTTTAACGACCCTAAGAAAGTAAGATTTTTTTAAAAACATTTTGGGAAAAGAAGACAATGCTGGTAATCTGTATTTTCTCCTTTATTTTCCCACAATGTTGTCTATCCTTCTTAAAATAATTTCATAAATTTTGTCTTTGGATAAAGGGTAAAAATAGACTTTCGGGAAGTAGTAAAAACAAATAAAGCAACAAATTAAGGAATATTTTGGAAACATTGCAGGAAAAAAAGGAAATGCTGTTTGCAACCATATACTTCATTCTTATAGAGATAGAAAACAAAAATGTTTTTTTATGATATAAATAAAGACAAAAATCAGACTCTTATATACAAAATTTATTAAAACAAGTACACTTAAGGTAAAACCTGTGTAATGCACTTCCAGTGAAAATTCTAACTGATTGATAAATAAGGATAAATAAAGATTTATGCAGAAATAATATTTTTTCACATTTCTAACGGATCAGAAATTCCGTTTATATCTATCTTGAAATTATTTTTTGACACTTTTGTTAGTTTTCTGAAAAGGGATGTAATTATTATCTCTTTTTGAACTGAGAATGTTGTGGTTTTAGATTTATAAGTGATAATTCAAAGAAGAAAAAAAAAATGGAAAAAATGAATCGGTGGAAGTAGTTCAATAATACTCATTTTCAATTATAGCTAATTTTGCAGGATTATATTTAAGTGGAAATAGCTGTTTTCCATTACACAGGTCTTACCTCTAGTACACGTCAATCCTTTTAAAAATGGCTACTGAACTGGCGTTCAAAAGTCGTGAATACCGTACATTATGAGCCAAGTTCTATGAAAGGCTGACCTGTGCCGAAACTTCCCGCTATTGGTCAGTTTTCTGTATGTCCAAGGACCAGTTTACCATATAACTAAGTAGGTTATTAAAAAAAAAGTTGCAGGGATGGATCCATAATTATTTGATCACTTGCTTGGTATAACAGAAATGCATTAACTCTTTACCACACGAGAAAACTTTAGACTGGTCTAAATTCAAAGCATTTGCAGACGATAAAATAAAAGTGACTGAAAAATTAAAATTTATTCTGGGAAGGGTAGAAAACACTGTGGGAAAAGGAGAAAATGCTGGTTACCAGCATTTTCTCCTTTTCCCACAGTGTTTTCAGAAGGCTTCTTTCTTAGGGGCGTCAAAAGTAGGCATTGTGTGGTAATGGGTTGAGCCCCCTTTTCCCAGAGCAAGGCTCATTTAGGTAAACCAGCTGGTAGAGTTTCGCTCTAAATTGTTGACTAGGAAATTATACAGATTACGTAATGATAGTTGTCTCTCTATTATAAAGTAGTTATGATAATGCGGGGTAATATTTCACTTCGTTATCTAACGTAACAAACCATTGTAATATGGGTCATTTTTGCTTAACTCTGTACCAAATGACAAAATTCTAGACTGGTCCTAATTTAACCCATTACCACACGACAAAATTGTAGACCCATCCAAATCCAAAGCATATGCAGACGCAAAATTTAACGTGGCTAAAATTGTGGAAGATGTCGTAAGAGGGTAGAAAACATTGTGGGAAAAGGGGAAAATGCTGGTTACCAGCATTTTCTCCTTTTCCAACAATGTTTTCAAAAGTCCTGTTTCTCAAGGTCGTCAAAAGTCGGCATTGTGTAGGAAAGGGGTTAGAGCAATTACAGATGACAAATAATCGTAACTCAAAAATTGAAATTTGCTTCCAAGCAGGATAGAAAACATTATGGGAAAAGGATAAAATGCTGGTTATCAGCAGTTTCTCCTTTTCCCACAATGTTTTCAAAAGCCTTTCTATCTCAGGATCGTAAAAACCGGCCATTGTTTGGTAAAGGATTAACCAAATGACAATATTTTGGACTGGTCCAAATTAAAAGGCTATGAAAAATAACACTCTAATGCTCAAAACTACGGCTATTGCCTTTTTGAAGACTTGGAAACATTTTATCCCACCTGAACAATTTTTAACGTGTATATTACGCAACCATATTGTTTTACTCTACAAATTAAAAGCATTTGCGGACAAAAAAAAATGATTATGACTCGGATAGATCTACTGAAATTTGTTTTGGGAAGGGTAAAAGATGAAAATGCTGGTGACCAGCATTTTCTCCGTGCCCCAAAACGTTTTCAAGAGGCTTCTTTCTCAGGGTCGTTAAAACTCGGGAATGTGCGGTTAAGGTTTAAAAAGTAATCTTAGTCGTATAATTATTTGCTTTGCTGCGCCACTAGTGAAAACATTACCGATGGTGTTCATAAGATGAAATAAATTTCGATCTTTCACCGAAAAAATAAAAGTATTCTATTTATTTCACTCTTTTAACGCTTTTTCGGTGGGAACTTAATCCAAATCCAGTACAGGTTTTGTTTTTCAGTTATTTCCCATACTCCCACCACATAGCAACGCATTACAATATTGCGTCAAGCGCGAGAAATGTGAGGTAAATGACGTCATATTTCCATGTGGTTGTGAGTCACCCGCATTTTACTTCAATAACTAGAATATATAAATCGGTATTTTCACTGGTGGTACCCGTGGAATATCGAAAATTATTTCATGCTTTCCAGTAGGATATCGAGAAATAGCAGTGAAAATATCTTTTGATCTTACACTGGTACGACCAGTGAAAAGACCGATTTTCATGTTCTTGTTGCCTGGGTTAAGGTAGGACTTGTGTAATGCACTTCCGGTAAAAATTCTAATCGGTTGATAAATAAGGATAAATAAGGATTTATGCAGAAATACTATACTTGCACATTCTGTTTATGTCTATCTTGAAATTATTTTTTGATATTTTTGTTAGTTTTCTGAAAAGGGAGGTAATTATTTTCTCTTTTTGAATTGAGAATATAGTGTTTTTTAGATTTATAAATAATAATTCAAAGAAGGAAAAACTGAAAAAATTGAATCGGTGAAAGTAGTTCAATAATACTCGTTTTTAATTATAGCTAATGTTGCAGGATGGTATTTTAGTGGAAACAGCTGTTTTCCATTACACAGGTCTTACCTTAATTTCCTGTTCCTCACAACCAGATGGAAATATGACGTCATTTACCTTGCATTTCTCGCGCTTGACGTAATACTGTAATGCGTTGCTATGCGGGAGGGGTAGGCCACGGGTAATAACGGAAAAGAACTGTACTGGATTTTGATAAAGCTCCTCCCAGAAAGGGTTAAAAGCATGAAATGAATAGGGTTTTTTTTTTGTTTCGATGAAAGATCGACATTTATTTCATCTCGTGAACACCATCGGTAATATTTTCACTCGTGGCTGCCCCACTCGTGAAAATATTACCGATGGTGTCCACTCGATGAAATAAATTTCGATCTTTCACCGAAAAAAAAAAAGAAACAAATATCCTCTATATATTTTCACTGCTCTTTCTCGATATCCTACCGGAAGGCATGAAATAAAGAATTTTCGACTAGTTTATTGAGAATCGTTTGTAGATAACAGAGAGAAGATGACTAAATTAATAGAAATTTTTTCTCGGACGTATGGAAAACATGGTGGGAAATGGACGAAATGCTGTTCTTACCAGAATTGTGGTCTTTGACCATAATGATATTAAGATTCTCTTTCCTCAGCGTTGTTAATCCTCAATCTGCTAATCGCACACAACGTGCAGTCTGCACCTGTATTCACCAACCATTCTTGAGAATATTCTTAGTCTTATTCTCTAAGGTTTTCTATATTTGTAAGTAACACAACTTCTAATTGGCTAAACCATTCTTGAGAATATTCTTAGTCTTATTCTCTAAGGTTTTCTATATTTGTAAGTAACACAACTTCTGATTGGCTAAACCGAATGGTTTAGCCAATTAGAAGTTGTGTTACTTACAAATATAGAAAACCTTAGAGAATAAGACTAAGAATATTCTCAAAAATGGTTGGTGAATACGGGACCTGGTCTTGAATCTACATTGTCCGATATGTAGACATTTTTCAACAAAAGATGAATATTTAAGAAATAATCTTCTTTCTATCGTGGTATATCGTTCAATAAACCACAGTTGTGAGTTATGCGGCGCAATAAATAATCCACGAGGGCGATAGCCCCAGTGGGTTATTCATTGCGCCGCATAACTCACAACGTGGTTTATTGAACAATATACCACGACAGAATGAAGGTTATTTTGATTCTAACTTGGCCAATTCCTAATGAAAGGAAAACAAGTTCAAACTAAGACTAAAAACGCGGATGAAGATTATGTTCCATTGAATAACTCACTCATTGAATGACGTCACTCTACATGGATTGTCGCAGATTTTACCACGTTTTCCTTGCACTGTGTTTATAGAGCCAAAGTCGCGTGTCATGTTAGAATCTGTTTTTTACTATCAACTTAAAAGTTTCATTTTCTTATTCCGCAGGATAAGGATAAAAGCTGTGTAAGATATCGATTCGTTAATTTACCCGGGAGAACGCCTCAAATAGCTTCAATTTCAACAAGAAGTAAATCTCTATAAATATTTCATGACCGTCATTAATTTTATCTTTTTATCTCATTCTAAAGAAATCGTTCTTCTTCTCTCTTATCCTTCTTTTCATTTCAAACAACTTCGCCATAAGGAAAAATTGAATCAGTTGATCAATCGCTTTCCAATGTTATTTGTTTGTATGTTGTTTGACAACATCTTAAAATCATTTTACTTATCTCTCACCAACAAATGAACTTGTCATAGCGTTCTGGCAGTTTCTACTATATTCCGGCCTGTTTACCGACAAAGGTATCGTGGAAACAATGCTCAGCATTGGGAAAGGAAAGAATTTTGTCGAAACATCTATCGTTAATTCCCCGAAAAAAAAAATGACAGACCTGATTTTGTTTGGTAACGGGCTAAACGCAACAATAATGAACGGGTCTTTTTTTTTTATTTACTTTATCCTAACCCTCTGGATACTCAAAGGGCGACCCCAAGACTTTTGCGTATAGTGTAGATCAAGATGAGGCTATAAGGCAAGTGCAGTCTGATCATGTTTCAAAATCGAAGGTAAATAAAAAGGTTTGAAATAATTAGACTTTCAAAGCGGCAATTCGTTTCCATCCATATAGTCAAAACGTGTTTAACTGTCAATTTCGTGTCCCAGGTATCGAACCTGGTAGGTACACTTCTGATGAGAGCAAATGTCGATTTTTTTTCATGCCTCAGGTGTCGAAAATTGTAGTTTATTGTAACAGATTAGGTCTCTGTGTTATATGATAAGGTAAAGTTGCGTTATACTAAAAAGGTATACATCGGATGAGAGCAAATGTCAACTTTTTTAAACAAGCAACGAAACTTGATCAGACTATACATACCTTTTTACTACATAGAGGATATTTGTTCTTTTCGGTGAAAGATCGAAATTTATTTCGAGTGGATACCATCAGTAATATTTTCACGAGTGGCGCAGCCACGAGTGAAAATATTACCGATGGTGTTCACGAGATGAAATAAATTTCGATCTTTTACCAAAAAAAACCAACAACAAATATTCTATTTATTTAGAGCTTTTAAACCTTTCTGGGAGGAGCTTTATCAAAATCCAGTGCAGTTCTTTTCCGTTATTCCCCATGGCGTACCCCTCCCGCATAGCAACGCATCACAATACTACGTCAAGCGCGAGAAATACATAAGGTATATGACGTTATATTTTCCATCTGGTTGTGAGGCAAGCGCAATTTACCTAGGCAACAAGAACATGAAAATCAGTATTTTCGCTGGTGGTACCAGTGTAAGATCGAAAAATTTTTTTACTGCTATTTCTCAATATCCTACCGGGAAGCATGAAATAATGTACTATATACCTTCCTTTGATAGTAAAAAATACATCTTTGAATAAACAAAAGAAAAACCAGAGACTCGAATAATATCGAGATACGACGCAAAGAGCCAACGCGTCTGTTTACTTCAAAAACGTCGTAACTACAGCTTGTAACAGCTTGTACACCCATTTATCAGAGGTGGCCCTTCAGATTTTGGGACGAAAATTTTACAAAAATACAAAAATATCATCCTATACTGCCAAAGCCTTATAATCGTCATTCATAAATCCCAAGTAGTCGAAAACCATCCGACAACACGAGAAATTAGAGATTTACTATGGCAAAGGTCGACATCGACGGGACCCACGATCTATCTTTATATGAACAACTTGCTCATTTACATACCGGAAATACACAGACGAAGCTTCAAACACAGCGTCCGAAGAAGATATTATGAAAAATAATTACATGTTTATTATGTAATGGAATTTAAGCGTCATTAGTCACGTGCCAGTCACTTAACATTCCAAAAATGCATTTTCTTTTATTTTTGGCGCCAAATCTAAAAATAGCTTAAGAGGCAGAAATTTGGTTATCTGGTTACAAAATTAATCTTCTTTGCCGCTCAAGGTTCACGCGGTCGGTGTATGTAGCGAAGAAGCCACACAATAACCTCACGTATACCGCATATGTAACGGGAAAAAACGTCCGCGCGGTGGGAAGTTTTGAGTATGTTCAAAAATTTTCACCGGACAAAAACGGACAGAGACGGCAAAAGACACACTTTGGAAGCATCTGACTATTTATACCCTCGGCATGTCACGTGACCGGTATGTTCCTTGTACGTTGGTATTTGGTACATTTCCGTATACCGTACGTTGGAAGAACGTTTATCCCGTTCTCATGAGTTTCACTTCAGTATTATCCGTTTCTCGTACGATGGTATCCGTTGATAGACCGTTTATTGTCCGGTGCTAATCCGTGCGTTTTTCCGTCACATGTCCGGTACACGTGAGGTCATCATGTGGCTTCTTCCCTACATACACTTATCGCGTGAGCCTCGAGCGGCAGAGGAGATGAATTTTGTCACCGGATAACCAAATTCTACACGTTTTTTGTCCGTTTTCCCGCTGTTACATATCCGTTAGCCTGTTAGTGTTCTGTTCTGATATTCTTATATAATTGTATAGTGTAATTAGACAACTTATATTGAATCTAGCTAATAACTTTTGCCCCAGTTCTGAGGTTCTATTGATGTAATTACTCCCCAAAGAGTTTTTTGCTATATAAATACTGATTCACCTATTTCTTCATAAAACAAAGTTAGAGACAGAAAACGAAAAATTTCTCGTTTTTTTTTTTTCATTCATTCATTTCTTTTCTATTCTTTTTATTATCATTACTATTATTATTATTATTATTATTATTATGTCCTCAATCATCTGTCAAAATGCTGAGGTGTAAAACTATGTTTTTAACCCTTTACTTCATAGATACTCATTTCTACGCATTGCTTGTAGGATTGTAGGAGCCTTTTGAAAACATTATGGCAAAAGGTGGAATTGCTCGTGACGAGCAATTTCACCATTTGCCAGAAAGTTTTCTATGCTACCAAATGGTGTCATATACACAAAAGAAATGGTTTCATCCTTGCTGTTATTTAGAGTCAATTAGAGATACCATAGAAATGCCTTATGGGGTTAAGGGTTACATGAATATTAGGATTTGGTTTAGCGTAGCAAACGCATCAAATATAGAAGAGCCTAAAATTTGTCGTTTGGTAATGGATTAACCCTTTCCCAAACAAGCCCTGGTTTTTACGTGTCTGCATTAAAAGTCTTTTGAAAACACTGTGGGAAAAGGAGAAATTGCTCGTAACGAGCAATTTCTCCTTTTCCCACAGTGTTTTCTACCCTTTTGAGAACTTTCTGCCATTTTTTTTTTCAAAATCTAAAATTGTCGTCTACAAACTCTTTCAGCTTGGAAGAGTCCAAAATTTGTCGTTTGGGAAAAGGTTAAATGATAACATCAGAATTACAATGTCGAATGTCTATTTATCTTACCAGATATGACGTCATCATACGGATTTGAACACAAAGCCTCATAATCGACGCGTGTTATTGATCATGTGGCATTCCCACAATTCTTTGAAAGAATCTAATATTATTTGTAAAGGCTACGTATTTTTCTAACCGATGATTTGCCAGCTTTTTGCTTACTTTATTCAGTCTAACCCCATTTCTTCAGTTTGGTTAGCGTATATAAATTCTTGGTGGTTCCCTGCAAGACTATCTAAATCGGAAGTGTTTGCAAACAACAAATCAACTGATGCTCTAGTGATAGAATTAGTCTTTAAAAAAAAATTATAGAAAAAAAAAGCTGTGGGAAAAGGAGAAAATTCTTGCTACCAACATTTATCTCTTTTTACCACAATCTTTTCAAATGTAATATTTTCTTGGTTGTCAAAAGTAAAGGTTGTGGGGAAAAGGTTAAATTGTTAACCAAACAAAGACAAGGGTAAACGATGCAAATTTTGAATAGTCTAAATGCGTACAGCGTAATAACTTAAATATATAAACTTTAAAACATTGATGAAAAAAAAATAGCAATTTCTCACATCACCGCTATGCTTTATCTATAAATAGGTGAACGCGACTCAAGGACCGTCTACATGATAGTGCAGATCAAGATCACGCTGCACAGAACATGCAGTCAGATCTTAAATCTACACTATCCAATTCGTAGACATTTTATTCACCACTCAAATACCTTCTCCTGACAGTGTAGATCAAGATCAGATTCCATAGAAATTGCTGTATGATTTTGCATAAAAAAAAAACAACAAAACTTGAAACCATTATCTCCCGCTAGATGGCATTCTGCACATGCGCATCTATCTAATTTGGGCATTCTGGGTACAGAACCGGACTACTTTTCTACACGACAACCGTCACTTTGAATTTCAAACTAAGATAAACGTTTACTCAATAAAACGCTACCTGGTGCAATTCATTCAGCTATGATCAGCAGTTTAGAGAAATCTGGAGCTAAAATAGGCCAGGGCCTGTATTCACCAACCATTCTTAAGAGAGTTCTTTGTCTTATTCTTCGAGTGAAAGTTACAGAACTTCTGATTGGCTAAACCATATGGTTTAGCCAATCAGAAGTTCTGTTACTTTCAAACTGACGAAATTCTGATGAATAAGACTAAGAATGGTTAGTGAATACGGACCAAGCTGCTGCTGATTTCTCCCCAAACGTATTGATAAAAGCCGTTTTCTCCATTGCTACTTTATATGGCGTATTACTACAATCCTCCCAACTTTGGGGAGGGTGGTGCGTCATATCAGACAGGTCCAATCTTCGGAGAATATGACATGCGCAAGCAACGAACTTGAAATATCAACATACAGATTATTTTTTAGGTAAGCGTCAAAGCTTCATTTTAACTTATTCAGCATGTAAAAAAAATAAAACAGATTTGCTCCAAAGTGATAAAGAGGTTGCCTATAGTGGTATAGGATAAACCCTTCGATATCCCTTCACGACTATACATGTAGCTGCCCTTTGCAGCCTGTGTCGGTCAAGATCAGACTGCACAAAACGTGCAGTCTGATCTTGATCTACACTGTCCGCGCTCTTGAGACATCCTGGCCGAGAACAAACCATGGAATTCCAATTATTTGAATCTGGTTTCCGGACTGAAAGAGTCTGTCTGGTTTGTTTGGTGCCCGTAGGGTTAATCAGGTATAGTTTGATCACTCCCTTGTCGATGTATTGAACGATTACTCCCGAAGCATCTCGATCAATGCACGTAGCATAATTGCGGCTTTGATAACAAGAAATTGCGATTACCTAGTAGGCAACCCAACCCTCTTTTATGGCGGTTATCAATATCGTGCAGAGTTCGTGCATGCATTATTGATGTACATAAAGCATGAATCTTGACGTAAAATATTGTTCAAAATATTCTCTTAATAACGTTACTCTTTCTGGGTGCTCTTGGGCGGTCAATTAGACCTTTATCACACAATGACGACTTTTAACCCTTTGGCAGACGACTAAATTTTAACTCTGTCTAAATTGAAAGCATTTAGATCTACAGATGACAATTTCAGTGTGGCTAAAATGGTGCAATTGTTAATTGATTAGGTAGAAAACATTGTGGGAAAAGGAGAAAATGCTGGTTACCAGCATTTTCTCCTTTTCCCACAATGTTTTCAAGAGGCTTCTTTTCCAGGTGCGTCAAAAGTAGGGATTGAGTGGTAATGGGTTAATCCTTTCCCAAACAATCCCAGGTTTTTACGGGCCAGGAATAGAAGCCTTTTGAAAACATTGTGAGAAAAGGAGAAATGCTAGTAACCAGCGTTTTCTCCTTTTCCCACAATGTCTTCTACCCTATCATATAGAAAAATCATCTTTTTAGTAACTATTATTTCGTCATCTGCAAAATACTTTCAATTTTGTTTGGTCCCAAAATTTGCCGTGTGGGAAAGGCTTAAAACCCTTGAAGAACAACCCTTTTGAAAACACTGTGGGAAAAGGAGAAACTCTATGTTGTTTACCCTATCAGAGTCAAATTTTACTATTTGAGTCATAACTAAATTGTTGTCTACAAATGCTTTGAATTTGGACAAGGTCAACATTTGTGCTCTGGTATATAGAGTTAATAACATCAACTCTTTATCAAATAAAGTCCGGTGTAATGCAGAGAAATGACCCCCATTACAAAGTGACCCACGGTCATTTCTCGACGTAGAGGAATGACCCATTACAGGTGTAATGCAGAGAAATGATCCCCATTACAAAATGACCCACGGTTATTTCTCGACGTAGAGTCATTTTTCTACGTCGAGAAATGACCCCTGGGTCATTTTGTAATGGGGGTCACGAAAATGTATTTGAAAAAAGAAATATCTTTAACCCTTTACCAAACGACAAAATTTTATACTGGTTCAAATTGAAAGCACTTGCAGACAACAAAATGAAGGTAACTCAAAAATTGAAATTCGTTTCCAGCAGGCTAGCAAACATTTTGGGAAAAGGAGAAAATGCTGGTAGTCCAGTGGCCGCTTTCGTTCGTATGGCGTTTAACGTCATTTTCAACATTATCTCATCTATATTGCGACGGCCAGTGCACCAATATATGGTTTTCTTGAGTTTCTATAAGTAGTGCTCGGCGCAAATCTTTACAAGCTACTGGCTGCTTTTGCATGTAATCCCTTTTGATCAACAACGATTTGCGGCGAGAAAGGAATGAATCCTGTCGCAATGATTATCATCAACTCTCGGAAAGGAAAAGGCGGAGCTGTAATTTTGGAGAGCTCCTAACTGCACAATCCTTACGTTTAACGCACCCCAAGAAAATGCCTGGTCACCAGCATTTTCTTCTTTTTCCAGATAGTTTTCTTGCCTCCCCAAACAAAGCTTTCAATTAAGCAGTCACTTTATTTCGTCGTCGGCAAATGCTTTCAATTTGGACTAGTCTAAAAAAAATCGTTTAGTAAATATACTATTATATCTTCCGGGAAAAATGAGCTTGAACATCTACATTTCTTTGTTTATATTGGAGGAGTTTAACGTTGTTTTAACAGCTTAGATCATATCAAAGTGTCAAATGCACACATTCATTGTGTTTCCTGGCTTTCTCATACAGGTAATGAGAGAGAGAGAGAGAGAGAGAGAGAGAGAGAGAGAGAGAGAGAGAGAGAGAGAGAGACGGACAAAGAATGAAAGAGAGAGACAGAGACAGAGAATAAGAAAGAGAGGGACAGAGAATGAGAGAGAGAGAGAGAGAGAGAGAGAGAGAGAGAGAGAGAGATCTAGAACCACAGCTGAGGGCAGGGGCAGGGCTTTTAAAAAATATCGTTTTAAAACATCGTGTAAAAAAGAAAAAAAAATACTGCTTTCTTATGTTTCAATTGCCTTTTTTTCTACAGACAATTTCCTTTTCCCACAATGAGTGCTTGTTTTTTAAAGAAAGTTATTACATGACAATTTTTGTTAATGAAGTGTTCTTTTACAAGAAGAAATATGAAGAAAGGAGCTACTTAAGGAAGTTTTTTTTCATCGATATCCGGTATGCACAGTGTTCACTTTTTTTTTTGTTTTGTTGTTTAAACCTTAACCAGACGACAAATCTTTATCCCTTTTCAAATTGAAAGCATCTGCAGACGACAATTTTCATTTGGCTCAAAAGGTGCACTGTTTATAGATAAGATAGCAACCATGGGAAAAGGAGAAAATGCTGGTTTACAAGCACAATGCTTTCAAAAGGCTTGCTTCCAAGGGTCGTCAAAAGTTGTCATTGTGTGACAAAGGTTTAAACAGTTAGTACCCCCGGGCTACGTCTATCAACATACCAATACGGGTTTCCAGGGCTTGGCGTTTTAATGCTATATATAGTTATTGGGTGAATTACCTTTTCGTTTTGATTTTGAAACACAATTTAAGTATTTCTTTGGTTTCAAGGACAGGCAGGCATATTTAACTTCTTTGTATATAATCGTTTAATTCAATCAATTTACTAGAGTCGATAAAGAAAAGCTGATGTACAGTAAAACATTTATTATTCTTGAATAACTGTTGAGGTGTCGACAAACCCACTGTTTCATTTTCAAAATGAACAAACCGTAGGGTCGTCTTGTAAATTGTGAATAAAACTTGCACATTTTGCGTACTTTTAATCCTTATACTTGGCATAAAGTTGAGCTCCACAAAAGTGGTGTTCCTTTCATTTGGTAAAATGGTCCCCCTCCCCCTCTCCCCCCCTCTCTCCCTTCCTTCTCCCCTCCACCCTTCTTCCCCCTTCCCCCTCCTTCCCTCTTCCCCCTCCTCCCCTCTTCCCCCTCCACCCTTCCCCTCTTCAACCTCCTTCCAGAGAGAGAGAGAGGAGAGAGGAGAGAGAGAGGGGAGAGAGAGAGGAGAGAGAGAGAGGAGAGGAGAGGAGAGAGAGAGAGAGAGAGAGAAGAGAGAAGAGAGAGAGAGAGAGAGAGCTCTTACAATTGGAGGAGAAGCTACTTTCGTATCGCCTGAGAATTGGAGAAGTTCTTCAAAATGGAGAAAAGTGATCAGACTTTGACAGACATTAGAAACAGTATATGAGTTGAGTAACACAAGGACATACTATTTTAACAGTTTAACAGTTCAATTAAATAGAAAACCATGTCAATACTATGAGGTTATTTAACATGCTTGGGTACAATACTGAATTCTTTTGGATGAGTACACTGCAGAACCAGTCTATATTTTGGACGAGTCGACAGCCGAGTCTGAAATATAGACTGGTTCTATAGTGTACGAATCCAAATAAATTCAGTACTGTACCCAAGGATGTTAAATGACAAGTATAGGGTCATTTCAATTGGAACAAAAATCAAAACATATCAAAAAAGGGGTTTGAATTTGCTTTTTTTTACAACAGACTTCGGTACACTACTCTTCCGGTCCAACATCGATATTCGGGACTCTTGCCTCGTTTTGAGAAATCCGTATTGGACTCAAGCCTCGTTTTGAAAAATCAATATTAGACTCTAGCCTCGTTTTGAAAATCCGCATTGGACTTAAGCCTCGTTTTGAAAAATCCGTATTGGACTCTTGCCTCGTTCTGAAAAATCCGTATTGGACTCTTGCCTCTTTCTGAAAAATCCGTATTGGACCCTACATCGTCTAATACAGGCTAAGATACATGTATTCTGTACTCACGTGGTAGTATTAAAGCTATTTCATTGGACGTTAAATTGCAGGTGTGAAATAAATGAAATTATATAATACTTTCTATCAATTCGATCAATATCCTTATTAATATACCTATAAAAAAAAACTATGTAAATCTTTGCAGCACAGCAAAGTTTTAGACCAGTCCAAATCAAAAGCATTTGCAAATGACAAATAAAATTGGGCAGAAATGACAGTATCTGTCTAACCCTTTCCCACACAAACATTTTAGACCATTCCAAATTGATAGAATCTGCAGGCAACAAACCTGACAGAGACACAGATGAAGTGTAGTTTTATTACAGAGTAGAAAACTTGTTGGGAAACGGAAAAAATGCTGGTAACCATCATTTCATCCTTTTCCAACAATGTTTCAAAAAGCCTCTTCTTCAGGGTCGTGAAAACAAGGGACTGTTTGGTAAAGGGTTAACTCTTTAGACTGGTCCAAATTTAAAGCACTTGCAGACAACAAATTAAAGGCCACGCAAAAATTGTCAATTGTTTCTAGCAGGTTAAAAAAAAAAAAACATTGTAGGAAGAGGACAAAATGCTGGTTACCAGCATTTTCTCCTTTTCCGGCATTGTTTTCAAAAAGCTTCTATCTCAGGGTCATAAAAACCAGGGATTGTTTTTTGAAAGGTAAAGAGTTTGAAAACAATATGGAAAAAGAACAAAATGCTGGTTACCAACAATTCTTTCTTTTCCCACAATGTTTTCAAAAGGCTTTTTCTTCAGGGTCTTCAAATCTAAGAATTGTGTGTAAAAGAGTTAAACATGTTTATTGTTTCCCCAGCTCTATTCATTCAAACTTTGGATGGAAAACATTATGGGAAGAGGACACATTACTTGGTTGAATAATCGTTTCCCTTTTTATTATCTTGTTTATTTTACCCTTTACCACACAACAAAATTTCAGACCTGTTTGAATTGAAAGCATTTGCAGATGATAGTTTCAGTGTGGTTCATATCAAATGATTCTTCTTTGATAGGGTGGAAAACATTGTGGGAAGGAGAAAATGCTGGTAACCAGCATTTTCTCCGTTTCCCACAATGTTTTCAAAAGCTTTCTCTTTCAATTTGTTAAGTCATCATTGTGCAGTAAAGGGCTAATCTTCCAAACACTATTATTTCAATCATCCTCGACAGAATTTTTTGCTGAAAAGAATTCTGTTTACCAGGTAAGATAATTTCTTACTGTCAAATTGAAAGCAATGGCAGCAGACAAATATAGGTAATAAATATAGGCAATGCCTTAACTCATTACCAAACGACAATATGTTAGGCTTATAAATTCAATTTGAAAGCATTTGCAGACGACAAAGTAAACGTGACTGAAAATTTCAAATTTGTTCATTCTCCTTTTCTCACAATTTTTCTATGGCTTCTAGTAATAAAAATATTTTGTCGAAAGGAGAAAAGCTTATTACCAGCTTTTTCTCACATTGTCACAATGTTTCAACTTTCTCATGGTAAGAAAACCCCAGTTTTTTTTTTTTCAAAACCAAAATTTTGAATGTACGTCAATGTTTTCGAGTGTTTCCCCGACTTTTACGATTCTAAGGTAAACAATTAAGCAACAGCAAGTCTATTTTTCTCTTTTTCTCCTTTTCCCACAGTGTTTTCTACCCTTCCCAGAAGAAATTTCAATTTTTCAGTAACATTTATTTTGTCGTCTGCAAATGCTTTCAATTTGAACCAGTTTACAATTTTGTCGTTTGGGAAAGAGTTTTGGATTTTATGAATTTCACCGATAAAATGACAACTGAAACTGTTAGCATTTAAAATATTGTATGTTAGGCCGGTGGCCTCTATGTACATTGAGATTAAAATCAAAATCATAACATAACAAACATGTAATTATTTTCCATAATGTCTAGAGCGAGTTGCTCATGTAAAATTCTAACATGACACGCGACTTTGGCTCTATAAACACAGTGCAAGGAAAACGTGGTAAAATCTGCGATAATCCGTGTAGACTGATGTCATCCTATATCGAGTGACGTCATTCAATGAGTGAGTTATTCAATGGAACATAATCTTCATCCGCGTTTTTACTCTTAGTTTGGACTTGTTTTCCTTTCGTTAAGAATTGGCCATGTTAGAATCGAAATAATCTTCTTTCTATCGTGGTATATCGTTCATTCTAACATGACACGCGACTTTAGCTCTATAAACACAGTGCAAGGAAAACGTGGTAAAATCTGCAACAATCCATGTAGAGTGACGTCATTCAATGAATGAGTTATTCAATGGAACATAATCTTCATCCGCGTTTTTACTCCAAGTTTGAACTTGTTTTCATTTCACTAAGAATTGGCCATGTTAGAATCGAAATAATCTTCTTTCTATCGTGGTATATCGTTCAATAAACCACGTTGTGAGTTATGAGGCACAATGAATAACCCACTCGGGCTATCGCCCTCGTGGATTATTTATTGTGCCTCATAACTCACAACTGTGGTTTATTGAACGATATACCACGATAGGAAGAATATTATTTCTTAAATAGACTATATTTCCCTTCAGTGTCGACCTGGGCTGTAGTAAATCTCTAATTTATCTAGCTGTCGGATGGTTTTCGACTACTGGGGTATGATGAATGAAAATTATAAGGCTTTGGGAGTACAAGGATGATTTTTTTGTATTTTTTGTAAAATTTTGTCCCAAAATCTGAAGGGCCACCTTTAAAACTACTCATTTGACCAAAGTAAATGGACTTAAGTCAATAAAGAGGTTTAAGTCCATTATTTTTCTGAGTTGAGTCTGAAATATTGTGTGAACACAGAACTTGGGAATGTTACATAAGTCTATTCATGTTAGTAAAGTGTGTTTCAAATGAAACAAGAACCACGACAACAACAACAACAATGCAGAAACACACGTGACGTCTGTACCGATGATGCCACGTGACAAATAAACACGAGTAATTACCATCATTATGATGTCAGAGAGACTGGTGGCAGAACCTATGTGTTATCGCGTTAAAATTACATACTAGAATAGTGCAAATTACTGTTAACAAAACGTATTTACGTAATAAAAACAACTAGTTTCTGTTACCCAATTTTCGAGAAAAAGAATACTTGCTTTAGCGTAGAACTATGTCAGCTAGGTGTGGCAGTGAAGAGTTCTTTTCTTGTCTCGTTGTCACGGCTGAAACATTATATGGCCTGCAGCACGGGAAAAGGGGCATTCGGACATTTGCGTAAAGTGTCGTCTCGGATCAGACTGGGCTGTCCGCGCAAGCTAATCCGAAATGACACTTTCGCAAAAGTCTACTGTAGGGCAATATCTAATGTAGTCGTAAAGTGCCGTCTCGGATTAGCCTGCGCGGACTGCGCAGGCTGATCCGAGACAACACTTTACGCAAATGTCCGAATGCCCCTTTTCCCGTGTTGCAGGCCATATACCTACTAATTTTCAAAAACAAACTTTTTACAACTTGTGATATTTTACTCGGTAACGGTAAACGGAAAAAGAAAAAAATGGCATAAATGCCGGTAACTTCGTTTTTATCCATGGCGTATGAAAATTATAGCGTTATAACAATTTGACTAATCAAATCGCAAGCCAGCGCGCACTTTGTACGCCCATGAAGTACGTCATCATACCATATTTGGAGCCGTGGTTCACGGTGTGTAGATACAGATTCTTTTTTTCCTTTTCGACATAACTGTATTATACCCCGCTAGATGGCATTCTACGAACATATCTTTTTTCTTTATAACTCTGAAATGACGTCACGCAAATATGATATTAAACGTGTATAAGATACAGAGGTTATTTGTTTTTGTCTGTGAAAGATCGAAATTTATTCCATCGAGTAGACACCATCGGTAATATTTTCACGATTGGCGCAGCCACGAGTGAAAATATTACCTATAGTGTTCACGAGATGGTTCATTTTTGCGTGATGGGTCACATTTTCATCTTCTTCTGTTCACAGAATGTTTTCAAAAGCCTTCTTCCCTTGTTGTCGTTAAAGCTCTGGATTGTTTGATAAAGAGTTAAACTGAGCGAAATGGTTTACTTTATAACATATGAAAGCAGAAATGTACTCAGTAATTTTGTATGTGAAGATTAATAGCCATTTTGCCTGCTGTCTTGAAAAATACATTCACTATCGAATATAGTGGCTTCAGTTTTAATCCCGAAAGAAGTCATTCTATTTCTTTTGTACACAGCGTTCGCATTTCGTATTCTTAGAGTGTTTTATAGAAGGTGGCGCCTGTTTGATGGCATTTAAACCAATACCATACAATCCCAACCCTGAGAAAGAAGCCTTTTTAAAAACATTGTGGGGAAAAAGAGAAAATGCTGGTAACCAGCATTTTCTCCTTTTCCCACAATGTTTTCTACCCTTCCCTAACCATATTGCAAGCTTTTAGTCACTTTTATTTAGTTGTCTGCACATGCTTTCGATTTGGACGATATATCTATACCGCTCTGGATTGCTGTCCCTGTTTCCGATGATTTTTTAACTCATTACCAGATACTTTATTAGACGTAAACTTAACAGTTTCTTTTCTTAAAGATACGATAAATATGCTCTAGAAGCATAAACAATGACATAGAAACGACATATAAACAAACGATCAGTCTACAGTTACTATGTACAACCTGGAAGAGAAGCTGAAGCAATATGCGCATTATCTTAACACTTTATCATACAAGTTGTCTTTTTTAAAAAAGAAGCCAGGAGAGGTCAGCATCAATGTTTTCAAACAGTTTATTGGCTTTTAATTTCAATATATTTTGGTACATGTAAACAAACAAGTAAAAAAGCCGCCGGGTAGAAACATAATTATACTTTACATGACGGTCATTTGGCTTTTTTGTCGCTTTTTCAAGTCGCATGGTCCTGTCCAGCAATCTTCTGTCTCTTCTTTAACGAAATTCTTCTTTTTTTCTGTTGCTTAGATTTATTTGCATATTGAAACATTACAATTATTTGTGTGGTCATTGGCAAATTGATTTAAATATTTTTCTGATATTCGTCATATAAAAATAAACCACGCCTATTTCATGTTTCGGTTTTTTGATTTCGCTTTATCTACAAAACCATGACGAAACAGACTGTGTATCAGTACAATTTCGCAAGAAAAATGGAGTTAGACAGCAAATTCTGTGGCGGTCTGCCTTTTAAACTCTCTACTGTTGGAGAGGTTTGATGACCTCTCCATTTACGTTGGGAAAGTGCGATACTATCAAACTTGCCCACCATTTATAGACAACTATAAATGTATTGCACTGGTCCAACAATCAATTTCTATGTATTAAACTCTATAGCAGTTCTTCGTGACAAGCCTTCCTTTTATAAATTTAGCTAAATTTAGTAGAACGCCTTCGTTATTTGTATTCATCAAGTTTTGAAATTTCAACATACTAGGACGAGTATGAAAAATATCTTTTGAAAAGTATTTTTCTGACATCAGCAAACGACAAAATTTTAGGAAAGAGTGGACACTTTACGACTTTATTTGATTTTGTGCTACATTAGACGAGCGCAAAACAGAAAATTGCATAAAAACATCAAATGTCGTCTCGGATTAGCCTGCGCGGACTGCGCAGGCCGATCCGAGACGACACTTTACGGAAATGTCCGAATGACCCTTTTCGCGTGTTGCAAGCCTTATAGGAAATGTACTCGTATTCACCAACAACTCATAAAATTATTGTCTTTTGGACATTGAAAGTAACATAACTTCTGATTGGTTAAAGCATACGGTTTAGCCAATCAGAAATTGTGTTACTTTCAAATTTGAAAAAAAAAAAAAATGTAGTGCATAAGACAACGCATATTTTTGAAAATAGTTTGTTAATTCTGACAGGTGAAAAATGCACCATGGGAGCTCAGGTAGGCGTTCAAAACCGCATGATATAACTTGATTTCTAATGCAAAGGGATTAGAGTACCGCCCAAACGCATTAGGACTTGAAAGCCATGCACAAAAAGGAACAAAGGTCGCTGAGAACGTTTGCTTTATGATCTGAAAATTCTGCAGATTAATTATTAAGCTGGCATTTGCAGGCAATAAAACAGCATGTCCCTATAGTTATAACTACTGTCTGATGATTTTTATCTTAACTATTTACATAACTGCAAATGTTCTTAATTCAGCCATTTCTGAAGCACTTGCAGATGATAATTAAAAAATGGTTTAACACTTTACCCCACAACCCCGACTTTTACAGGCCTTGAGAAAGAAAGCTTTTGAAAACATTGTAGGAAAAGGAGAAAATGCTGGTAACCAGCATTTTCTCCTTTTCCTGCAATGTTTTCTACCTTTTTCCCAAAACAAATTTCCAATTTTTAATCACATTTTTTTTGTTGTCTACGAATGCTTTCAATTGGGACAAATCTAAAAGTTTGTCCTTTTGGTAAAGTATTAATTGATTTAAAATGTCTGTGAAAAGATCAATAATATTGTGGAAAAAGGACAGAAATCCTGTCAGCAGCACATTCTTTCTCTTTCTCCCACATGACAGGTTTTTTTTTTTTGACGGTATGATTTTTCGAAAAGTAATCTAACTTTAAAATTGGTACAGCGATCTTCAAGGTTGAAACAAGTGCTTCAGAAAATTAACAAATGGCAATAACTCAAAAAATAAAGGTGGCAGAGTTATAATTCATGTGCTATGCACTTCTCCATAATGGGTTCTATCAGTGTATGAAGGTCCAAGTTAATAGCTTTTATAGTTTGGAAGTTATGGCCTAGACAAAAATTTAAACTGAAAATTAACAAAGGGCAATAACTCAAAAATAAAGGTGGCAGAGTTATGGTTCATGTGCAATGCACTTCTCTACAATGGCTTCTATCAGTGTATGAAGTTCCAAGTTAATAGCTTTTCTAGTTTGGAAGTTATGGCCTAGACAAAAATTCAAACTGAAAATTAACAAAGGGCAATAACTCAAAAAATAAAGGTGGCAGACTTATGGTTCATGTGCGAAGCACTTCTTCACAATGTGTTCTATCAGTGTATGTAGTTTCAAGTTGATACCTTTTATAGTATGGAAGTTATGGCCTGAACAAAAATTCACACTGAAAATTAACAAAGGGCAGTAACTCAAATAATAAAGATGGCAGAGTTATGGTTCATGTGCAATGAACTTCTCCGCAATGGGTTCTATTAGTGTATTAAATTTCAAGTTAATAGCTTTTATAGTTTAGAAAGTATGGCCTGGACAAAAATTCAAACTGAAAATTAACAAAGGGCAGTAACTCAAAAAATAACGGCGGCAGAGTTATGGTTCATGTGCACTGTACTTCTTCATAATGGGTTCTATCAGTGTATGTAGTTTAAAGTTGATACCTTTTATGGTATGGAAGTTATGGCCTGGACAAAAATTCAAAATGAATAGTTGATTATTTCATAATTCAGGGGCAGATGATTTTAGAACGCAAACAGCGATCTAAATTCTAAGACCCATGTGCACAAGTAGACGTCATGGAGATTCATTGTGGCAAGTTTCAAATAATTCCGATGGAAACTGTAGGAGGAGTTGCACACACAAGAAATTGGTAACGGACGGACGGATCGACCGATGTTCTTAGGGGACAGACCTTGTGGGGTCAAATTGCTCTTTATTCAATGTAACAAAAATAACCCCAACATGAGCTCCTTTTTTAACCCCACAAGCCTAACCCTAACTCCATAACTACCAAATGGACAGAAGGAACCCCATAGTGACTAAATGTATAGTCACCTGTAACCCCGCAATATTGGCCTCGTAAGTACGGAAGGACGGACGGACGGACGGACGACCGGGGGTATAACATAATACGACCCTTCGGGCGTATAAAAAGTAAGTCTCTTATTTAAGGTAGTGGACCCGTAATACTTCTAGTGCACCATGGCATAAAATTTCTTGACAGTTGATAGATTTATACAGATATAATATTTTTACACATTTTTAACCGACCAGAAATTCCTTTGATGTCTATCTTGAAATCATTTGTTTATACTTTTATTAGTTTCCAGAAAAGGAAGGTAATTATCAGCTTCCTTTGTATTGAAAATATAGTGTTTTTCGGTATATAAATGATAATTCTGAGAAGGAAAACAAGGTAACGGTGTCTTGGTTATAGTAGTACAATAATACATATTTTTAATCATAGCATTTTTTTTAGGATAATATCATAGCGGGGAAATAGCTGCTTTCCATTAAGGGACTGCGACCTTAAAACTACTTTTTCAGACTCAATTAACTAATGTAAATAGACAAGTCAATTAAGAGGTTTAAGTCCATTATTTGTCTGTGTTGAGTCTGAAATGTTGTTTGAACACAGAACTTGGGAATGTTATATAATTCTGTTCATGTTCGTGAAGTGTGTTTCAAATGATAAATTCAATTGAAGTCAGAAACTAAGTCTGTTTGCGGATTTGAGTGAAATAAGACACTTAAATTTTTTCGTGAAATGGGGCCTAGCATTTCTTTTCCTTCCGCCTTACAGGCTGTCTTTTTTTTTTCAGAGTGTACAAAAATTCAGTCCTTAAAGTAACAATAAAGGCCAAAAGTTAACAAACTGGATGTTGAAATGCATTAAACTTTATATCATACCATTTAACCCTGGTTTTTACGGGTCTGGTATAGTAGCCTTTTGAAAACATCGTGGGAAAAGGAGAAAATGCTGGTAACCAGCATTTTCTCCTTTTCCCACGATGTTTTCTACCCTATCACAGACAGAAATCATCTTTTCAGCAAGAGTTGAATTGTCGTCTGCAAATGCTTTCAATTTGGTCTAGTCCAAAACTTTGTCGTTTGGGAAAGGGTTAAGAGTATGAAAATTATTGTGAAGATGGCAATCTGTCACTGTACGGTCAGTCAAAGTGTTCGTTGCTGACAGAGAAATTAATTTTCAAATTAGGTTAAAACCTGACAGGTAGCTGTGTCTTTGGTTTACTTTTTGCTCGATTTTCAAATTCTTTTTTTTTACCGGCAACTAATATACGCTAATATACGTGTATGGGCCGATCAAACGATAACAGACCGTCATCTCTACAATATTTTCCATACTTTTAAGAGATATTATTTAAATTTAAATGTATAAGGTCACCTACTTTGACATTTTGGACTGTATTGTGCCTTTAACCTCAAATAATAGTTAAGACCAACACAAAATATGAACATGTATACAAGATTTTTATCCAAAAGAGCCAGTTAACCCTTGACCTTTTACCAAACGACAAAATTTTGGACTGGTCCAAATTGAAAGCATTTGCAGACGACAAAATAAATGTGAATGAAAATTTGAAATTTGATTTGAAAACTGGAGAAAACATTGTGGGAAAAAGGAGAAAATGCTGGTTAAAAGCATTTTCTCCTTTTCCCACAATGTTTTCAGAAGGTTTCTTTCTCAGGGTCGTTAAAAATCGGGATTGTGTGGTAATGAGTTCAGCAAACGATCCAAGACTTTAACGACTCTGGGGGAAACAGTCTTTTGAAAACATTGTCGGGCAAGGAGAAAATGCTGGTAACCAGCATTTTCTCCTTTTCCCACAATATTTTCAATACCTTCACAGACAGTTACCACCATTTCAACTAAACCTTATTAATTTTCAGTCTGCAAATGCTTTCAATTTGGACAGGTCTAAAATTTTGCCGTTTGGTAATGATTTAAAACCCAAAATTTTCCCTGTATCAGAAAACTATTTTGGCTATGACATACAAGCTTAATCTATGAAAAATGTATTTTTAATATTAGATATAGGGCGATATTATCTAAACGTGACTCCAAACTAAATTCTGCGCTTCAAATAAAAGTATATAGAGATAGCTATCTCGGCCATTTTGTAACCGCGTTACAAGCAAGATATAGGTCCTTTGTTCGCAGACAAAGTAGATAAATGTCAGACAGCACATCTTATAGATCTTAACTTCTGGTTGTTTGTTCAAGCCTATTTGATACAGTCTTTTTTTTCTTTGCAAGTTTCAGAGAAATTAATTCTCAACCGGTGTAATGCAGAGAAATGACCCTCCCCTACAAAATGACCCATGGGTCATTTCACTACGTACAGGAATGACCCGGATCCTTATTCTACGTAGGAAAATAATCCTCTGGGTTCATTTCTCTATACGTAGCATAATGCCCCTGGGGTTAATTCTCTACGTAGCATAATGACCCGGGTCATTCCTCTACGTAGAGAAATGACCCATGGGTCATTTTGTAGGGGGAGGATCATTTCTCTGCATTACACCTGTACTTTTTTAGATGTCTGATATGTTGACCCGTAGTAGGCTGCTACTCACAATTTAAAGAGCTTTCGCAGAAAGTGTAGATCAAAATCAGACTGCACAGAACATGCAGTCTGATCTTGGATCTACACTGTCCGATAAGGACGTATGTTTGCCCAATTAATAAACAACAAGTATAAAGACTCTGGCGCTAAAAGAGGTTTTTTTTTAACCTTTATCCTTGTCCTGTCAAATGAGTGAAATGCAACTTTTAAGCCGATAGTAAGAAGCTAAAGTTTGCTCTTTCAAAGTTGTTGGAAAATATGGCCTTCTCGGACATTGTAGAGCAAAGATCAGACTGCACGTTTTGTGCAGTCTGATCTTGATCTACAGTGTCCGTAAAAGGTCAGTAAATCGGGTTTAGCAGTAAATAGGAGAAAAGTAATGCAATGTCAAAGGTATTAGTGGAACAAAGATACCTACTTATCGGACAGTGCAGATCCAAGATCAGACTGCACGTTCTGTGCAGTCTGATCTTGATCTACAGTGTCCGCAAAAGGTCAGTAATTCAGGTTTAGCAGTCTAGGGTTTACTCTGCTAAATAATTCAAATGAAACTTCCAGCCAATGGAATAAAAAATAACGCAATGTCAAAGGTATTAGTGGAACAAAGATACCAACTTATCGGACAGTGCAGATCCAAGATCAGACTGCACGTTCTGTGCAGTCTGATCTTGATCTACACTGGCCCAAATATAAGTAAAATGAGTCAAGCTTAGAAGCCTAAGGAATAACGGTATCAGACCCCTAAAAAGTGTAACCGATATATCCGGTGCGTTACATCGACCTATATATCGTCCAAACCTTAAGGCTAATGTTACAGTTTTGTGCAACAGATATCGGATAAAGGAGTTTCAAATTCAGACTCTATGTCCTGTAAGGTCTGATCGTGACTCTACTTAAGCGATAACAAGGGGTCATGATGGCCCTGTATCGCTCTACTCTCTCATAGAAAATATCGCGCAATAAATATTGGACAAAGAAGTCTAAAGTTTAGAGTCCATGTCCTATAAGGTCTGATCAATGACCTCTACACTCTCTGCTAAGGCGACCATGAACAAGAGGGCCATGGGATTAAGATTATCAGCAAGATTATGCACTAAACTGCACGTTTTAGCACGTTTTACCAATGTTTCAGTGACGTCATTATTCATTATCCAGTGACGTCAGTTTTCATTGAATCGGAGCACTCAGAAAGGAAATCCTAGTTCGTCTGCGTACTCAAGTTTTGAAACCAAAAACAAGAAAAATTCGCTTAACACATGTAAAACTTTGCAATATAATAAATTCGTTGTACCGTCAGGTGGTAGGGGACTTGGAAACTTGTTCACGGCTGTGGTGAATCATGTCAAGACGGCTAGGTGACGACATGACTCACCACAGCCGTGAACGAGTTCCCAAGTCCGCTGCCACCTGATCGTACAACTAATATTATTATACTGCAAAGAAATTTCTCGTGATCTGATTGGTTAACATGCCGGGAACATAATGTCATATTCCCTGGCAAAAAACACGTAAAACCAGTTTCCCTTTTGAGTGCCCCGTAAACATCACTACACGTGCAATACATCATCCAAAATGGCGGCGTCGATCGATCACCACACTGCACATTTATACACCAAACTGCACGTTTTGGTGACGTCAATTTCCAGTGACGTCAGTTTTCATTGACTTGGGGCACACAGAGGGGAATTTCTATTTCGTCAGCATATGCCATTCTTGAAATCATAAAACAGGAAAATTTCGCTTAACGCGCTTTGAACGGGTAAAACTTTGCAGTATAATAAATTCGTTGTACGGTCAGATGGCAGGGGACTTGGAAACTTGTTCACGGCTGTGGTGAATCATGTCGCCCCGAGCCGAAGTCAGATGGCAGGGGACTTGGAAACTTGTTCACGGCTGTGGTGAATCATGTCGCCACCTCGCCTTCGGCTCGGGGCGACATGATTAACCACAGCCGTGAACAAGTTTCCAAGTCCCCTGCCACCTGATCGTACAACTAACAATGTCCACGGTATCACAACCAATAAAAAAACATATAGGCTTACCGAAAAAATCGCTGACTATACTGAGAGGCATCACTATGAAGCAGACGAGTAAATCCGTGATAGCAAGCGACAACAGAAAATAGTTTGTGACAGTTTGAAGCCTTTTCTCCATGGAGACAGCCATACAAACGAGAATATTTCCCGTCATCCCGAAAACAACAATCGGCGTTAACATCAACACCGCCCAGTTATACTTGTGTTCCGGCACTGGTGAATATTTAGTAAGCGTATCATTCAAGTTGACACTGACTTCCGGTACATGGTCAAGTAGTGCCGATTGATTTGAACCGAGAAAGCCAGTTTGGTTTCGTTTCCAAATATACGGCGAATATTCAGCCATTTTCCACTGGTTGATTATACCTGTTCATTTCGACTAGCAAGAACAGTGTTACCATCCATTTGTTTATACGATATTTCTTTGTTGGCTCCAACAAAGATTACGAAAAAAAATAAGTTTAGCTGCAGTTTATCGTCCAAATGCTTGCCTCCAATCTTCATGCACTTAGAGTTACACTCGTGTCCTGTTAAAATAAAATGGATGTTGACATGCTGCATTCTGAAAATATCCCGAGCAATCTGTATGAATTGTCAGTCAAAGGTTCCTCTTGACATTTAAACTGTTGATGTTTTTGTTTCTGTCTTTGAAATCTAAAATAAAAAAAAAAAATGGATAGCAACATGAATGCAGCTTGTAAATAAAGGTAAGTATTGGATGACAAGATTTGATGTTATCTCACTTCAGCTTACCCTTCACCCTTTACCAGCTGACAAAGTTTTAGCCTTATCTAAATTGAAAGCATTTGCAGACGACAATTTATGTGTGACACAAATGGTGCAGTTTTTCTTGGATAGGGTAAGACATGAAGACATGACACGAAGTCCGACACGAAGATTTTTTTCGTGGAAAGTCTAGATCAAGTTGGCGTCAATCTAAGAAAAAATACTGCATGAAAATTCCTATATAGACTAAATAACCTTCCTAAACGACAGAACTTGAAATATACAAAAACATAAATCCACCCGTCTCTGCCTCTCTCTCTCTCTCTCTCTCTCTCTCTCTCTCTCTCCTTGTTCGCCATTTTGGATTAAAAAACCAATACGTCTTTGTCACTACCCTTTTCCAGACAATTTATGGGAAAATATTATTTTCAAGTCAACAGACACGAGTAATTATTTTCTACTCAGCAACTTTTACAGTCACGAAATACAAGCATTTGTCTTCTAAAGTGTTTATGAAGTCGTTAGTATAGGTATTTTTGAGCGATGACAGAATTTTCTCATTTTTGTCAATTAATTTGAAGGCCAGCACAAATGTTGTGCCCGAATTGACCTGACGACCGTTTTCTGCCTATGTCATATTCTTGATTGATTATTTTCGTTTATTTATCGTCGCTACCGGTTGCCCATCTGAGCGACGCCCCCAGAAGACGGTTAGTTGTTACGGGGGATAGTGCAAGGATACAGGACGAAACTACTGAGAATTTCGCCTGGTTCTTTAACGTGCTCGGTGTGTAGCACCGTCACACGGGACCTCGGTTTAACGTCTCATCCGAAAGACTATTAGTAATTTTTAGTTATGAAGTCGTTAGCATAGGTATTTTTGAGCGATGACAGAATTTTCTCATTTTTGTCATTTAATTTGAAGGCCAGCACAAATGTTGTGCCCGCATTGACCTGACGACCGTTTTCTGCCAATGTCATATTCTTCGAGGATTCGACCTGTCTTATATGACGCATCACCCATTCCAAAGACAGACAGACAGACAGACAGACATTCACAAAATGTAATGCATGAGCTACAGTAGCATAGACAAATAACCTAAATAACACAGGCATAAATAGTGACAAGAGAAAGGTAGGTGA
This sequence comes from Tridacna crocea, assembly GCA_943736015.1. Lineage (NCBI taxonomy): Eukaryota > Metazoa > Mollusca > Bivalvia > Cardiida > Cardiidae > Tridacna > Tridacna crocea. The sequence goes on along the minus strand of OX031068.1, from coordinate 5,653,958 downwards.
AAGAATTGAAGAATTTTCGGTTGACACTTATACTGGCCATTTCAAATAAGGTTCCGATACTTGGGAAAGGTAGGCCTTATACCGAAGATATACCAAAGCCTGAAGGGACAGTTTTTATAAATGGTCGGTGCTAGCTGATCATAACTGAATAAATTGCATCAGGTAGCCTTTTACTGAGAAAAAGTTTTATTCCATTTTGAAATTCAAAGTAACGGTTGTCGTTTTGAAAAATAAGTCCGCTTATGTACCCAGAATGCCCGTATTAGATTGATGTGTATTTTTAGAATGCCATCTAGCGGGAGATAATGAAATGACGACATTTCTCCTCGGAAAATAATGGCGGATATTTGCGAGAATATGAAAGCGGAAGTCGCGTTTTGCGTGCTTTAACTATTATGATAGTCGCCATTCTGTCATAATAAAGGATAAGTAACTTCACATATTTTTCTCCATTACGGTTATTAATCCTTTCGCTGCTAAGTGCGATTCGCTGACCTTTTGCGGACAGTGTAGATCAAAGATCAGACTGCACAGAACGTGCAGTCTGATCTTTGATCTACACTGTCCGATAGAAAGATCTCTTTCTCCTAAAAATAACTTTAAACTTGCGAAATTTGGGTTTTTAACCGTCGTTTTGAAAATTCATTTTAGTTATTTAACAGGATAAGGATTAAATGCAACGGATTTATAAATCAAAGTACTGAAAGCGCTGGTGTGGTGGAGTGTATTCAATCAATCTCAAGTTGAAATCTTGAAATCCAAATCTTACACCAAATGAAATACATGTAGTGCCGCAATTATCTACTAGAAAGATAAAATTAAGTGGGGTAAACAGATATTTGAAGAACGTTAGTTTTACACGTATTTGTAAATTAGGGGATTTACACATTTGATTTTTAATATTTGTGACTCTTCGCACTAAAAGGACCATCTGGGAATTCTGTTCATTAATGAACGCAGGTCAACGATAGTGCAGGTTACTTTAAGTTGATTTTTCAAAAATGGTTGAATTACAAGGTACAACAACCACTTTTCATTCAGAAAATGTCATTAAAGCGAAAAGTGTCAACCCTGGTCAGCCAGCACAGTTCTCGCAATCTGACCAGGGTTGACATTTTTCTCAGTTCCCAGAAGGTCTCTTTTTGCTTGATTGGTCCTATTTACTTGCGTGCTTGCTTGTTGGTGCATTTTTTTGATCGTTAAACATCTGACTCAGTCATATCAACGCATTGCATTAATAATGAATTTCTGATGTATTCATACACCTGATGTATCATTATAGAATTTTCTCGGTGAACCAGTATTTCTCCGATAAACCTGAGACAAAACAGACTTATTTCAAACTACATATGCCTGCTTTAAATCTTGCCAAAAAGGAGGTTACAAGAATCTGAAGGATCCCCAATTTAATTAACATGGAAAACAATTTTCTAAGGTGTTCCTACGCACGTCGCTTTTTCTCAATTATACTCCAAAAAGTTAGGATATTTTAAAACGGAGCGATCAGTCCTGTCAAAACAAGACAGATATCCCTAGTCTGTTTGTTAATTAGTTTGTTCATCATGGAGTTGATTATATTTTCGTTTACTGTATATAGACAAAATTTAACTTCTCCATCAGTCTGTACAGACAATGGCCTTTTCGAGTAGTTACAATTACATGTCGCTATCATAAGGCCTGCAACACGCGAAGAGGGGCACTGGGATATTTGCCTAAAGTAGCGTTTCAAATCAGCCTATGCAATCCACACAGACCAAGCCACGACGACACGGTCCTTTTTTATCTAATTTTCTGTTTTTAGCATGTCTACCGAAGGATTAAATCTAATCTAGATGTAAAGTGTCGTCTCGGATTAGCCTGCACGGACTGCACAGACTGATTCTAACCGATACTTTACGCAAATGTCCGAATGCCCCTTTTTGTAAGTTGCAAGCCAATTTAGTATATTTGAGCTCCGCTGATCAAGACTAATAAGCTTCTCTCGTAACCGTTCGTCCGTCATAGGTGTTCAAGAGCGTCGTCAAATCTTTATATAAAACCGTTTGACAAAATAATGTAAATCGCCCTCTTCTTCAAAAATAATTCAGCCTAAAACATCGTCGTTTTCAGAATAAATTCAGCCTCTACCATCGCCTTCTTCAGAATAAATTCAGCCTCTATCATCGCCTACTTTAGAATAAATTCAGTCTCAATCATCGCCTTCTTCAGAATAATTCAGCTTCTATCATTGCCTACTTTAGAATAGATTCAGCCTCTATATCATCGCCTTCTTCAGAATAATTCAGCTTCTATCATTGCCTACTTTAGAATAGATTCAGCCTCTATATCATCGCCTTCTTCAGATTAAATTCAGCCTCTATCATCGCCTACTTTAGAATAATTTAGCCTCATTCAGCACCTTCTTCAAATTAAATCCAGCCTCATTCATCGGTCTCTTCAGAATAAGTTTAGCCTCAATCAGCGCTTTCTTCAAAATTTATTTAGCCTCAATGATCGCCTTCTTTAGTCTAAATTCAGCCCCAATCATTGGCTTTTTCAAAATCAATTCAGCCCAAATCATCGCCTTCTTCAAAATTAATGCAGCCTCAATCATCGCCTTCTTCAAAATCAATTCAGTCTCAATCATTGCCTTCTTCAAAATCAATTCAACCTCAATCATCGCCTTCTTCAAAATCAATTCAGTCTCAATCATCGTCTTTTTCAAAATCAATTCAGCCTCAATCATCGCCTTCTTCAAAATTAATTCAGCCTCAGTAATCGCCTTATTCAAAATCAATTCAGCCTCAATCATTGCATTCTTTTAACTTAATCGAGCTTCAACGATAATGTCTGAAAGTGGAGACAAAAGTTTTCATCCGCCTTGTCTGTCCGTCTGGGATTGGAAGTTACTCATAAAGGCTCCAAGACTGCGAGTATTAAGAGACCTCAGGCGCTAGAAATCTGCAGAAAGTAGCCTATCGACCCAGTTCAGTCTGCGAAATCCGTGAAGGCTGACTAACCTTTTGCTATGGGACACATTTCTGCGATGTTTTTGTGTGTCTAAGGGCCTTTCTACCTCATGTATCAATCGGTTGTCACACAAAATGTATTTTATGCATCTAATATTATGTAATGACATGTTTGGTGGGGTGCATCACGGGAGATGCATTAACTCTTTCCCAAACGAGAAAATTTTAGACTGGTCCAAATCGAAAGCATTTCCAGACGACATAATAAACTTAACCCAAAAACTGAAATTTGTTTCCAGCATGGTAGAAAACATTGTGGAAAAAAGGAGAAAATGCTGGTTACCAGCATTTTCTCCTTTTTCCACAATGTTTTCAAAAGGCTTCTATCTCAGGGTGGTACAACACAGGGATTGTCTGGTAAAGGAATAAACCACCCTTTCACAGAACCTAGCTTATGTATTTTTTGCTAATCTACATAAATGATGAGTTTTGTAGAACTTAATAGGTCTGGTAGCTTTTTACTGATTTAGATACATTATCAAAGTTTGATATCGACGAGCCAGGTAAATTGAAAAGAGCCATGCTCTTATAAAAGGACGGCTTCCTGCATCTCCGTTACCAATGGTACCTTGCAAGCCATTACATAATCATCTTCGCAAGCCAAGGCCGACGATTCACTACGTTACTCTACCCTTGGCGGATCGAGCTTGATTTTTATGTTCACCCAATACGCTTTTTCATTGGATGCAGCCAATATGATTTAAAGGGGGGGTAATCATCAGCATCCAATAGAGGGCGCATCGCAGGAACCTCGAAATCGGGCTCAATCTGCCAAGGTAAGATGCACGTATTGATCGTGACCTTGGCTCACGAAGATGCAGTTTTACATGCGGTCCAAGTCTTAGTCACTGGCAGAAAAATGAAATCTAAAGCAAGGTTAAAAGCTGTCTGGTCTGACTATCTTTTGTTTATTTTTTACCTTTATAGTTTTCTGTGCGTCTGTTTCCTTCACTGATTACACAGTAATTTATTGTCAATTTCAAAACAATTTCCATACATTTTAAATGGAAGGAATTTTACGATCCTGTCGTTAAATTTTGGCAGATGTAAGGCCTTTTTACATAATAATTATACTTTTCCAAAAATACGAAAATGAGTTACCAAGGTCCATTTTCCATAAATTTTCCCCTTTCAAAGATTATTTGATCATTTCTGTAACATTTGACTTGGTATATGCCAACGCTTTTAATTTGGAACAGAAGAGAACTAATTTGTCAAAATAAAATCTATGGTGCAAATTTGTATCGTCCGTACAGGTATCGTAAAAAAGAAATAAGAATAAACAAAGAGACAACAAGTGCAGACTTTCCTTGCCTGTTCAATCTACAAACAGTTTAATTTATAAAGAATTGGCTGATACAATTACATATATTGGCAAAATTAATACTAATTTTGCAGGCAAATTACCAAGCCCACATGTATTTCGCCTATATGTCGCCCTGAGTACGTCACCTCATTATACTCTATACTCGTGTGTCGCCAATAATAGAAATACATGTAATGAATAATGTATGGGTGGGTGGGTGAGTGGGTGGATGGATGGATGGATGGATGGATGGAAGGGTGGAAGGTCGGATGGATGGGTGGGTGGATGGATTTATGGATGGGCGGATAGAGAAATGTGTGTGTAGGTTGATGGGTGGATGGATGGATGGATGGATGGATGGATGGATGGAGAAATGGTCTGCTTTTGCAGCTGGTCACGTGCCAAGCCACTATGGCTTCTGTATTTGAAAATCCGTGTTTAACGACCCTGGGAAAGACGCCTTTGAAAGCATTGTTTTCTACCCTACAAAAGAAAAATTGCACCATTTGAGCCACTTAAGAATTGTCGTCATCTTCGCGAGCCAAGTTTACGATCACTACGTGGATCTTACCTTGGGTGATTGAGCCCGATTTCGAAATTCCTGCGATGCGCCCTCTATTGGATGCTGGTTATTACCCCACTTTACATCATATTTCTGAAAGCCAATGAAATATCGTTTTACAAACCGGTTACGAATACAATTATTCAACATGAAGCGATAAGCAGACATCCGCGTGTGTTTCCATGTTTACCGTCTATTCGAACGGTCGCCACCTCATTCTGTTTTTATCAAAGATGAGGTGCTACGAGCGATTTCATTCGTTGCAGCTAGAGCTGGCTGCATCCAATAAAAAAGGCGTATCGGGGGAATGTAAAAATCAAGCTCGATCCGCCAAGGGTAGAGTAGCGTAGTGAATCGTCAGCATTTGCTTGCGAAGATGAATTGTCGTCTGTAAATGCTTTCGATTTGGACAAGGCTGAAATTCGTCGTCTGGTAAAAGGTTAAGAGTTATTAAGGTCAAGCTCTGTGAAAAAGGGGGGTTAATGAATTTGCGAAAAGTTTCGACACAGGTCAGCCTGCGCAGATTGCAATGAGTCGATTTTCTATACGTCCAAAAGTTTCGTGATTAACCCTTTACCCCATAAGGCATTTCTATGGCATCTCTAATTGACCCTAAACAAGGACAACAAGGATGAAACCTTTTCTTATGTGTAAATCACACCTTTTGATAGCATAGAAAACATTGTGACAAAATGTGAAATTGCTCGTCACGAGCAATTTCACCTTTTGCCACAATGTTTTCCAAAGGCTCCTACAAGCAAAGTGTAGAAATGAGTATATATCTATGGAGTAAAGGGTTAAGGCGGACTTTAAAAAGTTGAATATTTTGGGACTCTAATTATGTAACATCTTTGCGAGCCAAGGTTACGATCACTACGTGGATCTTACCTTGGCTGATTGAGCCCGATTTCGAGATTCCTGTGATGCGCCCTCTATTGGATGCTGGTTATTAACCTAACCCCTCCCCCCCCCCCCCCTTTACATCATATTTCTAAAAGCCAATGAAATATCGTTTTACAAACCGCTTACAAATACACAAGAAGCGATTAGCAGACATCCACGTGGGTTTCCATGTTTACCTTCTATTCGAAAGGTAGCGACCTTGTTCTATTTTTTATCAAAAATGAAATGCTACGAGCGATTTCAATCGTTGCAATTAGAACATCCAATGAAAAGGCGTATCGGGGGAATGTAAAACTCAAGCTCAATCCGCCAAGGGTAGAGTAGCGAAGTGAATCGTCAGCCTTGGCTTGCGAAGATGGTAAAACTGAACAAATTATCATCTCAGAATAATTTACAAAAAATAAACAAAAGATTGCCAGGCCAGAGAACTTTCAACCTTGCTTTAGATTTCATTTTTCTGCCAGTGACTAACACCTGGACCTTATGTGAAACAACAGATTGTCATCTCCGAATAATTTACAATTTCTGAAACAGTATGATCTAAATTCAAAAGCATCTTGACATCAGTGTTGCTTACTTTTGGAAGCTATACGTGCCCTTTATAAAATTGTTATCGGAATATGGCTTGCAACACGCAAAAAGGGACATTCGGACATTTGCGTAAAGTGTCGTCTCGGATCAGCCTGCGCAGTCCGCGCAGGCTAATCCGAGACGGCACTTTACGACTACATAGAAATTTTGTGCTACAGTAGACTTGTGCAAAACAGAAAATTACATAAAAACGGAAAGTGCCATCTCGGATTAGCCTGCGCGAACTGCGCAGGCTGATCCGAGACGACACTTTACGCAAATGTCCGACCGTCCCTTTTCGCGTGTTGTTGCCCATATATAGAACATGATACTGAATGTTGGGTAAAATACGTTTAAAACTAAAAATACTTGAAAGGCATAGTTCACTTCTATCCTATGCAAAAACAGTATACATAGTGACCATGTGACCTGTGTAATGCACTTCCGATGAAAATTCTAATTGGTTGATAAATAAGGATTTACCCAGAAATAATATTTTTTGACATTTCTAACGGATGAGAAATTCCTTTTATGTCTATCTTGAAATTATTTTTTTTATACTTTTGTTAGTTTTCTGAAAAGGGAGGTAATTATTATCTTTTTAAATTGAGAATATAGTGGTTTTAGATTTATAAATGATAATTCAAAGAAGGAAAAAAAACGGGAAAAAAGAATCGGTGAAAATAGTTCAATAATATTCATTTTTAATTATATAATAATTTTGCAGGATGATATTTAGTGGAAATAGCTGTTAAAAGTGTTTTCTACTACACAGGTCTTACTTTAAGATTCTGAGGGAAAATACCAAACTACACGTAAAGAGTAATAAACGACTTCTCTGTTAAATCAACGTTTTCGACAATATCGTCCATTTATCAAGCTTAAACTTCTGCTGAAAACCAATATCTAACAATTATTCACTCAAATTTTGAAATCTATTAACTCTTAGAATGCTAAGCGAGACCTTTTGCGGACAGTGCAGTCTGATCTTGATCTACACTGTCCGCATAGGAGATATTTTTCCCCAGAACATAACTTTGAAAAAGTAATAATTGGGTTTATTGGGTTTTTACTGTCGAATTGAAAATTTCATTTTAATTATTGAACATGATAAAAAATTAATGAAATAGTGTGATATTACATACCTGTTATGTTTAGATAGAATATATCCTCTTTAGGCTGTATAACAACAGTATACGTAAAAACCCTCCCTCACCGTGTCAACAGAAAGCTATCCTTGGTACAACTGAAGTCCCCACCTCAGAAATATCGGTACCGTAGCACTGACTTAAGCACTACCTATCACAACAACTGGTATTTTCTAACAGAAAATTTTACAAGAAATAAAATCCGTGTCGTCAAACACGCCTTACGGCACGACAAGTGCAGAAAGAAAAATAATATACATCCACAGTCTACGTTCTGTAGTTAGTACGAGCTAATAAACGTATTTAGCATTACGCCTTACAATATCCTAGTTGGCACAGGCAAGGTATTTATATATATTGTAGACTTCATTGCCATGGGTTTGTTCCTAAGTATTGGTCAATTCATTCCATCGATTATATTGTATTTTATCCGGCTTTCACTCTCATTTAACACTTATTTTGCTAAGTAACTAATACGGATTATTTAATTCGATAGTAAAAAACACAAATATTGTTGTTGTTGTTTTTGTTCGCTATTTCAAAGTCATGTTTTGGGAATTAGTATCTCCTAATCGGGCAGTGTAGATCCAAGATCAGACTGCACGTTCTGTGCAGTCTGATCTTGATCTGCACTGTCCGCAAAAGGTCAGTAAGTCGATCAATCTTTGGAGTAACTCCATTCATGTCACGAGTACCAACTGAGGTGTTACGGGCAGAAATCACTGAAAGAGATTGGTGTAAGTTGTGAAAACGTGTTTTACAAATCCACGTCAAATAAACAATTCAAAAGTATCATTGTTTCATCTTTTCAATTGTATCATTACTTTTACCTGAATTACGTCAAGTCGCTCAAATGTCTTGCTTAAATACACTTTAAAGGTGGCCCTTCAGATTTTGGGACAAAAATTTTACAAGAATACAAAAAAAAGTCATCCTTATACTCCAAAAGCCTTATAATTTTCATTCATAAAACCCCAGTAGTCGAAAACCATCCGACAAAAAGAGAAATTAGAGATTTACTACAGCCCAGGTTGACACTGACGGGAAACACGGTCTATTTTTACATGAGCACCTCGCTCATTTACACACCGGAAATATACAGTCGAAACTTCAAACATAGCGTTTGAAGAAGACTTTATGGAAAATAATTACATGTTTGTAATGTTATGGAATTTCAGCGTCATAAGTCACGTGCCAGTCGCTTAACATTCCCACAAATCCCTTTTCTACTTTTGGCGGGAAATCTAAAAATAGCTTAAGAGGCTATGTAGCCTTTCAAGGGAATACCATCAAATTTTTTTTTTTTTTATCATTTTATAATTCTTAATTATTGATGATTTTTATTGTTTTTTCGTATAAATTCCTGTGGAATATATATTATCTAATTTAGTAGGGCGTGAAAATTCTAGATACCCACCTTTAAAGAAAACCCTAACGCCTCGTTTGCAATTCCTCGATTGAACCAGGACCGTCTAGCTAAAGCCATTCAGATTTTGGGACGAAAATGTTACAAATGGGTATGTTTCTAAGTATTGGTCAATTCATTCCATCGCTTTTATTGTATTTTATCCGGCTTTCACTCTCATTTAACAGTTATTTTGCTGAATAACTAATACGAATTATTTAATTCGATAGTAAAAACACAAATATTGTTGTTGTTTTTGTTGTTGTTGTTTTTGTTGTTGTTGTTGTTCGCTATTTCAAAGTCATGTGAAACATGCGAAAAGGGGGCATTCGGACATTTGCGTAAAGTGTCGATTCGGATCAGCCTGCGCAGTCCGCACAGGCTAATCCGAGACGGCACTTCACGGCTACTCTAGATTTTGTCCTACAGTAAACTTGCATGAAGCAGAAAATCACTCACGCTCGGAAAAGTGTTGTCTCGGATCAGCCAGCGCGGATTGCGCAGGCTGATCCGAGACTACACTTTACGCAAATGTCCGAGTGTCCCTTTTCCTGTGTTGCAAGCCAATTATATTGTCTGGCAAAGGATGAAAGCAGAGTGTTGTAATTCCACTATGTTTAACACCGTAACAAATGACGAAATTGCAGACTTGACAACAAAATAAATGTGGCTCAAAGAATGACATTCGATTTGGTTAGGGCAAAAAATATTACGAGAAAAGAAAGGATAATGCTGGTTACCAGCATTTTCTCCCTTTTTTCCACCATGTTTTCACAATAGTTTCTTTTTTTAAAAGTCTTAATTTTGTGATAGGAATAAAAGGTGGGTATTTAGAATTTTCACATCACACCAGATTAAAAAATATATATATCATTGAAATTTACATGAAAAAACAATACAAATCATCAATAATTAAGAAACATAAAATTACAAAAAAAATTTTTTTTGATGGTATTCCCTTAAAAGGCTACCTAGTCTCCTAAGCTATTTTTAGATTTCGCGCCAAAAATCAATAAAGCATTATGGGAATGTTAAGTGACTGGCATATGACTAGTAACGCCTAAATTCTATTACATAACAAACCTTTAATAATTACTTTCCATAATGTCTTCTTTGGATGGATGTTTGAAACTTCGTCTGTGTTTTCCTGTATTTAAATGAAAGAATTGATAATCTAAAAATAGAACGTGTTCCCGTTGGTGTCAACCTGATCCGTAATAAATCTGCAATTTCTAGTGTTATTGGATGGTCTTCGACCACAGGGGTTTTATGAACGCAAATTAAAAGGATTTGGGAGTATAAAGATGATTATTTTGCATTTTTGTAAAATTTTCGTCTCAAAATCTAAAGGGCCACCTTTAACCCTTTAACAATTGACAAAATGTAGATTGGTCCAAATTGAAAGAATGCCAGGAAAGCACGGATTTGTTCACTGGCTATCATCATGAAATTAAATTAATTTGTGACCCCTCACGCAAAAAGGGACTATCTGGGAAATCTGTACATCGATAAGATGAAAACAGATCAACGATAGTGCATGTCAGTTTAAGTCGATAATTCAAAAATGATTGGATAACAAGGTACAATGGCCATTTTTCATACAGAAAATGTCATTAAAGCGAAAGGTGTCAACCCTGCTCAGCCTGCGCAATTCGCGCAGTCTGACCAGGGTTGACACTTTTCGCAGTTCCCAAAAGGGGTCACATGTGAAAAAGGAAAAACAAGAAATATCTAACAGATAAACAAACCTTTTTTAGATGCTTGTAGATAATTTGCACAAATGTATCACTTGTCAGTGGAGTACAAAGCACGAATTTGCTATTTGAAGACAATTTGGGGTAACAGTATAACAATATAAAATAATGGAATACAGTGATGACGCAAGGTCTGACAGCACGAGGTCTAGTATTATAATTCGCAGTTTGAAGTCCCATTAATCGCTATTGTTTGAAACAAAACACTTTCAAAAAAACAAACTCCAGGTAAAAAAAATGAAGGAGGGGGTAAATTCGGCCCAAAGAAGATTCGGCCACACGGGAGAAGATTCGTCCCAATCGAAGGATAATTAGGTCAAAATTTTTAGATTATGTGTATTGTATTGATAATGCTGTTTTCGCTTGTTGTTTCATAACAATTCTAGGTTCACCAATAAAGAACTTTAAAATTCATAACTGAAATTGGGGTTTATCTTAATAGGTTGAGGGTAAAATTTATGCATACCTGGTCATTTAAATTTGCTAATCATTTCGATTAATTTTGTGGTTAATTCTATCGAGTGCAAGGAAGAAAGAATATATATCGTCGATTTACTTAAAAACCTTAACTATAGATTGAAACAAGTTGTTGTTACGAGGTTTTTTTAAGTAAACCGAAGATATGCTGAAAGACAGTTTAGTTTAACTCATTATAAAACGTCAATAAATTATTTAACCCTTTCCCAAACAAGCCCTGGTTTTTACGTGTCTGCAGTAAAAGTCTTTCGAAAACACTGTGGGAAAAGGAGAAATTGCTCGTAACGAGCAATTTCTCCTTTTCCCGCAGTGTTTTCTACCCTTTTTGAGAACTTTCTGCCATTTTCTTCAAATCTAAAATTGTCGTCTGCAAACTCTCTTGGTTTGGAAGAGTCTAATATTTGTCGTTTGGGAAAGGGTTAAGTGCACAAAGAAATGTTTAAGTAAATAATTCACCAGCCACGTAGTTCAAGGATGACAGGGTTACGATGAATGTCGAGTTTGGTCACAAAAGAGCTGGAAGGATTTATTTTTAAGTGTCAAAGATTATGAAAAAACAGAATAGTGTTTAACACACCTTCACCTGGCTTTCGTCGTCAACAGGTGTCTTCAGCTTTCAGAGTAAAACAGGATCGATGACTACCTTTAAAGCCCAGTATGAGAAAATGTTAAACTTCAGATTCGTAGCATTTAGTTTAAACAATCTGTGACTCGTCAAACGAACTCGGCGCATCAATTATATTTAAATAGATCAAAGATAGTGCAGGTCAATTTAAGTTGATAATTCAAAAATGATTGTACAGTAAGGTAGAATGACCACTTTTCGTACAGAAAATATCGTAAAAGCGAAAAGTGTCGACCCTGGGCAGCCTGCGCATTCGCGCAGTCTGACCAGGGTCGACACTTTTCGCAGTTCCCAGACGCTTCCTTTTTGCACGACGGGTCATATATTCAATTTACATCGATTGAGAAACAAGTTCTTACAACTTATACTAATCTCTCTCGGTTCTGCTTCCTGGGAACTACACCAGTACTCGCGCCGAATGTGTGGGCCAATGAAAAATCCCAAAGTTGACACTCGCTCCCAGGTATCGAACTCGGTATCTTTTGGTTACGAACAACCACGGACATCACACACTCATTGCATTTAAAGACGACCAATCGAAATGTTACTCAAACTCTGAACTCTGTCGTTTGAAGGAGAAAAAATATCGTGGTTGAAGAGGGTAAAATGTTGATAATAAGCGTTTTCTCGTCTTCTCACAATGTTTTCAAAAGACTTCATCAGGAAGGATGTCAAACTCGGGATCCCTTAGCAAATGGCTAGCTTTGTCAATGAACATTTAAATGAATGAATAAATAAATAAATAAATAAATAAATAAATAAATAAATAAATGAATAGATTAAAAGTCTACAATATTTTTTATGGCCATGTAACTATCTGTTTAAGCCTTTCCCAAACAATCCCTGGTTTTTACGGGTCTGGAGTAATAGCCTTTTGAAAACATTGTGGGAAAAGGAGAAAATGCTGGTAACCAGCATTTTCTCCTTTTCCCACAATGTTTTCTACCCTATCGTAGACAGAAATCATCTTTTCAGCAATAGTTGAATTGTCGTCTGCAAATGCTTTCAATTTGGTCAAGTCCAAAAGTTTGTCGTTTGGGAAAGGGTTAACTAAAAACCCGAGGTCATTCAAAATTCGGACGAAATATTGGCTAAAGTGGGAGAAAAGTAACACAACTATAGTCTTCAATAAAAGGCAATAATAGAGCACTAATGGTCATTAAAATTCGCAAAGATTCTATAGAAGATAAAAATTACTACATAACGTTTAATAGAAAAAAAAAGCATGTTCTTGTAGATATTCCTCTAAAAACACTATAAAACAAGGAGGCCGAATCTTCTAAATCTTGGGGCCGAGTCCTCTCAACTTCGCAGTCAGCGTTTGGCCGAATCTTCTTGAGTCTGAATCTTCTTCATCCAAAAATGAAATCCATACCGATGCATGTACATATCTGTAGAGATTTTTTTTTCAAACTGAAACATACTATTAATGCTGGTCGTAATATCATTATGAACCTGAACAAAGCTATCAGTTTTACTTACCTTTTCTTTTTCAAACAATAAATACCCTGGTTTAAATTTTCCACTTTCACATGTTTAATATAAAAGAATTGCTCTACTTTATGCCCCTAAAACACACACTGTAATAAAGAAGTCCGAAATACCAGTATAACATCCTCTTCCCGTATTTCATAACTGGTAAACTAGAAAGCTTTTCGTTGTTGAAATCACTGAAAGCTAGTGTGTGTATTCTTCCGCAAAACATCTTCCAAAATACGAAGACTTTATCCCCCACTCCGGCAGCTAATCGCGACAAAAGCTCTTTAGCGTGCAGTGTAGATCAAGATCAGACTGCACAGAACCTGCAATCTGATCTTAGATCCACACTGTCCGATAAAAAGATAATTTTACAAAAAAAAAGTTTCTTCTTTTCTTTTTAAACTATTGGTTGAGAAGTTTAACTCATTGATATTGCGAAGGGTTAACACTAGTTCGCCAAACATTAAGGTTATAACTGATTCTGTATAATGCTTGATTAATTGTATTAATTGTATGGTGTTTAACCCTTTACCACACAATGACGACTTATAACGCCCTTGGAAAAGAAGCCTTTAGAAAACATTGTGGGAAAAGGAGAAAATGCTGGTTACCAGCATTTTCTCCTTTTCCCACAATATTTTCTACCCTTCCCAAATCAAGTTTTAATTTTACACACACATTTATTTTGTCGTCTGCAAGTGCTTTCAGTCTGGACAAGTCTAAAAATTTCTCATGTGGGTAAAGAGTAAAGGCCGTTTTCAACATTATTTTCGGTTACATCGCGGCAGCCAGTGCACCTATCCTTGCTTTCCTGGAGTTTCCGCTACCAGTACTCCGCACAATATTCTTTCCAAGCCACTGGCTGCTTTCCCACATAACCATCGTCGAAACAACGATCAGCGGTGAGAGAGGAATGAATCCTGTCGCAATGACTGTCATCAATCCTCGAGCCGGGGATCGAACTCACGACTCCCTGTTCTCAAGTCCAGCACGTCACCGACTAGAGCTACCGGGACTCTGAGTAAACAAGTTCACCCTTTACTCCATAGATACTCGTTTCTACGGATTGCTTATTGGAGCCTTTGGAAAACATTGTGGCAAAAGGTGAAATTGCTCGTGACGAGCAATTTCACCTTTTGTCATCATGTTTTCTGTGCTATTAAAAGGTATCATATACCCATAAAAAACGGCTTCATCCTTGCTGTTATTTAGGGTCAATTACAGATACCATTAAAATGCCTTATGGGGTAAAAGGTTAAGATAAAAATTCTGGGCTGATAGTAAAAAAAATACTATTTCAAAGGTATTTTGTGGGAGAGGGGATGTGTCTTTCTTGGACAGTGTAGATCAAAGATCAGACTGCACGTTCTGTGCAGTCTGATCTTTGATCTACACTGTCCGCAAAAGGTCAGTCAACATTATCTCCCGCTAGATGGCACTCTATAAATACTCATCTATCTAATTTGGGCATCCTGGGTACAGAACCGAACCACTTTCCTACGCGACAACCGTTACTTTAAATTTAAAACTAAAATAAAGGTTTACTCAATAAAACGCTACCTCGTGCAATTTACTTAGCTATGATCAGCGGTTTAGAGAAATCTGGAGCTAAAGCAGGTCTCATTTCTCCTCAAACGTATTGATAAAAGCTATGTTCAACATTGCTACTTTATAGAGCGTAATATTACAGTCTGCCCGCTTTCAGGGCTAGTGATGTGTCATATAAGACAGTCGAATCTTCGAAGAATATGACATGCGCAGACAACGGGTCAGCCAATGACGCCTAGCAATCTAACCAATCGATGATACATGTATATACTTTTATTTAGTTACATGCAGGGTGTTTATTTCTTTATTGACTTAAATGGGTAACTGGTTACTTTTCCTATTGTCCTCTTTTTTGTCCTCGGGTGAAAGGTAACAAGGATGCGAATCTTTTTCGCTGCAAGCGAAATAAACCGATCTTTTACGTGGTCTAAAAATCAGTTTCCATTGCAACTGAAGATAGTTTCGGTAAAAACTTTATCAGTACACGTACGGACAGTGTAGCTGTAAGATGTCACGACATGTTTGTGACAGCTGATCTTAATCTACACTGTCTGTAAAAAGAATTGAAGTCATACTTGGAAGTGAAAGAGTTTAAAAAGTCACGGTTGACCTGCAGGTTTAGTTATTTTAGTACTAACCCTTTGGTTGAGAAATAAATTAACCCTTTGGTTGCTAAGCCAGACAAGCTGACCTTTAGCGGACAGTGTAGATCAAGATCAGACTGCACAGAACGTGCAGTCTGATCTTGGATCTACATTGTCCGATAAAGAGATATTATTCTCTAAACCATAACTCTGAAACACCAATATTTAAGTTATTAGTATTGAACTAATGATTTTATTTTAGTTATTTAACCCTTTCCCAGATGGCAAAATTTTGGAGTAGACCAAACTGAAAGCATTTGCAGACCACAAATTAAATGTAATACATATGATGATTTTTGTCTCCAAAAGGGTAGAAAACATTGTGGGAAAAGGAGAAAATGCTGGTTACCAGCATTTTCTCCTTTTCCTACAGTGTTTTCAAAAGCCTTCTTTCCCAGCACCGTAAAAACCAGGGATTGTTTGGGAAAGGGTTAACAGGACAAGAGTTAAGCGGGCCTTATAAACCAAATTATTTGCTATTTCAAACTTATTCTGTGGGAGAAAAATCTCTTCTTATCTGACAGTGTATATACAAGATCAGACTGCACGTTCTGTGCAGTCTGATCTTGGATCTACACTGTCCGCAGAAAGTCACTAATCGAGCTTAGCAAACTTAAGGATTGATGGATATCATACGGTTGATGTCACGTCGTACTTTAACTCTTTACCCAAACGACAAACTTTTAGACTTGTTCCAATTGAAAGCACTACAGCAGACGATAGAATAAACATAACTCAAAAATTGAAATTCGTTTCCAGTTGAGTAGAAAACATTGCGGGAAAAGGAGAAAATGCTGGTTACCAGCATTTTCTCCTTTTCCCACAATGTTTTCAAAAGGCTTCTATCTCAGGGTCGTAAAAAGGAGGGACGGTTTGGTAAAGGGGTAATCAAGCAATGATGCGTATACATATGAGTGCCGAATGTTATATCGTCAATTTGCTTTCTATAGAAAAAAAAAAACTAACGTTTTTATTAAATGCATTATAATACTCCAACTTCTTCGAAATTTTCTTAGTTTCAATGTTGACCTATGACAAAAAACACCTAGTAATGAAATTTTTCAGAACATTTCAATTTCATGCTTTTTTTCTAGATTGAATTCTATACTTGTTCACGGCTGTTCACGGTGAATCAGGTCGACACTTCGCCTTCGGCTCGAGGAGACATGGTTCACCACAGTCGTGAACAAGTGTCCAAGTCCTCTGCCAACTGACAGTACAACCAATTTTATTATACTGCAAAGAAATTTCTCGTGATCTGATTGGTTAACATGCCGGGAAGATAATATCATGTTCCCTGGCAAAAACCACGTAAAACCAGTTTCCCTTTTGAGTGCCCCGTAAACATCACTACATGTGCAACACAACATCAAAAAAGGCGGCGTCGATCGATCACCAGACTGCACATTTATGCACCAAACTGCATGTTTTAGTGACGTCAGTTTCCAGTGACGTCAGTTTTCATTGAATTGGGGCACGCAGAAGGGAATTTCTATTTCGTCAGCATACTCGATTCGTGAAATTATAAAACAAGAAAATTTCGCTTAACGCGCTTTGAACGGGTAAAACTTTGCAGTATAATGAATTCGTTGTACGGTCAGGTGGCAGGGGACTTGGAAACTTGTCCACAGCTGTGGTGAATCATGTCGCCACCTCGCCTTCGGCTCGAGGAGACATGGTTCACCACAGCCGTGAACAAGTGTCCAAGTCCTCTGCCAACTGACCGAACAACTAATAATGTATCTGGGTGAGGCATGATACAAAGCAAGTCATAATAATTTTGGATCCAAAACATCCATTTTATCTATCAACATTATCATGAGGTAGACTCAGCCTTTGACATGCAAACCATTGAGCAAAATGTTTCGACCCAGATCAGCCTGCGCGGATTGCGCAGGCTGATCTGGGTCGATACTTTTAGCAGATGCATTAAGCTACCTTTTCACAGTGCACGGCTGCCATGTATTGCTCTAACATAATTGCAAACTCTGAACCAAATTTAATCTGGCAATAATTAGTATATCGTCGGTTTACTTAAAAAAGCATCATAACTACAGCTTGTTTCAATGTGTAGTTACGAGGTTTTTTAAGTGAACCGACGATAAGTACATGTTTTCAGTGTCTGTTCCAATTTTACTTCATTGTACTCCTTTGAATAAAGCAAACAAATCAATGACAGGCAACAGCTGGATTGAAGACAGTAACACTTTGGAGTAAATCTTTAGGCAGTAACAAAAACAATACATGTGGACATTCGATTGTACAATGAGAGCCATTCTTCTGTTATTTCCCTTGATTCTTCTCCAGTACTACACTGGTCCTGATATGGGAATTACTTGGATTTTATCCTTGATTTTCTTGCACTGAACAGCTTTTTTTCCAAAGCCATTATTTCAAGTAAATCTGGTTAGATTGTTTTACAAATCTATATATACAGAGTTCTTAGTGATTAAGAACAGAATTTGATTTGAATTACATGTGGACCTTAAATAGACATCATAAATTATTGTTATAATTATCGCAACATTGCCAAGGGAACCAAGGATGAAAACAAAGGAATACAGGTGAAAGGACCACTGTTATATTTGGTTACCTCCAGTCTTTATCTGACAAGGGAGATAATTTTAATGACAGGAATGGGCCCCATTGGTTTAACTTTAATGGAAATCATTCACCTTCTCTGACTACAATTCTCTGACGACCAAACGACAAATTTAATGCCTTCAATAATAGAGATGAAAAAAAATTACATTATCCAATACTTATTTTAGGTGTGAAGACATAATTATTATAGGATCTGTCATAAGGTCAGTTTACTTCGAAAACTTTGTAACAAGCTGTAGTTACGAGGTTTCGAAGGAAACAGACGGTAAGTTGAGCTTGACATAAAACTTTATCACATAACCTCCCTTGTTTTCAGTGTAATATACCCATTATGAATTATATTATTTTATAAACGTGTAATGCCACTATCGTCTGACGTCATTTTTGATGTCATTTTGAACGTTTTTCATAGAAGTGAACGGGTTTTGCGGATTTCGCAAGCTGAATTGAGTCGGCACTCTTTGTAGGTACAACAAGGCCTCTTTTCATACAGCATGGCATCTATATTAACATTCAAATTTCAATCAAACAATGTTTTCCCACCGAAACTAGCTCATTTCATCAGACAATAAGAATCAAAGACCAAATTTTACGTTCTGAGGTCAATATTCACCAACCATTCTTAAGAACGTTCTGTGTCTCAATCTTCAGTTTTTTTTCTGACTATGAAAGTAACAGAACTTCTGATTGGCTAAACCATTTGATTTAGCCAATCAGAGGTTCTGATACTTTCATATATATATATATATATATATATATATATATATATATATATATATATGGAGAGTAAGACTAGAAATCTTCCTAAGAATAGTCGGTGAATACGGACCATGCTTTCGATCTACAACTTTCTGCATACAATAATTAAGGAAACAGTTAACGTGATTGGAAAAGTCACATGGAGTACTTGTCGATGTTGTTCTCGCCAAGATCGCTGTGACTGAGTGATTATTGATGTTTGTTCTTTCTTTCTCTGCACGGTAGAAAATAGCCTACCTAGAAAGTTATTGATGATCGGCTTTCACGAGAACATGTATGTTTGTCGATAGTAATTAGTGTATTGATGTTAGATTAGGGGATAGGAAGGACAAACAGGCTGCAGGCAGATAGAGAGAGAGAGAGGAAAGGAAGGAAGACAGACAGACAGACAGAAAGACAAGCAGACAAACGGACAGACAGACAAATACATGTACTTATATTGATAGACACCAATATAGGGATAGAGACACAGAGAGAGAGATACGGAGATTGGGGAGTCAGATATAGAGACAGAGATAGGGAAAGACAGAGGGGGACACGGAGAGAGAGACAGAGATAGGGAAAGACAGAGGGGGACACGGAGAGAGAGACAGACAGACAGACATAATCATTCTCTTGCACGTTTTCAAAAATGCGTTACGAGCCAAGCGTAACGAGAAAGAAAACCAGCAACAAGCCTTTAATAGTTAACAATATTTATTAATGAACAAAGAAGAAGAAAATAAAAAAAGAACAGTAAGAGAGTTAAGTTTGAATGAAAATTTGACAATATTTAATGTTAGAACAAACTAGAGTAGCTCCCTCAAAATTAAGAGTTAGGTTTTGATTACTAAAAAAATGAAATGTCTGGTTCCTAAAACCTAAATAAACAACAGTTTAACTTGCAAGTGGATATGAGAAACCTGTTTCAATAAAAGATAATTTCAAATTACAGATGTATATCCCAAATGAAATCCAACATTTTTCACTAATTCTGTATCCACAAAGCCACAAGTCTAACTTCAAAATCCCAAAATCACCAAGTAAGTCACTCCTATTTATATCAGCTTGGAAAATCTAGATTAGTCTTTTCTATTACTCTCAGATGATAATTTAAGCCTTTGTTGACATACACAACATAACAAAACAAACACATAAAAGGTAAGACAGGTAAAATATTACTAATACATCTCTTCATTACATAGACAGTACAGCGGGTATTTAACCCTTTACCCCATAAGGCATTTATATAGTATATCTAATTGACCATAAATAAGAGCAAGGATAAAGCCGTTTCTTATGTGTATATGACACCTTTTGATAGTGTAGAAAACATTGTGGCAAAAGGTGAAATTGCTCGTCACGAGCAATTTCACCTTTTGCCACAATGTTTTCCAAAGGCTCCTACAAGCAATGCGTAGAAATGAGTATCTATGGAGTAAGGGGTTAAGATGAGAGGAATACCTGTTTCCCCTATAATTATGAAGTCAGTCGACCCTACAAAAGACACTGCTATCGTCTGAGAGTAGTAGAAGATGACATCATGGATTGATAAACAACTTGTTTACTAACAACCTGCTTCTAAAAATAACCACAAGGGAAAAACCAATAAATGTTCCTCGTGTATCTAGATTATTTTGAAAACACGGTTCGTATTCACCACCGTTCTTAAAGAGGCCCTAATATTCATTTTCAGCCAGTTTCCAGTCATTTTGTCTTTATTTTATCAAAATATAGTCATTCTTGTATCTTTATGCCAAATATTGCGCCTGACGGCTGTAAGATTGCTTAGATTACGGTCGATAGAAAATGCATTTCGCTGAGTTGCGGCCTTCAATGTAAACAGACTCGTCGTTACCGGTTTTTGAATCGAAGATTTTTCGATAACCGTTATACACTCGGGTAGATTCGTATGATGATCACGTATTCTGTCACGTGAATATATTTGACCTTGGCCGTGCGTCTGATGCGGCAAATAAAGGAAAATGGATGCTTCTCTCTTGCAGCCTCGATTTTCAGACGGAAGTCTCGGCGTATATATGCAAATTACACCGTATCCGACTCTCGGCGGAACTCAACGATAAATTTCCGTGACACACCGCCATTGTTTACAGCTTCAGTCGTCAGCCAGTTTTCTTCTGACCAATTTTCGGTTTCTAATACAAATCTCCCTGTTTCTTTTATTCAATTACACCACATAATGTCAGTAATGTATCCATCTTTACACAAAGATTGATTTCTGTACCATTCTAAATTGTTTGAAATTTAACGGCGTTTTTGCTCACCGGCTGTAGACGGGCATCTTTAACAACGTTCTCAGTCTTACTCTTCAAGATGGTTCATCCAATCTGAAGTTCTGTTACTTTCACATTGTTGAAATCTTGGAGAGTAAGACCAAGAACGTTAAAATTGGGTTCTGTCATGTCAAAAATTGGGTCTTAGGGCTTAAAAGAAGATTGTGTGAAATATAGAGACCACATTTCTAGCCCGATACTCTTAAAACCTTAATGATACCTGAGGCAAGTTAGACACTGGGTCATTTTTCGTCGAAAAGACGGCTACAGGGCTTAATTTTTGAAAAACCTTGTGTGCCCATCTTCAGGCCATATTTTCTGCCCGATACTCTTGAAAATTGGTCAGAATGTTTGTTTTTAACATAACTCACACTTTTGTGAAATTTGGCTGCTTCTGGTAAAAAAGTAGGTCTCTTATTCTAAATAAGCTTGTATGGACTCTCGAGGCCATATTTTCAGTCTGACTCTCTTGAACTCTGATCATAATATTTCGCTTGGAGATATTTGAGGATGTGAAATTAGACTATGTTCTTTCAAAAATCGCTTACAAGGTCAAATCTTAGAACAAACCTTGTTTGCACTCTAAAGGCCACATTTTCAGTCTGACACTCATAAACTTGGTCAGAAAGGTTATCTTTTTGAGATCAGAAACAAAATTGAAATTTCGTCACAACAGATCAAAAAGAAGGTGACTAGGCAAAATCATAGAAAAACCTTGTTTGCAGTCTAGAGATACATTTCCGGTCTGAAACCCATGAAACCTTATCAGAATATTTTTCTGGATTATATTTATGACAAGTTCAAAAGTAAGCCAAGTTTGTCAAACAGTAGTTGATCAACACACATGCGTTTTTCATCATGAAAACCATGATCTCTTTTGCCTTATCAATCACAGATGACTTTACTCTGGTGAGCGCTTTAGGACCAATGACCCTCTTTTTTTCGCAGCTCTACTTTAGTTTAGTTTATACCTATTTTATTTAATTGTTGAATGGGGTCGGGCCACAAGTTCTTCCAACTTAGATTCGATCCTTCCCTTACAATCAAATAACAATAAAGTTGAACAGATAAAGGCATCAGAGCATATACCGGTATACATGTATATACATATGAATGAATGTTGTTTTATGGCGCATCGACAGCTTAGGTCATTTAGCGTGCATGTATGTATTAAAAGATATCAAAAGTGGAATTTTTAAACTAAAAAATGTTTGAATACATTAATAATTGTAAAAGGTTGAATTAAGAAGGATTTTGTGTTATCTTCATATGCATAAAGGGCATTATTGAGTCACAGGCAATCCCTATCGACTTAAAAGTTTTAAATGACAAAGTTAAGAATGTGATAAAAAGGTTTGAAGTAAATGTTGGATTGATAGTATGAAGTCCTTAAATGAAGAAGAAATATGTGTCATTTTTAATGTGCATAAATATGATATTGAATGGCTGGGCATTCCCTGCCCACTCAAAATTTTTAGATAAAAAGGTAAGACTGACAATTTTGCTTTTCCTTGGAAATGAGTGTTAAAAGTGATAAAGGTCGGAGCCTTCAATGGGATTAGTATACTTCCATTAAAGAGGTCCTGTCTCCAATGAGATAAGATGTCCCCAGGAGGGCTAATCCTCCCATTAAGGAGATGTAAACTGAATATTAAAGGAATAGAGAATGTTGCAAAAAGATGGGTAAGAAACTCAAGAGTAATATCACAGTTTATTGTAAATGCCAATCTCCTCTATGAAAGCGATAATAGATTACACTCTGGCAGAATCAAAACGATTTTTTAAACTATCGACGTTGAAATATTTTGAACGAACTGTCTGAAAATCATTGCAATCTAGCAGGATATGTTTCACAGAAAAGGTTGCCAAGAAGATTGGACATGTGTTAAAACAGAGAATTTAAAATCAGTATGTGGAACTTGAAAATCTGAAATGGGAAGGTTAATTGTAGAATTGGCAGACCTATCGGCATTTTCATTGCCTATGATGCACACATGAGTTGGAAGCCAGTAGAACACCAATCTGTTCTTAGAAGAATTTTGTGAGATCCTTTCAAGTAAAGTAGAAATTGAGGGATTCTCAAGTCGTTGATTTGAAAGAGCTTGTAATGTTGACAAAGAGTCAATGATTGGAATTAGAACGTTCAGCTAGATTAAGGGGGCAAGATCAATTGCTTTGATTTCAGCAGAGAAGATAGAGGAGTTGTTTGGAAGACGGCTCTTTAAGCTCCTTTGTCCATAAACAGAAGCAGCTGCTACAGAATTCCCTCTTTAGATCCATCTGTATGAATGGGTTTGAAGAAAAAATAATGTTTCTTTATTTTACGCTCGGTCTTACGGTTATGCAAGATTCAAAGGTCTTCCTGGAAATAGTTAGAAAGAGACAGTCGTGGTTGGTTCTACACAATCTTCTTTATTTCATGAATTGCAAGTACATAAATCAAATATACTAATTACAAATGAATGACATAATCTTATGAAAATAATGAGCTTTAACATCAAAGCAATAACAAAAGCTAATTTATGATAGGTAGGGAATAAACTCGCTAGCCTGTAAAAGGCACCAAAACCTGTTCTTTAAATATCTGAATGATTTAGTAAAAGGTAACTAATAGATAAGGAGGCACATTGAACTGATAGACAGTAATATTACATATAAACTTGTTTTCAATGTTTTCAATTCTGCCTTCCAAAAACTATATGATTATTCTTATAGAATAATCATAATAACAACATCAGAACCATTTTTTAATAGAAAACAACAGAAAACATTTACTGTACACATTTTATAATCTTAAATTAAACCCTATAAGTAATCCCTTTACTATGTGATTAGAATATGTGAAGAAAAATAATTTTCTAAACAACCAGTATCTATTTCAAATCTGACTCACAAATATTTTCAAAATCATGCATGGATAGCAAGGTTAACTGTCAACAATTTGTACAAATAAGAAAAATTGAAGTTTCAGTTCAGAGCAATTATTTCTTTTCCACATGTAATCCAACAATGTTTCCAAGATAATTACCATGAAAATAAGTAGAATTGATGATGCAAAGTTTCTTGTATGATCCTTAAATTTTAAAACAAAATACAAATTTTAATCAAATAGAATATCTGCAGAAAATACAGCAATATCAATTAAGTCAAATAAAAAATAATAATATATGTACATACCTGGAAATAGTTAGAAAGAGACAGTCGTGGTTGGTTCTACACAATCTTCTTTATTTCATGAATTGGTAGAAGTTAGTTTTCCAACCACATTTATACCCCTTCCACTAATCCCAGCTGAAAGCGTGTTTGTCACCTTTGACATACCAGGGTGATTATTATAAAAACATTATCAGATTAATAAATTGATCACAAAAAGGCAAAAATATCTTATTCCAATCTAAGCTTACTGTTGAAATGTAAGTGTGAATTCTTCAAATTCTGCATAATCAACCAAGGCTTTTAGACTGTCTGATCTCCTTTATAGAAAAATGGGGAAGAAAGAATAATTCTCTCCTTCACTGCAATATCAAATAAGTTGCTAAGCCTCTTAATCACCAAACCGGATGGCTGTCTTTTTTCCTCTAAGAAAATAGGCTTGAAACCCATGATACAATGCTTATAGTCTTAGAATAGTTGTCACTTTCAAAAAGAAGTAAGTAGATAAAGATCAGACATTATACAATATTATTTAAGAGTTACCTAATTTGTATAACCCTTAATCTATGGCATAATATCTTCCCCGGTCTTCAAAGACTTTGGTCCCCAAAGTTTTAGTTTTCTGGTAAAACGCTTTTATGTGGGAACTGTTTAGTGATGCAAACACTAGAGATACAATGTATCAGAAAACACAAAATTATTGTGAAAATAATATATATATATATAAAAAAGGAACTAGCTAATGGAAATATTATGTAAATTACGATAATAACTAATTATAATATACAAAAACAATGGGTAGTCTTGCCATGTACATGCTTGTCCATATTTATTTTGTAGTTACTGCATTGGGATCATCATACCATGATGTCGCTTATAAATGTAAACAAAGAAAGGCTGTCTGAGTATATGCTTGATATGGTAAGCTTGAAGTAAAGTAATATTTACAACAGAGTCAATCTCAATAATGTCACCAGTCAGAGTATTTCTAACAGCAAAACCTGGCCATACAATATGCAATTTTGAACTCAAACAAGCTTTTATGACATGCAAATCCGTAATATCATTAGGTACTTGAACATGACAGTAGTCTGCACAAATGGGTAACATTAATATGTCTATAAGGACACACTGTTTTCCATTTGTGATTTCCAGACAAATGGAACAAGTAGTTGTGAACTTATAGTACTTCCAACCAACTATCAGTAAAAGTAGCACACTAACAACTAAAAGAATGAATATGATATGATCCCATGTAAACTCAAGCAGAAGAAGTTTACTGAAGATAGTTTCTTCACCTTCGAGCTCATCATTTTGTGTATATGTAAAAGATGGTATAGGGGTTACTGCTGCTTTAATACTACGAACTTGCTGTAGCAACAATACACTTGAAGCTAGTTTACGAAGCTTGAATATTGTGTGAATGAGAAGCACTGCCAATATGGCAGATGCACTCATACTAACTATAATTAAAATATCATTGGTTGATGGCCAATTTGATTCAATATCAATTTGTCCATCTAGTAGGGGTTCTACTAACGATTGAAAAACTTGAACATTATCCTTTGCAGCTTCTGCCATTTTCTGTAAGCTTAAATGTTGTTTTGAGTCAGCTGCTATGATATCTGACATTTTATGTCTGTAAACTTTGAATTGTGGAAGCGTAACATTAACAGGTATGGATGACAAAGTGTCAGCAAGGATGTTGTTGGCAACTTGATCATCAAAGAAATGCTGTAATACAGCCAAATTTACAGGATGAACAATAGTTGTCACATTATCAGTATATTTGCATGATCCCAGCCGTGGTGGTATATAATGTTGTGATGTGGAGACAGAACATTTACATGGCACCTTTATAATACAAAAATCACATCCAGTTAACATGCTATGTGAATTTAAACAATTAAGCGATAGCAGTGGTGTTTTGTATAGTAATAGGACATTTGACTCAAGTTCTCTAATTTTAGGAGAAATGGAGTTTTCCAGAAACCTGAAGTCACATTGAGCTTTAGCCTGACTTTTGTCATTTCCAAAGATTGCAAGGATGCAAGATTTGGAGGTTACCGGCTTCAATATTAAGTTGAATGGACAATATTTGACTGTTTCACCTCTACAATAAGAGAATTCGAAATCGCTTCCTGCGAAATAAAACTGTTTGTCATGTGTTATGACAAAGTATTTTGGCAAGTCCAATAGCTGAGTTGCATGACTTGAAGAACTGTTCAGCGGTACTGGCATTGCAATGACGTGAAAGAAGTTTAGTGGGTCTTGATGAGATGAAATTGGTATTTTTATTGTAACATAGACCTTAGAGTTGTTCCTTGCAACAAGGAATTGACAATCTGAATATATGTGATTGATATTTTGAATATTTACATGAAATCCATGGAATTTTGTGTTCAAAATTTCTTGTATATCCTGCATGGTGGAACTCATCACATGCTGTGGTATTAGCAAGGGAGATAACTTCCCATTCATGAGATCAGATACACCAAGCTTCAGCTCTTCCAATTGATGGCTTAGCCGAGCACTTGTTTGTATTTGACCTGTAAGGACGGACATTAGATACTCAAATGTCTCTTCCAAATTCAACGCAGTGGTGTGCAGCTGTCTTTGGATGTATTTAATGGCCAGCATGTTATCCTGAATACCACTCATGAGGTTATCCATGCGAGAGTTAGCTGTGGATATGAATGAGCTTAACTGCTGTTCTTGATGTACTAGTGACTTTGCCATATTATTTGTTATCTGATTAATTCTATTTATGTGGTTTGCTAGGACATTCACATCTTCCATTGTAGCCGTTCCAAACAAACCAGGTGACAATTTGCCCACAAATGGTAGTAAAGAGCGTCTACTACGGGACTTTGGAAGGGATCCTTCTGGTATTAGTTCCTTAATGAACTGGACCGTAGTATTCAGACGTGAGGCAGTCTGTGATCGAATGCTATCAATTTGTGATATGACATGTCCTATCATTGCACATGTTACATTGTCTCTTTGACATTTTGGATTACGAATCATGTTGAGTTTAGGAGGTAAGTCAATAACAAATGTATGATACCAGAAATCAGTGGCTACAACAATTGGTTCTTTTGCTTGAAACACAACCCCATAGTTTAGTCTTTGAACCATTTGCTTGCTACTACAAGGAGAAGCAAAGTCAAGTAGAAGTAGGATTGCAAAAATCCATCCAACACTCCAGAATCCTGAAAGTAAGAAAAGAAGTTGTGAGTTCATGGGGTGAAAGAGAGAGACAACAAGAGAGGAGTTGTCCTTCACCACAAGAATCACTTTGAGAAAAGATAGAGGATAGATTGCCATGGACTTTAGGATTTAGAATGGTAGATTTTTTACTCTACAAGGTTTTTACTCATTCTTGCAGAAGAATTTTGGGAGACACTTTCTTTTGCGTTTCATGCCAAACTTCGTGTAATGTTTCAAGTAAGTGTCGATTGCATACTTTGGAATATTTGCCTCTAGTTCCCATGCTCTAGTACCATCTGGCCATTGAATTCGGTATCTTTGCCGACCACCTTTTTTATTTGCTTTTATGATTCTAATATTACTCATATCTTTAGGATGCTCGTGTCCTGTAGTATTGTCCTCATGTGAGTCATTTGTACTGTTATCATTCTCAGTCTGATTTTCTCGGGATTTCTCATGGTTGCAAAATGGATTGTTATTGTCCAAATGACCTTGAGCATTTTCATCCTTATTGACTGGCCTTTTGTTATATAATTTTAATCTAGTGGCATTTTTAAGAGATCTCTTTATTTTATTGTTTTGAAGATCTTTAATTTTTTTATGTGAAATTTGGTCCTATTTCGACAATTCTGAACGGACCTTCCCATTTGTCTGTTAGCTTTGCTGACATGCCCATAGGAACTTTGCCTTGTTTAATAAGAACAAGATCACCTATGCCGAAATCGGGGGCTTTTGCCTTTTGGTCATATAATCTTTTAGACTTGACCTGTGCTTCCTCCAAATTTTTCTTGGCAGTGTCTTTCTCTAATTTTAGTTTCTCTAGCAGATTTTCAAAGTACTGCCTTACATTAGTATTTAACGTAGGTTTTGGAAGCAGTGAAGTGTCAATTGGTAAGTTCATTTCTCTTCCAAACATTAGCTGAAATGGACTAAAGCCTGATGTTTCTGTGCAGGGGGTTGATCTGAATGCCATCATAACACTAGGGAGAAAGGATGGCCAGTTTTCCTGATTTTTACTAATGTAAGCCCTAAGTGTCTGAATCAGTGTACTGTTAGCCCTTTCTACTGTTGCATTAGTCTGAGGATGGTAACTGCTAGTATGATGTCGTTTGACTTCAAACAGCTCACACAGTGCATTTACCAGCTTAGTCATGAAATTTTTCCCACGGTCTGATACAATAATTCTTGGAGCACCATATCTCGTGAAAATTTCATTGTAAAGTATATCTGCAATTTCTTGAGCTTCCTGAGTTTTCAACGGGAAAGCTTCAGTCCACTTAGAAAAACTGTCAACTACTAACAGTACATACTGAAACCCCTGTTTTGATTTAGGAAGTGAGCATAGAATGTCTATGTGTAGACGGGCAAATACATATTCAACCGGCAGAGGACTTAGTGGTACGGTTGGCCTATTTCGCTCTACCTTGACTCTTTGACATATATCACATGAGCTCACATAGTCATGAATATCTTGGTACATTTTTGGCCACCAGTATTTTTGTTTTATAGCTGCAAAAGTTCTCTTAACCCCAAAATGACCACCACCAGCTTTACAATCATGATATGCCGTGAGAATTTCCTTACGTTTACATTGTGGAACAGCTAATTGTAAGATCATGTTTTCTTCTTTTATAATGTTGTCAACTTTCTTGATTCGTGGAGTAAATATGTGATACAGGACATTATTTAGAAGAACGTACTGATTTTCTGAAACTACAGATATTACATTGGCTTTTGCTTTGTCTTCAGGTAGTATACCTTTGTCTAGATATTTGATGATATCACTGAAATCAGGACACTTATTCTGTATTTCATATAATTCTTTGTTTGGTTCTAAATCACCACATCCTATCGAGTTTACACTAGGAGAATTTTTATATTCAAATGTTACTTCTGTATACAGTGACTGGTTTTCATCGAAAGAATCAATTTCTGAGCTGTTTTCAGTATTTCAATTATTAACATTAGAAGAGTTAGGTTTATCAGACTCATTCCTCAGTTCAGGACTTGGGTTATTTTTGTTGGGAAGCTTGGTGTAATCAAGTCGAGATAATGCATCTGCATTTTGATGTTGTGTGCCTTTTCGGTGTTTTATAGTGAAATTGTAGCCTTGTAATATTATACTCCATCTTGCCAAACGGCCTGTTGGTTCTTGCTTATTCATTAGCCATTGCAGAGCCGAATGGTCTGTGACAACCGTGAAGTGTTTATGAGTCAAGTAATGCTTAAAGGCTTCTACACCGCTGATTACAGCTAGGCATTCTAACTCAGTAACACTCCAGTTCTTTTCTTCCGGACGAAGAGCTCGACCTCCATAGCACACAACATACTCTCGACCACTTTCATCAACTTGCCCCAAAACATAACCCAAAGCAAACCCACTTGCATCAGTAGACAGCTTGAATTCCTTATTCATGTCTGGAAATCTTAAAATTGGTGGGCTTATTAGAGCAGTTTTAAGTGTCTCAAATGCATTTTGACAATCAGTAGACCAAGCTGATGAAGAAAATGATTTGTTAATCTCCTTCTTCAGCAGTGCATTTAAGGGTACTGCAATTTTTGCAAAGTCCTTCACAAAACGTCTATAATAATTACATAGACCTAAAAATCCTCGTAGCTCTTTTTGGGTTTTTGGAATTGGGAAGTTTTTAATTTTGTCTGTCTTAGCACTGTCTACAAGCACACCATTTTTTGTGACTGTATGACCTAAAAACATAACGTTGTCTACACAGAATTCACATTTACTAGGTTTAAGAGTCAAATTAGCATCCCTTATAATAATGTTCTATTGCAGCACAACTTTCACCGGGATGTTGATTTAGAGTGAGTAGAGCCATATCACTGCTTACACCATCATTCCCATTAAATCTCTGTATAAGGCTGGCACACAGTCTGTCATAGGATGCCCTAGCTTCCTCATCAAGGGAGTTAAACCATGCGAGAGCGTGGTCCTTTAAAAAGAATGGTAGTACCTGTTTCTTCTTCTCGTCTCTAAAGTTGTGGGCATCAGCATAGTTGTTGAACCAGTTTAGCCATGTGCCTGCTCTCTCGCCAGGTGCACCATGGAAGGGAGGCATAGAAATGTTCAAAGACATAGTTAATGGCTCCTCACCTTCAGAATCCTGCTCACTTTCCTCTAGGTCGTTCAGATTGAGTCTGTCCTCGTAGGTTTCTCTATCTGCTGCAAATGCTCCTAAACTGCGTAACTTGTATGTTGAGTTGATAGGCTTTGACATGGATCTTTCCACCTTACTCCACCAGATTTTACGCTCGGTCTTACGGTTATGCAAGATTCAAAGGTCTTCCTGGAAATAGTTAGAAAGAGACAGTCGTGGTTGGTTCTACACAATCTTCTTTATTTCATGAATTGCAAGTACATAAATCAAATATACTAATTACAAATGAATGACATAATCTTATGAAAATAATGAGCTTTAACATCAAAGCAATAACAAAAGCTAATTTATGATAGGTAGGGAATAAACTCGCTAGCCTGTAAAAGGCACCAAAACCTGTTCTTTAAATATCTGAATGATTTAGTAAAAGGTAACTAATAGATAAGGAGGCACATTGAACTGATAGACAGTAATATTACATATAAACTTGTTTTCAATGTTTTCAATTCTGCCTTCCAAAAACTATATGATTATTCTTATAGAATAATCATAATAACAACATCAGAACCATTTTTTAATAGAAAACAACAGAAAACATTTACTGTACACATTTTATAATCTTAAATTAAACCCTATAAGTAATCCCTTTACTATGTGATTAGAATATGTGAAGAAAAATAATTTTCTAAACAACCAGTATCTATTTCAAATCTGACTCACAAATATTTTCAAAATCATGCATGGATAGCAAGGTTAACTGTCAACAATTTGTACAAATAAGAAAAATTGAAGTTTCAGTTCAGAGCAATTATTTCTTTTCCACATGTAATCCAACAATGTTTCCAAGATAATTACCATGAAAATAAGTAGAATTGATGATGCAAAGTTTCTTGTATGATCCTTAAATTTTAAAACAAAATACAAATTTTAATCAAATAGAATATCTGCAGAAAATACAGCAATATCAATTAAGTCAAATAAAAAATAATAATATATGTACATACCTGGAAATAGTTAGAAAGAGACAGTCGTGGTTGGTTCTACACAATCTTCTTTATTTCATGAATTGGTAGAAGTTAGTTTTCCAACCACATTTATACCCCTTCCACTAATCCCAGCTGAAAGCGTGTTTGTCACCTTTGACATACCAGGGTGATTATTATAAAAACATTATCAGATTAATAAATTGATCACAAAAAGGCAAAAATATCTTATTCCAATCTAAGCTTACTGTTGAAATGTAAGTGTGAATTCTTCAAATTCTGCATAATCAACCAAGGCTTTTAGACTGTCTGATCTCCTTTATAGAAAAATGGGGAAGAAAGAATAATTCTCTCCTTCACTGCAATATCAAATAAGTTGCTAAGCCTCTTAATCACCAAACCGGATGGCTGTCTTTTTTCCTCTAAGAAAATAGACTTGAAACCCATGATACAATGCTTATAGTCTTAAAATAGTTGTCACTTTCAAAAAGAAGTAAGTAGATAAAGATCAGACATTATACAATATTATTTAAGAGTTACCTAATTTGTATAACCCTTAATCTATGGCATAATATCTATCTCGTTGTATCTAGCATGAAACACAGTTTTATCCGTTTCAGACTTTTTGTGAGATGCAAGGTCAAATCTGAATTCTGCACTGTTTAGTGTCAAATGAGGGATTTCAGAGATTTTATAGTCAGCAATAGACTCTACAATGGACTCCATGTGGATACCAAATGAAGGAATAACATTTGGTTTCCTTTCAAAAGGACGTTTATATTGAGTTTTTATTGAGTTTTAAAAACAACTTTATGAGTGGGTTAAAACAGTTTACATCAGTTATAAAAGATATTGAAGCGATACTTTTCCCCTCCTGTAAGAAAGAGAAGGTTCATTAGCTGCAACATAGAGACTATTGACGGGAGAGGTTTTGAAAGCTCCAAGTAAAAGACGCAGACCTTCGTGGTGTTTGAAATCAACAACTTGCAGGTAAGATTTACCGGCAGATCCGCATACAATAGATCCATAGTCTAATTTGGAGCGAACTAAAGACTGATAAAGCCGCAAGAGGACTTTACGGTCCGCTCCCCATTCAGAATGGGCCACAATCTTAAGAAGATTAAGAGCCTTCTTGCACTTCCTTTCAGTAAGTGCGGTGATGTGAGAAAGGAAGGAAAGCTTTCTGTCAACGATGACTCCCACTTTATACTCGAAAACGACTTCAATTTTATTTTTGTCCAAATACAGTTCAGGGTCTTCATGAACACCTCGTAAATAACAAAGGTGCACTTAAGTTTTGGACTTTGAAGATTTGAAGCTATTTTCATCAGACCACGTTTGGAGTTTCTTGAGACACTGTTGAAATTGTCTCTAAAATAACATTCGTATTTCGAAATCTGAAGCATATAACGAAGTCATCATTATAAAGGGAACAGTCTTCAACATGACAAACGGTCTTTGAGTCGTATTTAGCAGTCTTATGGTTAATAATGAGCTGGTAGATAGTTTGACTTGAAATACTGTGGTAAAAGTCCCTTCAATGAGACACAAACTATTGCGAAATGGACTAAAAGAATAGAAACGAAAACTGAGGCTCACTTAAACCTTTACCACACTATCTGAAAAAAATCTTTTGAAAACACTTTACCAGACTATCTGGAGTAGCTATTACCCTAAAAACATTGTGGGAAAAGAAGAAAAATGCATTTTCTCAATTTCTCAATTTATACCAATGTTTTCTACCATACTAAAACAAGAAAGCATTACCAGGTAATTGCGCTACATTTAGTTTTGTCGTATGCCAATGCTTTCAATTTGTTGGAGCCGAATTTCCTTTTTCGTTTGGGAAAGAGTTTTAAAAAAATCCGATTGAAATAGCCTAATCTGGAGCACATTATTTATTCATATCATGACTGATGGTCACGCATGAGAAAATGATTGGAATCGATAAGTAATTAAATCCTGACACAGACAACATGAAATCTCCATGAGGCCTATCAAGGTCTGTGTTTAGGGCCATCATTCACCAACTATCCAACTACATGTATTCTTAAGAATGTTCTTTGTCTTATTCTCCAGAGTTTTCTACATCTGTTAGTAACATACCCTCTGATTGGCTAAAACATTTGGTTTAGCCAGTAAGAAGTTGTGTTACTTACAAAAAAAAAAAAAATAAAACTTGGAGAATAAGACTAAGAATATTCTCAAGAATGGTTGATGAATACGGGCCCTGAACTTCCCGACCCTACCTAGCAACTGCTGCCAGTTCTGAACATTTTACGCTAGGGTTAAAAAAAAATGTCAAAGTGATTTTGTGTATTGTGACATCACCAAAGAAGAACTTGAGAAAGACTCTGACTGTTGGATAATTGGTTTTGCTTCTGAAGCATACTTAGATGGGGACGCCCATATAGAGTCGTATCTAGATCAAGAAGTTAATCTCCAAAATGTTGAAGTGAGAGATGAGACAGAATTGGATAAAAGATCAGATTCATTGGAAGATGCTCAACCTGATCAGGAAGAGATTATAGAAGATTCTATAGTTGAAGATGCAGAGCATATTCATAGTACTAATAATGAATTGCGAGTGTATTATTGTCTTAGCGTTCGACTATCGACTTAGTATTAGCTAGCTAGAGCTTCGTGCTCACCACAGGACCAAGCAACAACAATTTCGGTACTTGGTCCATGTAAAATATTTCTGGGAAAAAATCCCACCTACCCAACCGACAGCATCTCGGACCGAAACCCTTAACACAGATATTTTTGTTAGGCCTAAACAATGGTACATGTATATTGCCTCCAACTTTCTTCCTCCTCGATTAATCTAGCAACAGGGAATGGAAGGGGCCTATATTATTCTATAAACAGGATCTTGAATTTGTTTGTATGACTAAGAGACAAAGCAAGAGATGGCAAATTATATTTACATCACCATAACACCACACCTCCTACTTCATCAACTACCAAGGAAATACTTGTTCATTGAAAGATTGACCCCATTGCGCACCCACCGTACTACCCCGACCTCGCACAGTGCGATTTTCAATTATTCGCCGATTCCAAGCATGTCTTATATGACCACCGTTTCGACGACGTTGAAGACTTGCCCGTCTTCGTCGAGGAATGATATACAAAAATTCTGTTATCAGATTTCAAGAACAATTTTTACTTGTGGGAACTTTGGCATTAGAAATGTATTTGGTACATGGGGTAGTATTTGCAAAGAAAAAATGGCTATTTCAGACCTTTCTTAAGTCCAACCTTTATTTAGTGTATCAAGTTTCCCTGCTTACGTCCACTTAACGTTGCTATTGTTACCTCACAACACGCGTTGCATATAGCTTCGTTTATTTCTTTCAGTTTACCTATAGAATACTCGTACTATAGCGTAACATAATCTTTATTTGGCATAACATACAAGTTTACATATTCATAGTTAATTCAGGCAGACATGTGAAAAGGAAAATGTGTACAAATTGAAAAAAGTTTGTGTCGTTAAAGTATGAAGTACTTCATGTTTTTCGAAGGAATATGGGAAAACAGATACTAGTTTAGTTTGAGAAAAAAACGAATAAAATGACATGCTAGGAGTTAGTACCAAACTATCTGCTGCTAAGCGTGCTTAAATATGGCTTTACAAACGATGTGGTTCAGGATAAGACTGGTGAATTAAAGTAATATTTCGAAATATTGTTTTTTTTCCCTAAATCTTTTTTTTTTTTTTTTTTTATCTTATGCTTATAATTTAGCTGTAACTATCATTACCGGGAAAAAAATCATTAAAAACATAGTATTTTAAAAGAACGGCGGCACTTTCCTCGAAGCTTTTCGAGCACCCCTCATAAATCAAACATTAGAAATTAACGTCCTTGCAAGCATCTCCCATACTCCTTATTTCAGTTAGCCCTTTCCCAAACGGCAAATTTTGGACCAGACCAAATTCAAAGCATTTTGCAGATGACAAATCAAGAGTTGCTAAAAAGATGATTTTTCTATAGGGTAGAAAACATTGTGGGAAAAGGAGAAAATGCTGGTTACCAGCATTTTCTCCTTTTCCCACAATGTTTTCAAAAGGTTTCTGTTCCTGACCCGTAAAAACCAAGGATTGTTTGGGAAAAGGTTAAAGGATTTCTTCAAGTTACAATCTCTTTTAGACATTCGATGCGTAAATAAATCAAATTAATCATAATACAATGTGCAATCAAACGCAGCTTTGTACGCGTGCATATATATCATTGCTATGTGCACAGGTTCTAATGCGTTAATAAGGCTTTCAGGTCTCATTTTCTTTGGCGCAGTCACTCGTTCGTATAACTGGTATCTATCTGACTCACCGTACTGCACCACCGGTGGATTTTCGTACCCAAAAACTCTTTGGAAGAAGTTAAATGGAGACTATGCTTTGTAATTTTAAAACCAAACACTTTACAAGTATATTAAAGTATAGGGGCTCGAGACAAAAGGATCGAAAAGTTACATCGTTACTTTTGGTACAGCATCAGTAAGTAAATTTTCCTGTTAAAAATTACCATACAGTCGACCACTTAAAATACAAAATTACCCCGCTTCACACAAGACTAACTTACTACCACAGGAGTTTCTTCCCTTATCTTAAATATCTTGTCAATGGTGTATATTAGTCATAATAGTGCAGACCGGTGTCAAATATGCTATCACTAGATATAGAGGCGTTCTCATAGGCAGTTCGAGCATTAAAATGTCCAGTGATTATGATTTTACATGTCTTTTTTGCCTCTAGCCGATATATTATTCTGCAAAATTTCAAGAAGATGCATATCAAATACTCTATTTAATGGTGAACTTTGTGAACATATAAAACATTTATTTCATGCTTTCCGGTAGGATATCGAGAAATAGCAGTGAAAATATTTTTCGATCTTACACTGGGACCACCAGTGAAAATACCGATTTTCACGTTCTTGTTGCCTAGGTAAATTGCGCGTGCCTAATGACGTCATATACCTTACATTTCTCGCGCTTGACGTAACGTTGCTATGCGGGAGGGGTATATATATATACGGGGAATAAGGGAAAAGAACTGTACTGAATTTGGATAAAGCTCCTCCCAGAAAGGGTTAAAAGCATAAAATAAATAGAATATTTGTTTTTTTCGGTGAAAGATCGAATTTATTTCATCTCGTGAACACCATCGGTAATATTTTCACTCGTGGCTGCGCCACTCGTGAAAATATTACCGATGGGGTCCACTCGATGAAATAAATTTCGATCTTTCAGCGAAAAAAACAAATATCCTCTATATCTTAACTAGTTGAGATATACTCTGGAATGTTTTGTACACATCGCTCTATACATTACTCACTTTTGGTCTATTTTGATGGGTTTTGTATCAGGATTTTTTATGCTTTCCTGTCAACACGACAAAACATTATCACGATAATTTTGAAACAGCGCAAAGTCCACATTTCGTATATTGTCAGAGACATAACAGAGGAAAAAGTTGTGTTTAGTGTTGATATCTATATATGTCTTTTTCACAAGTATGAAACATAATTTACAAACAAACAAAAAAAAAAAAAAACACACACACACAATCATATGACAATTACATCGAAGAAAAGGGTAAGATCAAAAGCTTATGTAAGAGAGTGCCAATGTAACAATTGTGGCAAATAACCTACCGAGGCAGGTATTCAACCCTGGTCCTCCAGGTCCCATGTGAACGCTTTACCATGTCGTTACAAAACCTAGCCCTATCTTAAGGCAGTATAAACACAAGCTATACATTTATATCTATTACTCGAACAAATGAAACTGAAATTGACCTTTATGCAAAGAATACTTAAAGAGTGGATATTTATATCCTCGGGTGTAATCGGACAGTACGGAAATTCTATTAACGGTAAATGTTGGGTTTGATCCTTACTGTGTCACAGCCAAAATGTTTCCAAATTTAAACCAACAAAATCGTATTTATTTCAGGTATTTTAATTATTCTTTAAAGACACAATTAATCTATTAGCCGCATAAAGAGTTGGAAGGCATTTGCATAGTTCCGCATGCAGACGGCAATAGCCGAAGCTAAGTTTTGACAATAATTTAAGTGTGTAACGTATGGAAAAAGAGGTCATCTACTTCATGTCGATTCGTTCGAGTAGTACCAGGGGGATAAACCAATATACTAAGAGTATACTTAATCTTATTAAATTTCTTCTCAAAATTTAGGATAACGGTTAAGTTATTATATGGTCATGCCATTTATGGCGTGACAAACGTTGCAATATTCGATATCAAAATTTACATTCTAAAACGAAAAAAATATTCATTCGAAAAAAAAATTTTCATTCGAATATGGCGTGACAAACGTTGCAATATTCGATATCAAAATTTACATTCTAAAACGAAAAAATATTCATTCGAAAAAAAAATTTTCATTCGAAAACAAAAAAATATTCATTGGATAAAAATATATTTGTTCTAAACTTAAATTATATACATTCAATAAAAGATAAATATCGAATACAAAAAAAAATTATCCAATGAAAAAAAAAATTTTGCAACATATAAAAATTTACAGATTGCAGTTGAAAAAATATTTATTCGATAATTGACCAATGAGATTTGGGAAAGCCCATTTAGTAACGGCTTATTTGATTGGACAATGCTGTTGTTAGATTTCCAACATGGCTACGCAACAGACGCTAGCTGCCCACCAGAATATAGATCTATTCAGTAAGTGGAAAATTATTTATTTCATTTAATTTCTGTAGAAAAGTTGTAATTGTTGAATTATTTCAAATGGATGACATAAATGCTAATGTATGACATGAACGTTTGTTGTGGAAGCAGTGGCATTTACTTTTCGCCATAAGAATTAGAGCGACGAAAGTTCACCGGAATGCACCGGAAACCATTTAAGTTACTGGATTTAATTGAAACATCTACCTACCGCGACGGACAGAAATTCGGAATGCACTTGCATTAGAAGTTGCATTGAATTCTGAACACCTTCTAAATCACATGAGTCATGCTCTTGCAAAATGGGACTTAATGAATGTACAAAGCTATGTTCTGTTAAAGAATTGATTCTATAAAAGTACTTTAAATTTTGTAGAAATATTTCCAAGCTTTATCTCATTTACTAACCGACAATATTTTAGGCTTGTCCAAATCGAAAGCATTTGTAGACTGAAACTTTGAAATTGTTTTGTAAATGGTAGAAAACATTGTGTGAAAAGGAGAAAATGCTGGTTAACAGCATTTTCTTTTTTTTCCGCAATGTTTTCCAAAGTAGGGATTGTGTGTACTCTCAATAATGAGATGCTACAGTGATCTTTTTCATATTTGGACATTTATTGTACACTGTACCGTCTCAAGTCCATCGTAAATTTAACTGATTAAATGCAGGGTTTTCTCTTATGTTCAGCATTTTTTAAGAGTTCAAACTTGTACACAAAATCTGTGCCGAACTTTCAACTGATTTTGTCTTGATTGTCACTGTACCAGTCCAGTCAGTGCTAGAACAGCCAAATCTCAAGTACAATTAAAGATTTGGAAACTTTTAACCCAATGACTGCCATACTTTAAAGTGATCTTAAGGAGTTCAACTCGCCAGCATTTTTCAGGGATTTGTTCACCTTCAAATTTTTGGCGGCTACTTAAAGTCTAACCAGTTTAGTTTTTGTTGGTTGAATATGATGCTGTGTAAACACCCATTGTTTAGAAAAACTTTAATTCTTTACTGCACAATCCCAAGTTTTAGTGACCCAAAGCAAAAAGACATTTGAAATGTGGGAAAAGAAGAAATACTGTTAACCAGTTTTTTTCTCCAATTACATGTACCACAATGTTCTCTATCCTTCCCAAAACAATTTGCAATTTTTGAGTCACATTTATTTTGTCATCTGTAGACTCTTTTTATTTGGTCTAGGTTAAATTTTGTTGTTTGGAAAAGGGTTAAACATGTATACATGAGCCATGATCAAGCAAAAAGGAGCTAAAGGTATCTCTATGATCCATGCATGATACCCAGCAAGTCATCACATAATTGTGAATCAGTAATATCCGTCCTTATTTAACAACATTTTTATCCTTTACAACACAATCCCAACTTTGTGCTACAAGGAGAAAATGCTAGAAACCAGCGTTTTCTCCTTTCCCCCCAGTTTCTACCCATTGGAAAAACAAATCACCATTTTAACAACATTTAAATTGCTGTCTGCAAATGCTTTCAGTTTGGACCTGTGCAAAATTTTGTTGTTTGGTAAAGAGTTTATCACAAGGTAGACTGGTCCTTGAACACACAGAAAATTTGACAAATGGCAAAATTTTTCAGACCAGGTTAGCCTAGGTCAAGACATTTTGTAGATGCATTAGGTCCCTTTCTGCAAAAGCATGGTTCATATACATGTATATATATCTGTATATGGACACACACAGATGTATTTCATTTATATTTTTGCTCTTGCAGGTAGATGCATTTATGTAGATTCTGCACTAAATAATCGGGGTGTTTTCATTGAAATATGTGGTGGTATGCTGGACAAAGACGGTACAGTTGCAATTCAGAAATGCAACAGGACTGAAATATATTGAAGGTGTAGATAGGGTTGCAGTCCATTCAACTGGAACCAATTTTGCCATTCCTGAAAATGTTGAGGGACTTGTTGTAATAGAACTGTTGGTAAGATGCCATGCTATTTTCAATTTCCAAGTGTACTTTTTGTCGCGATTGTGTACCATACTTTTGTGAAGAAAACTGTAAAAGAGTCTTATTATGTCATGGGCGGATCCAGAGTGGGGGACCGGGGGTCTGGACCCCCGGAATTTTGGCAAAAATGTGGTTATCAGATTTATGAAATGGTGCTGGTTTGATATTGCACAGCATTTATGTAAAATACAGTCATAAATTTAAAAAAAAAAGTTCTGAATGTGGAGACCTCCTCATGGTTAGAACTCGAAATGTTGACTTTTCTTGTTAACCCATTACCACACAATCCCTACCTTTGACGCCCCTGAGAAAGAAGCCTTTTGAAAACACTGTGGGAAAAGGAGAAAATGCTGGTAACCAGCATTTTCTCCTTTTCCCACAATGTTTTCTACTCTTCCCAGAACAAATTTCAATTTTTCAGTCACCTTTATTTTGTCGTCTGCAAATGCTTTCAATTTGGACCAGTCTAAAATTTTCTCATGTGGTAAAGAGTTAACAGCTTACATCCACTGAAATCCGGAAATCAAAGTATCATATGATAAGATGAGTGCGTTTTCGGTGGGATCCCCCCTGAGAAAGATATCTAGATCCGCGCATGTATGTTATGGCACCAGTCATCCTTCTGCCCATCTGTCCTTCCAGGAGCAATTTCTTGTGAGCACAACTCCAACAGTTTCCATTGGAATAAGTTTAAACATAGCAGTATGAGTCTATGATGTGTAGTTGTGCATGGGACTTTTTTCTTTTCGTTCTGTTCATGAGGTCTAGAGTTATCTGCCCTTTAATTCTGAAATTAACAATTTGACTGACAAGCCCCTTGCGGTGTACTATGGGCTGCTTTGCAAAACCCTTGTCTTTGAAATGTAATAGAAATTTTGCGAATTGTCAAATTGAGCTATTCATTGTGTAATTTCAGGTATTTGAATTTGACATTTTTGAAATTATAGATGATGGCTTAATTGTGATTTTTATGGCATGCTCTTAGGCAGCAAACCTTGTGCTTTTCATTCGGGTGAAAATAAATGTATCTGAAGAAAGTCAGCCTGGTGATTCTTTACCTGGACAATGGTATAAAATGGATTAAATATAGATTGTCATGTGGTAAAATACTCTCCACATTATGCTGGCACTATCTAAAAAGTAATGTCAATGTACTTTCATTTCTATTGTAGATGCTACTGGAGATGTATCGATGGAACAACCTACTGACTTTCTGGACAGGCATGGGATTTCATAAAAGATTAGAAATAAATTTCATCAACTATATTGATTGATTGCTTGTGACTCACACTTTGGCCATAACCTGGAGAGTCAATACAGGAACTTTTTACTAGAAGATGAAAATGGCTTTAATTTTGGATGGAGATTTTCACCTGGTACAGAAAAACAGACTTACAAGACAGGGTTATCCCCTCTCCCAACCCTTTTCCCGGTTTTTCATGGCCCGGAGTTAGAGACATTTTGTAAACATTGTGGGAAAAGGAGAAAAAACTGGTAACCAGCATTTTCTCCTTTTCCAACAGTGTTTTCTACCCTTTCCTAAACAATTTTCAGTTTTTGAGTCACATGAATTTTGTTATCTGCAAATGCTTTCAAGTTGGACCAGTCTAGAATTTTGTTGTTTGGGAAAGGATTAGAAACTAGGTCACCTGGTTAAATTTTAGATAAACTATGTATATCCTAGATACCAAGTGTTATGTTCAATACTTATGAAAGTTGGTAAGAATATACGTCTTGACTCCTTATCACACAATCCCACCTTTTTACAGCACTGAGAGAGAAGGCATTTGGCAGTGTAGTGAGAAAAGGAGAAAATGCTTGTAACCGGCATTTTTCCCTTTCCACAATGTTTCCTAGTCTTCACAAGAGACAAGACAAATTTCCCTTTTTGTTTAATATTTATTTTATCATCTGCAAATGCTTTCCAATTGAACCAGTCTAGAATTTTGTTCTTCAGTAAAGAGTTAATGAGAACTCTAACGAGATATAAAATGGGTCACATAGGGTCAAAAACTAGGTCACTGAGATGGACTCTTGAAAAACCTTCTGTCCATACTCGGAAAAGGCTGTTTCTCTTTGGCTGGGCAGATTATTTTTTGTTGATGTTTTGAATGACTGTTCACCTGTAACAATCAATATTTGGGTCATAACTGAACATAATGAGTTAAATAAAAATAGCCATCCTCTGTGAAAAAGGCTTGATGCACCAGCAAAAAAGCAATGAGACATGTCAGACTGTGTATCTAAGCATGGGTCGGAGCATTTCATTATTTGTGTTTTTTTCTGCACGCTCATGGACCACTCCACCTCATGGTGCACTCAGTTATTGGAAAAAAATGATTATATGGATCCTTTATCATGGGCCCATAAATATGTGATTACTTGTTTGGCACATTTGATCTCTCGGATGCTCTAATTTCCCTTTGCTAGAGCATAGATCATTTCTTTGTTATTTGTGCAGAGTTTAATCAGCCTATACAACAGAATCCCATGTTTTAACAACCCAGGAGAAAGTATGTCGTGTCGGGAGGAAAATGAAAATGCTGTTTATTTGCCTTTCTTTCTTATCCCACAATGTTTCAAAAGATGGCTACCTCAGGGTCTTTAAAATATGGGATTGCTTATTGTAGTGTAAGTTTTACATGTACATGTAATTATGCCCCCCTTTCGAAGAAATGGGGGTATATTGCTTTGCACTTGTCGGTCGGTAGGTCGGTCGGTCCGTAGACCAAGTTTGTCCGAAGCATAACTCAAAAACCATTTCAGGTATCATCTTGAAACTTCATAGTTAGATAGATCTCATTAAGGAGAAGTGCAGTGCACAAGAACCATAACTCTGCCCATCATATTTTTGGAGTTATTGCCCTTTGTTGATTTTCATACTTAATTTTTGTCCGGAGCATAACTCAGAAAGTATTTCAGGTATCATCTTGAAACTACATAGGTGGATAGATCTCAGTAAGGAGAAGTGCAGTGCACAAGAACAACAACTCTGCCCATCATATTTTTGGAGTTATTGCCCTTTGTTGATTTTCATACTTAATTTTTGTCCGGAGCGTAACTCAAAAAGTATTTCAGGTATCATCTTGAAACCTCATAGGTGGATAGATCTCATTAAGGAGAAGTGCAGTGTACAAGAACCATAACTCTGCCCATCACATTTTTGGAGTTATTGCCCTTTGTTGATTTTCATACTTAATTTTTGTCCAGAGCATAACTCAAAAAGTATTTTAGGTATCACCTTGAAACTTCATAGGTGGATAGATCTCATTAAGGAGAAGTGCAGTGCACAAGTACCATAACTCTGCCCATCATATTTTTGGAGTTATTGCCCTTTGTTGATTTTCATACTTAATTTTTGTCCGTAGCATGACTCAAAAAGTATTTCAGGTATCACCTTGAAACCTTATATGTGAAAAGATCTTATTAAGGAGAAGTGCAGTGCACAAGAACCATAACTCTGCCTATCATATTTTTGGAGTTATTGCTCTTTGTTGATTTTCAGACTTAATTTTTGTCCGGAGCATAACTCAAAAAGTATTTCAGGTATCATCTTGAAACTACATAGGTGGATAGATCTCATTAAAGAAAAGTGCAGTGCACAAGAACAACAACTCTACCCATCGTATTTATGGAGTTATTGCCTTTTGTTGAATTTCATACTTAATTTTTGTCCGGAGCATAACTCTAAAAGTATTACAGGTATTATCTTAAAACCTCATAGGTGGATAGATCTCACTAAGGAGAAGTGCAGTGCACAAGTACCATAACTCTGCCCATCATATTTTTGGAGTTATTGCCCTTTGTTGATTTTCATACTTAATTTTTGTCTGGAGCATAACTCAAAAAGTATTTCAGGGATCACCTTGAAACCTCATAGGTGGATTAACCTTATTAAGGAGAAGTGCAGTGCACAAGAACCATAACTCTGCCCATTATATTTTTGGAGCTTTTGCCCTTTGTTGATTTTCATACTTAATTTTTGTTCAGAGCATAACTCAAAAGGTTTTTCAGGTATAATCTTGAAACTTTATATGTGGATAGATCTTATTCAGGAGAAGTGCATTGCACAAGAACCATAACTCTGCCCATTATATTTTTGCAATTACTGCCCTTTGTTGATTTTCGTACTTATTTTTTTCCGGAGCATAACTCAAAAAGTATGCGAGGTAAAGTCATGAAACTTTAAAAGTTGATAGTTCACATAAATGGGAAGTACAGTGCCCAAGAATTGTTAATTTATCATTAATAATTTTTGAGTAATTACCCTTTGTTCGTTTTTACACTTTGAATGTAAGAGTTTATAATCACATTGGATGCCATTAGGGGGGCATACATGTTTTACAAATATCTCTTGTTGAATTGGTAAAGCCACCAATCAGAAAATAGGTAACTGGGTCTAATCTCGGGAAAACTTTGTGTACACTCTACAGGCCACATTGTCAATCTTATTCTCATGTAACTTTGTCAGAATATTTTCCTTAACCCTTT
Source organism: Tridacna crocea (assembly GCA_943736015.1). Classification (NCBI taxonomy): domain Eukaryota; kingdom Metazoa; phylum Mollusca; class Bivalvia; order Cardiida; family Cardiidae; genus Tridacna; species Tridacna crocea. The sequence continues at coordinate 5,609,248 of OX031068.1, read as the reverse complement.
ACCATACAACGAAATTTTAGATCTGTCGAAATTAAAAGCATTTGTAGATAAGAGTTTTAACATGGCTCATATGAAATGATTTTTCTTTGATAGGGTAGAAAACATTGTGAGAAAAGGAGAAAATGCTGGTAACCAGCATTTTCTCCTTTTCCCACAATGTTTTCAAAAGCCTTCTCTTTCAGGGGGTGTTAAAAGTACTCATCGTGTTGCAAAGGGTTAATGATATCCTAGATGAGTTTAAAGTGGGTCATGTTGGGTTAAAAAAACTGTCACTAAGTCAAGTCCTAGAAAAACCTTGTATACACTCTAATGGCCACTTTTTCAGTCTGATACTCATGTCTTGGAAGTGATTGGAAATGGGGCATGTGTGGTCAAAAAGGCTCAGGTGAGCAACTTCAGGGCCATCATGGCCCTATTGTTTCTGAAAAGAAAAAGTCTGAATTGGCCAAGCCAGTGATCAAATCAGTGACTCCCTGTTCTCAAGCTTGCAGGCTATCAACCGAGCTATGGGTGCTTTGCACACATTGTGTCAAAAGAAAGGTCACAAGGTCAAAAAGTATCAGTATCTACTGGATGGATTTTAGTCAAAGTTCATGGGAAGTTCCATTATGAAGTCAAGATGTGCATATTATAATTTGGCTACAGTTCAATGATTTTCAAAGGAGTTATGGCCCTTCCATGATTTTTTTTTTGTCGGCTCTATTTCTCAATAACTACAGGATAGATTTCAGTCAATCAGACTTAACCCTTTCCCAGACGGCAAATTTGGGACCAGACCAAATTCAAAGCATTTTGCCGATGACAAATTAACAGTTGCTTAAAAGATGATTTTTCTATATGATAGGGTAGAAAACATTGTGGGAAAAGGAGAAAATGCTGGTTACCAGCATTTTCTCCTTTTCCCACAATGTTTCCAAAAGGCTTCTATTCCTTTCCTGTAAAAACCAGGGATTGTTTGGGAAAGGGTTAATAGGAAGTTTTATCATGAAGTGAAGATGTGCATATTATAATTTTGTTACAGTTGAATAATTTCTAAACGAGTTATGGCCCTTTCTTGATTTTTTTCTCCGGTCCATTACTCAGTATCTATCAGATGGATTGCAGTCAAACTTTATGGGAAGTTTATATATGAAGCTAAGATGTGCATATTATAATTTGGCAACAAGTTAATGATTTTCAAAATTTTACATTACTATAACATGGTGGCATATTTTAGCCATAAGATACAATATACATGTGACTATCATGATTATTTTAGAACACTATTGTGATTAATCATAGTTTCCTAGAAATTTCATCAAGTTAAAATGAAAAGATAATATTCCCAAGAAACTTTGATATATCGCAATACATGTAGTTTTCTAAAATAATCATGAAAGCTATCTTGTATTTCGTGGCAGATTAATGCCAGTATACTGTATTACTTAGGCAAATTTTGTTTATAACTACTGTAGTAAAAGGGCACCCAGTTCCTTATCTAACTCCTTAGTGGCTCTCAAATTAAAAAAAGTCAAAGATGCCATAACCAGGGAAAGGGTTGAAGGGAGGTGTGGGTATTTTAGTCAAGATTTCACAATATCATTTTTTCTTATTAAGTTCTGTTGATTTTCATATATTAAGTCCACATGGCAAAAGGTTTAGCCTTAAACTTTTTGGTCTGCGAGTTAAATACTTTTAGACCAATTTGGTAATGAATAAGAAACCTTAGCCTTTCACCACACAATCGACCCTGAAAATGAAATCCTTTGAAAACCTTTTTGGAACAGGACAAAATGCTGGTTACACAATAAATCCCATAACATCTGCCATAATTATTTATTATGTTGTCTGCAAAATTAATGTTATCATTTTGGTACAGTCTAAAATATTGTTGTGTGGTAAAGGCTTAAAAGCCTAAGTAGGCTTTTGTGTGTGTGTTTCTTTTAAACCAGATGAAAACATGTATAAGTACAGACACTGAACATTGTTTGGAATTTATTACTGTTTTTATTCAGGCCTTAAGCTAGTCAAAGGCTCTGAAAAACAAGAATGAAATTTGCACAAGAATACCTGTCTATCTTCAAGTTAACTCAAATATTGTGCTTAGGGGATATGTGGCACATATAGTGATTTCCGTTCATAGCCAATTCGAAGTACCGTACATGTATATCAGAAAAATGAAGTTATTGCTTCTTTATGTATTGGCAAAAGCTTCTATTTTCTCAAGTTTTTATTCAGGTTGCTGTGCAAAGTTTATCTTTTTGTTACTATTTAACTCTTCACCACACAATCCAGACTTTTAACAACCCCGAGAAAGAAGCCTTTTGGAAACATTGTGGAATAAGGAGAAAATGCTGGAAACCATAATTTTCTCCTTTTCCCACAATATTTTCTACTCTGCTGGAAAAAAATTTCAATATTTTAGTTGCAGTTATTTTTTCTTGTCTACAAAATGCTTTTAATTTGGACCAGTCTAAAATTTTTTCATGTGGTAAAGAGTCAAGATGTATTCTGGACTAAGGCTATATACATTTCAGTATCAAAGATTTATTTCTTGACATGGAGCTGTTGAGGGTATTCATCACATTTAGTGATGGCTTTAGTTTTCTGTGCAATATCCATAAAAGTTGGTCAGAATGTTAGTCTTGAAAATGGGGCATGTTGAACTAAAAAGGTCACTGAGACAAATTCTAGCAACAACTTGTACATACTCTAATGGCCACATTTCAGTCAGATACTTATGAGAGTTTATTAGTGTGTGCATGTCACAATAAATCACATCAGACGATAATGGAAATAAGTCATGCTTGGTCAAAATGCTCAGGTGAAAGATTTTAGGGCCATTAGGGTTGCTTTGCCATCTTAAAGTGTTGGGTAATTTTTTTTTTTAAGTCTATATCAGTTGATACTTGAACCCCTTTTAGATACAAGTCTGGACTTTACTAATTACCACCAAACCCACTCATTGACCTTGAGGTCAAGGTCATACCTTGAGTTTGGGGTTGAATCAAATGCTTTGGTAGATTTTGTTTTTACATAACTTTTTACCACAGGAAAAAAATTTAGACAAAACAAAATCTAAAACATTTACGGACAACAGATTCATGCTTTTTGTCTCAGATTGGGTACAAAACAATGGGGAGATTGGGGAAAAGTGGCAGTAAGCAGCACCTCGTCATTTTCCCAAAATGCTTTCAGAAGCCTTCTTTCTGTAAATCAGGGTTGTTATAACTTGGGATTGGGTGGTAATGGGTTAATTAGTTTTATCTTCAACAAGACTTCCCCAACCAGATAGCTTATCTTTAACCCATTACCACACAATCCCTACTTTTAACGACCCTGAGAAAGAAGCCCTCAGAAAATATTGTGGGAAAAAGGAGAAAATGCTGGTAACCAGCATTTTCTCCTTTTCCTAAAAAATGTTTTCTAAAACCCTTCAAATTTCAAATTTTCAGTAACTTTTATTTTGTAGTCTGCAAATGCTTTTGAGTTGGATAAACCTAAAATATTGTCGTTTGGTAATGAGTTAAGTCAAGATATATTTTTTTGGTGATGGGCAGGCAAGCTATCCTGTATGTGGGTCAGGTTTTGTTTGTGATACAAATCATTCTATTCTGTTTAAAGATTGTTTCTCATTTTTAGTTTTAATGCACATTAGAAATAATTATGTCGACAATACGATAACAAATAAATATTAAGAAACTACCGTAATTTTGTGATAGTTTGTTTATTTATTCCTGTCAGTACATGCTTTAACATGAGTTGTCATTTATTGAGTTATACCTGAGCAGTAATATATTCTCCACTAAAGGCGAGGCTGAGCTGAGGCCTTTATTGTGGAGAAAGTCCTGTCATATCCAGTTGCTGGCAGAAAAACTTACTTCAAGGAGCAAACTTCCACCTCGCAAGTTGAAAGATGGACAAATGACTATAACATAAGCTCCTGGGCTTTGGCCCAAGGAGCAAAAAAAAAGAAGGTAACCCGCAAAACTAATAAGACGAACAAGAGATAAATTTTTATCTTCTGTCATGTTTAGACAGAAAAAAACATTATGTAATGTCGTAAACACATATTTATTTAAGTTTGACAGCAAAAGATTTTTTTTTTCAATTTGTGAAGCTATGAAAAAGAAATAGCCAAACGGAACTTACAGAACTTGTCAGTATTGATGGAAATTAATACTGATTCATTGGACGGACAGATTGACTGATTGATTGTGTTGTGTTTAAACACCGTTTTCAACATTAATTAAGTTTTATCGTGGCAGCCACTGCTTCTATCCATGTTTTCGTGGAGCTTCTTTCACCAGTACTCCGCACAATCTGATTTCCAGGCCACTGGCTGCTTCCCCACATAACCATTGTTAAAAGAGTGGACAGCAGTGAGAAAGGAATGGATCCTGTCGCAATCATTAATCCTCAAGAAGAAATTGTCCAAGCTAAGGATCAAACCAGTGACCTGTTCTCAAGTCCTCCATGCTAGAGACTGAGCTAAGTGACTTGACTGGGCAGACAGAAACACTTGTAATCACTTTAATAGTTTCTACTATTGACAAATTTCATCATAACAATGTGACCTTGACCTTTAAACTGATGACACAGTTGCAAAAGACAGGTCGTCTGTCCATGAACATCATTTATGCGAATAATTTTGGATGCAATTGGAAGCTGTTGAAAAGATGCCTATGTCCTTCCCACGATTTCATGGTACAGGCAGAAAAATGCAGTGGAGTAAAATAGGGCAAGCACAGCCCTCTTGACATATAATACACTGTTGACTGGATTGAATTTCTAAAGTTTACTTGACATAATTCTACACATAAATGATGTGCTTCAACTTGTGATATGCACACTCCTACAAGTTACAGTGTTATCCAAATTGTAACTTTTTGTAGAATACAGCCATTTCTTCATCTTTTTGGAGGAAGAAATGCAGATTTTGACGATGTATCAGCATATGAACCCCTTCTAAATACATATGACTCACAACTATAAGAGCTTTAGCAGTCAGTGTTGATCAAAATTAGACTGCAAAAAAAACATGCACTCAGGGACCTTATTCAACAACCATTCACGAGAACATACTCAGTTTTGTTCTCCAGATTTTTCCACATTTGAAAGTAACATAGCTTCTGATCGGCTAAAACCATTTTTTTAGCCCATCAGAAGTCTTGTTACTTGCAAATTTTGAAAATTTTGTAGAATATGACAAAGAAATTCTTTATGGTTGGTGTAAATGGACCCTAATCTCCAATCTACAATGCTTTACTGGAAAACTTAGGACTACACTGTTATAAAGTTTCCTGGGTTTTTTTTTAACATCTTAATTTTAAAATGCCCCTTTACTACACAATCCCAGGTTTAAATGGCCTTGAGGACAAAAGACTTTTGAAAACATTGTGGAAAAAAAACAAAATTGCTGGTTTCCAGCATCGTTTTCCTACAGTTTTCTACTCTTTCAAAGACAAATCTTTTATGCCATATTGAAATATATTTATCTGGAATGATTTGTTGTTTTTTAACTCCTTACCAAACAACATAATTTTTGGCTTATCCAAATCGAAAGCATTTGCAGACGACAAAATAAAAATGACTGAAAATTTGAAATTTGTATTGTGAAGGGTAGAAAACATTGTGGGAAAAGGAGAAAATGCTGGTTACCAGCATTTTCTCCTTTTCCAACAATGTTTTCTATAGGCTTCTTTCTCGGGGTAGTCAAAAGTAGGGATTGTGTGGTAATGGGTTAATATGATAGATTCCAGCCTTGTATACAGGGCACAGACTAGTTTGTCAGTTTTCACTTCATGCCGAGACTGTCATATTTGGCTTCTACCCAGACCATCCATGATCTCTTGCTTCCTATGCATGAAAATGGCTTCCTCCCGAGACTGTCCCAGTGATTCTGCTTTCTGCCTAAGGTAGGCAGCTGGCAGAATAATGACAGTCATGGCAGACCACAATTTTTCAAAGGTTAGAGTCTCTACAGGCAGCATGAGATTACAGACAGTCTGGACGGAAGCCATATATGACTGAGGCCTGATTGGAAGCCATATATAACTATCTGTTTTGGCAGGAAATTCTGCAGACTTGTTTATACCTTGCTTTGTACAAGTCGTTAAAAGTCATTTATTCATATTTAGCAAAGCATTCAATACTGCTTTCACCCCTGTGTAAATGTCTACTCCAATATCATTACTAGCTGCAAGAGGATCAAAACAGACTCTCAACTGGTTTAAAATATCTTGTTCAACTTAAAGCCTATCACTTCCATGAAGCTGAATATCATCATCTGTATGACTGCATAGTAGACGTCCCTCCAAAGACGCTCTACCCTGGAGTTATGAATAGGATTTCCAGCAATGAAACCAGTCTCCTCAATGGTCCTCTTCTTTCTTCCATATATTGAAAGTAATCAGCTTAGTCAGACTTAAGAAGAAATCTTCAAACATTTCCCTTGCATATCCATTTCTTTCTTCACAATATGGAATCTGAGGTCATTTAGTTTCAGCTTCTGAAACTATAGAAATATGCATAAATAATTCATGCAAATAACCTAAATGTGGCTCAATTGATGGATTTCTCTTTGATAGAGTAGAAAATATCATGGGAAAAGCCAAAAATGCTGATCATCTGCATTTTCTCCTTTTCCCACAATGTTTTAAAAAGAGCAATGTTGACATGACCATCCCCTGCCAAATGGTTGCTGGATAGCAGATGTGGAGCTATCTGGGCCTGTCCTTTTGTCCTTTAGTAAAGAGTTGAGGCATCTGCAAACAATATTGACCCAGATCAGCGAGCACAGTCCCCCTCAAGTTATGGCTTCTGACTAGAGGATTTTCAAAGATTTTCAATATTTTTCAATTTTGTTGCAATGACACCCAAAGTTTTGACATTACAAAGTGCGATGTAAAGTCCTTTCTTTTCTGTTCAAATCCATCAGCTTTGTTTTTTTCAACCATCCTCAGTAAGAAGGCTTTTCAAAACATTGAAAAGGGAGAAAATACCAATAACCAAAGTTCCTCCTTTTCCACACAATGTTTTTTAACATTTTTAGACAAATTTCCAAGTCTGAACCAAAGCTTCATTGCCTTTGACAACTTTGATCAATAAAAATTAGCCCTTTACCACACATAATCCCTAAAGTGAATGAAGGATTTTTAAAACATGGTTAAAAGGGAAATGCTGGTTACAGACATTCTCTACTATTCCATCATTGTTTTCTACCCTTTCTGAGACAAACTTTGTAATTTGAGCTATATATTCAATTTCATGTTTTACTCTGCATATGCTTTAAAAAGTTAGATGCGTGTATATCTAAAATTTGGTTGTGTGGTTGAGAGTTAAGGAAAAATATTGTTTTCTGGTAAATAGATCTAGGGGAGTGTTGTCTTTTGATGTACTTTTGGGCAACCCTAAATGGCCTGCATGGTAATCTAGAATTTATTCTGATATTGTGCAAATACATACCCACTGAATATTTGTTCATCATAATCTGTTATTTCAGCTTTCGCCACACATGTTATTAACATTTAGGAATGCCCAAGCACTATCATGGGACTGCAAAAAGTTGGAAAAGAAGCTAATGTGCAAACACCATGTTCTGAAAAATAACAATAACCCAAAGTTATGCTCAGCCTTTGTGAAAATGGAGTTTAAATCGAACTCTTTAGTTACCACAGAATCCTGACTTTTATCAACCCTATGAAAGACAGCTTTTGAAAACATTGTAAAAAAAAAAAAGGAGAACGCGAGAAAATACTGATAACCAGTATTTTCTCTTTTTCCCCCAATGGTTTTTATCTTTACCAAAATATCTATATCTGAATAACATTCTTTTTTTTGTGCAAGTGTTTTCAATTTTGACCCATCCAGAATTTTGTCGTTCGGTAAAGAGCTAACATGGGCGGATCCAGATATCTTTCTCAAGGGGGGTCTCACCAAAAACGCACTGGTCTTATTATATGATACTTTGGTTTCCGGATTTCAGTGGATGTAAGCCGTTTACAAGAAAAGTCAAAGTTTCCAGTTCTAACCATGAGGAGGTCTCCACATTTAGAGCATTTTATTTTTAAATTTATGACTGTATTTTACATAAATGCTGTGCAATATCAAACCAGTACCATTTCACGAATCCGATGACCACATTTTTGCCAAAATTCCAGGGGGGGTCCGGACCCCCGGTCCCCCCCTCTGGATCCACCTATGGCTAACTCTCTATCAAATTTCAAAATTTCAGACTGACCATCTCAAATTACTTACAGTCTTTCTGAAAAGATGTTAAACCGCTGTCCCATGTGACATATGGAGCGTGTTAACCCTTTCCCAAATGACAGAATTTTAAACTTATCATAATCAAAATTGAAAGCTTTTGCAGATGACAAAAGTGCTGTGACTTAAAAATCAAAATTTATGTATAGAAGGGCAAAAAACACTGTGGGAAGAGGAGAAAATGCTGGTAACTAGCATTTTCCCCTTTTCCCACAACGTTCTCAGAGGCCTGTTTCTCGGGGCTGTAAAAACCCTGATTGTTTAGTAATGTATTCAAGAAACAGGTGTAACTTGATTAGGATGGATTTCAATCTGTACTATTCCTAGTAACGAAACTAGCAGTCTTCAGGGTCGTTGCCTATATGCCCATATTGGCAAGCCCTTGTGACAATCCACAAATCATTCCCCTACTGACAGACGTTTAGCCCCCTTTTGCCAAGACACTGCACCAAGTCAGAGAAGTAATCTGTTCAGACAGACAGAAAACGAGAAAACTGTATCCACTCGCCTTACATTGGAGATAAAATTCACATTTCTTTCGCACAATTGTACTTTATTTCAGAGACAATTGTGCATTCTGGTACTTTGAATTAACATTCGGTGCAGTCCGGTGTTCTCGACGAGCCCTAATCATAAGGAGGTCACTCGGTCCATTCTCTCTACTTTTAACTTGGAAACATCGTGGTCAACGTTCAAGTGTATGTGTACAAACAAATACAGAAAGTCAAGTTGCCCATTTCCTTTAAAATTCAACTTATCGGCAATCCAGCTAACTGGCAAGAGTTTTTCCCGAACTTGCGCCGTCCTGATAAAGCATCGCCATGTTGGAAATCCCTTGAAACTGTCGTCCAATCAAATGCACTGTTGCAAAATGGTCTTTAACCAGTATCGAATGAATTTTTTTTTTATTGCAACATTTGTGTCATGACAAACGTTGCAATATTCGATACTAATATTTTCATTCGAAAAAAAAATAATGATTCGAAAAAAAAAAATATTGGTTCAATAATCCTATATATTTGCTACAAAACAAAAAATATGTGTGCGAAAAAAATTATTTATTCGATAATTTTAGTTTTGGGAACAAATATTTTTTTTATCGAACAATTTTTTTCCGTTTTGGAATGAATATTTTGACATCGAATATTGCAACGTTTGTCACGCCATAATGGTTTGGTGAAAGAAAAATGTACATGCATTACATGATTGTGTATCTATCGGTATGTGGTGATATATTTCAGAGTTCTAACCTAAACTGATTGCACAGTCTGGAGCTCCCCCCCCCCGCCCCCCAATTCATCCTTAACAGGGTTCTTATCTTGGATATCAAGACTTTTTCTATTGATCTGAGTCCGTATTCACTAACCATTCTTAAGAACATTCTGAGGCTTATTCTTCAGAATTTTGTCATTGTGAAAGTAACAGAACTTCTGATTGGCTAAACCAATTGGTTTAGCCAATCAGAAGTTCTGTTACTTTCACATTTAGAAAACCTTGAAGATTAAGACAAAGCACGTTCTTAAGAATTGTTGGTGAATACGAACCCTTTTCAGCAGAGACATAAATTTATTGACATATAAAATAAAAAACGACAACGAAGTCGCAAAACCTTTAATATTTTTCAAACTACATGTATATACATGTACATGTATATTACCCCAAAATTGCGCCAACAGTTAGCTAAGTTGGCCTGAGTCGATACACCTTTGTGATGCGTGTCATAGAATCGTAAACAGGCCGAGATTCAATATTAACGAAGTCTGTAGACTTGGACAAAGATCACGCATGAAAAGATACATGTAAGATGTTCTTTCTTCTCGAAGACTAATTAATCACAAAGACTATGCTTTTAACCTAATACTTATCGAACTGTCATCAGACACTTCAAAAACGTTACCAAATTAAAGAAGTATTAACACCCAGTAAAACGAAATCGTCAATAACAACACCGATTTTATAGACGAATACAATTGCCAGCACTTAGTTGATAATTATACCTGATGTCCTCGCAAACATTATTGCGAACTTCACGTAACCCTGAAAGTAATACGATTTTTTTTCTTAACTTTGTCGTGTTATCAGATAAATTACTTAACCCTCAATGCTAAATAAATGAAACTTTCAAACCGATTGTAAGAAAACCCAAGTGTTGTTAAATCAAAGCTAATGTATTCGGGGGAAAAATATCCCCATGTCAGAGAGTGTAGACCCAGCGTCAGACTGTTCGTTGTATGCAGTCTGATCTTGATCTACACTGTCTGCAAACATTTCTTGAATTTCTCTTAGCAGCTTATGGGTCAACACAACTTCCTCCCCCCTCCTCGTTTCAGCTCTATACTATCACTACTTGCTAACTGTTACCTAGTTAGGGACTCTTCATTTTATGGGGACGCTTTCTTCTGAAACTTTGACGTGATCACAGAAAATTTGAAATGTGATCGAGTAAACAACTGACGGTCTACAAACAAACGAAAAAGGTCAGTAGAAAATAGGAAACTTGAAATGACGACGTCAGAAGATTGCGCGGCGCCGCCAATACTTAACCCTTTCCCAAACGACAAACCTTTGGACTACACCAAATTGAAAGCAATTGCAGACGACAATTCAACTCTTGCTGAAAACATGATTTCTGTCTATGATAGGGTAGAAAACATTGTTGGAAAAGGAGAAAATGCTGGTTACCAGCACTTTCTCCTTTTCCTACAACGTTTTCAAAAGGCTACTATTCCAGACCCGTAAAAACCAGGGATTGTTTGGGAAAGGGTTAAAGTAATTTTGTCGAGCTCGAAATTATACATATTAGACAATCTAAAGAATTTAAAAACATCACTCGTAGTCCAGTCAAAATAATGAAAAAAAGGGCTTAACCCAAAAGTAATTGCAACACAAGCTATTCTTTGATTTTTATGAGGGGTTACCCTCCCTAAACAATATATAAAAAGTAGGACGAAATCGGAAGATATGAAATTCGATTTTTTCGCGCGTTTTGTTTCCAGCCGCAACTTTGTGTACAAATAGTAGCTTATGTGTAAATTTTACATTATTCGAACTGTTTTGAGCTTTCTATATTGCATTTAACATTTTCTGATAACTCTGGTGTTGAATTATAAAGTTATTTGAAATATTGTTCTTTCTTCTTTCTGGTTTTATACTTAAAATAATGATAGAGCCAATACCAACTTACCCCACCCACTACTTTTTGTATTAGATTTTCAGTGTCAATTTTTTGGGGATAAGTGAACTGCTATGTGCATGATCATTCCCTATATGGTAATAATTGCTTATTAAAAGCCTACACACATGCTTTCAATGGCTGCCATTTGATAAAGTCTGGCACAATGTCTTGTGATGGAATCGTGAATGCCGAATCTGGGTCTTATCATAGACTTTGTGAAACAACAAAATCGTTTATGAATAAACTTGAATGTTTGGTTGAATGACTTTTTATGCAACAATCAGCTTAGTTTCAGTCATGCCACTGATAGGCTAAGTTTAGAAAACTGTGTTAGGATGTTTTTGACAAGATGCAGGTAATAATTCAACATATGATAATTAAAAAAATTACATCTTTTTGGTCTCATACTTACCCTATTGCTTTTTCTATAAACAAGCAAACCTTGAACCACCATTTTAATAAAAGGTAACATACCGCTATTAACTGCAGGGGCATATTAAGCCATTTAAATGTTAAACACAAGTACTCCCATAGATGTATTCAAGCAAAGCTGTCACATGAACCAATGATTGTAAGTCTAATAACTTGGATTTGAAACCCACACATACAAAGTTCCAACTCTAAAGTTTCGTTATTCAACCATATAATGTTCTTTTTCTTATCTTATTTTGAATTCCAGCAACAATTTCTTATCCAGTTCGTTGCCATTTTAAGATACGAAAAAGCTACAATACTGGTTTTGTGATTGGTGTCTGTCAAACTTGATAAGGGACTCTCTTTCTAAGTTAAGCAAATGATATTCGCATGCACGTGTTCAAAAGCGATAAGCAAGGGTTGTCCAAAATGTACTCTTGATAAAAAATGCCAGAAGGTCTTTTATGATAACTGAATGACATCGGGCATTTTTTGAAAATAATTAAGGTTCTAGGGCATCTTTTGAATTTAGGTATGCACTAGGGTAAAATGTTTCCTAGCCAACCAGTAGACACATGCTTCGGACGTATCTTATATATAGAAAAGACTAATTGATAAGTTACAAACCATGCCATGAATGCAAAAGTACATCTGCATAAAAGCTGGCGTTATGAAAGCAGAGTGTCTACAGAGGTACGACAATATCTGCAACAGTGTTACCCAGGAGAAACTTAAAGTTCTAATAATTTCAGACAGAGACATCATGCAACCAGCCAAATCTAGTTCTTTGATGATGAAGTAGGATAGATTTCAGTGAATTATGGACTCGGACTGGTTGCAGTTTGATCCAGTATTATTTCTTAGCGTGTTTACAAATAAAAGAATAGTTGAATAATATTCAACCAAGTTTGGAAACAAGCACTTTAGAATGCTAGGTGGTATTGGAATGGGTGACCTTCTGACAATCGAATGACGTCCGCGTGATGAATATGTTAGTTGATCTCCGTGCGTGAACCAGGAGGTAACTGCACTGAGACCATTTAGGTTACTTCAGTCTATCAGTAGTTTTATATCGACTACTAATGATAAAATTGCCAGCAAGGAAGGACAAGGTAAAGCCAATGGCAAGACTGCAGTAAGAATATAATTTGCCAAGAAGCCCAGATTCTTGGCCAGTTTAAATCAGGCGCCAACCTTTCGAGAACCTCAAGAATCTTATCCAGTTTCAGGTGAAGTTATGACTTGGAATCTACTCATGACTCCCATATTAGAGCAAGGCTTTCACTTAAACAAGCTTTCTCCATGGGCTTCTCCAGCTTTCCCAATGTAAACTGCTGTGGAAACTATGCTTCTTCTTTGCTGAAGAAACGCTCCGCACAGCCTCCGTTTCAAAAGAGTGTTTCTTCTGATTATATTGCAAACAAAATCCCGACAATAGAGAATTTGGAATCTCAACTTTCATTAGTTACATGTAAGCCGGGCGGCTTCCATAAGACTTTTACTGCCTGATGCCTATACAGAAATCGCCCGATACCCTAACAATTAGTAAAAGGCAGTGCCTATTTGAAAAGATGCCAGGATGACGTGAGTTTTGTTGTTGTTGCTGTTGTTGTTGTTGCCGTTAACTGTCAAGTTGTACCTTAACCTCCAACAAGCTCTGTCTACTGATAAAATTTTCAGCTGTCACTCTTATTCTTTTGCAACTGCCGCTGGGCTGGGCTGGCGCAATCCCATTCTGCCCCGATTCCGGATAAAGGCGCACTGTCCGTTGGCAGTTCCTAATTTGTGACCGTGCCATTAGAAACAGCCCATGAACCATGTACACTTTCTCTGTCTCTTTGGAAATAGGAAAATGCTATATACGTACATATTGGATTCTGATGGATTATATATATGTATACTAGTAAGGTCAGTGCAAGTTCAGATCCTCGGCCCTCTGTCCTGTGAACAGAGGAAAAATGATAATGGGGTGTTCTGCGGAATTTCAGAATGGTTACAAAATGGGTGAATTTTTCTTTATGTTATCACCATGAATGGCAGGTAGAGATGATGGGAAAAATCCTGAAAAGTTAAATTATCCATGTAGGGTTCACTTAAATTTAGACCCCTGAAGAAGAGTAAAATTCACAAGTCCAGTGAAACAAACATGTTTGATAATTTTTATTGATCCCAGTTACATCTTGCAAGTGAATTGAGGACGGAGTGAACTAAGGACAGACGATCGTGACGTATCATATTTCTACAAGTTTTTTTTTATCATACAATGCTAAAATAAAAAAAAAAGATTTTTATATTATTTTGATGATAGTTTTATAGGCAACACAAACGGAAATATCCCCAGTGTATCTCTGTGGAACTCTGTACTTAATATCTGTAAAGAGTAAGACAGTATCTGCTAACGTATCCATTTGTAGGAAGAATACTTAAGGAGGTCTCTTGCGGTATTGTCTTACACGGATATGTAGTCTATGATTTATTGTAATTCTAGTTTTCATGCTAATTTGCAAGTTGGAATGTCACATGATCATTGGCCTGCAACAATTATGTGGAATGGCAGTCAAATGGGTATATTATATTCGGACCGCAAAACTACCTTCTCGCATCTTCAACACCAAATTTATACCACTTAATGTAGTGGACCCCTATTTCCACTATACATGTATTATTATCCTACAAAATTTGCTATATATCAAAAATGAGTATTATTGTATTACTTTCACCGAGCCACTTTTTCATTTTTGTCCTTCCTGGAATTATCATTTATAAATCTAAAACCAATCTATTCTCATTACTAAGAGATGTGATAATTACCTCCCTTTTCTGGAGACTAACAGCAGTATCAACAGATAATCTGAAGATAGACATAAAGGCATTTCTGGTCAGTTAAAAATGTGCAAAAGTATTATATCTATATAATTCTGTCTTTATCAACGGACAAGAAATTTTATGCCATGCTGCACTAGAAGTATTACACGTCCTTTAATTGTACCTTAACAAAGTGTTACTGACAAGTTTCTGTACATTTAAAAAGGAAAAATATGGTCTGAAGTACTAATCAGTATTTCAACAAACAAAAATTTATCCACAATAAAGATGTAAGTTAACTTTTTCAACTGTCCAACCTTAGTTTACTGTATATATACAGCGGTCCCTCCTTTTGTATTGGTGGGTGGGGTAAACCAACTCCAGTGTAGAACTAAATTGACAGAAGGGATGATGCCTTATTTGTAAATCATGGCGGGCACGTTGTAACAAGTTGCTAGTATGTTTTACTGTTACTTTCAAGAGAAAAATCGAGTAGGAATGACATGTAAAACTTGCGAGATGAGCTTAAATAAAGTTTAAAATGGCAAAATTCATACGAGTTCAAAAAAGCTTAAAAAACCAAATTTCATATCCTCCGATTTCATCCTACTTTACATTATGTTAAAAGGGTGTCCCTAAGGATGTTGAAAACGAAAAAAGTGTTTGCGTTGCAATTTGTTTTGGGTCTTCTCACAATTTGACTGGACTATCGAGCACTGGCTTACAAGTCCCAAGGCAGTAAAACAAACTTAAGGGCAGGCGAAAGCAAGAAATGATTGGCCGATTTCTTTAGATGAATAGTTGTGTGATACATTTTTGCAGATCGGCAAATAACAGTCACAGAGATATCGTCGTCAACCGCCATTTCAAGGTCTTCTTTCCATAGAATTGTTAAGGACAAACTGAACATGTCCCAAGTCTGCCAGAGCTTGGCTCCACGTCTGATATCTGATGATAACGAACAGAAGAAGGTTCAGACGTCTGTAGAATTTCTTGCTCGAGTTAAAGCGGACGACGCTCTGTTGGATCGCCTTTTTACAGCAGTTGAGAGGGGTGCTTTAAGTACCTCAAACCCAGAGAAAGCAACAGGTCAGAATATGGAAAACACCTTGGATGCATCAATGCAAGAAGGCAAAAAAAAATTCTACTTAGATTTACAACTTTGCCTACTTTCAATATTCACGAAGTTCGATTCCAGCGATGAGCCGGCTTTCTACTATATTTGCTTTTAACAGAGATCTGACAGAAATTTGGTTCAAGACAGTTTTTGAGCAGCCATGGATTACATGACACAACAAAATGCGTTGTATTTCATGGGGAACATCTTGACAACGGCTCTTAAACTTTTGATGTGCGCCACAGTGTGGGCACTTGTTGTCGTATTTATGCTATAATTTTTCTATTTGTACTTCATGTTTATGTGATTTTCTATATACATGTTTGGTCTATATATATTTAAAACATATGGAAAAACTGCATTTGTAGCGTTTCATTTTCTTTATCTAATGAAATTGTTACGGAATTTTGGGACAACCCTCGTATATAAACTCTTCATTTCAGGAGCTTCAACAGCTAGAAAACACCAACCTATAATTCATGTGCTGTTATATTGTAAAGGGTGCTTGAATTTTCAAAGTTTTCATGAAAATGACTAGTTTTAAAGATTTTACAACAGAAAAATAAAAGAAAAAAAAATGCTTGCAAATCATTTAAATACATTTAGTAAGGTTTTAAAAGCTGGTGACGAAAATGACGATATTACTGACATTTGATGTTATTTTCTGAAGTTATATAACAATAAAGGAGAAATAAAAAAAAAAAAAATGCTTTTTGTTTTTTTTTTTCAAAAAGCGTTGCCGTATTATTATCATAATTCACCCATGGAGGGTGTCTCATCATTTATCTTTACATAATAAACAAAACCAGCAAGACAAGGAAATGTATTCTAAAGTTCCTCGACGGTAGATTTAAGTAAAACGTCACCACATTGAAATACCTTAGTGTCCCGTAGGTGACGCCATTTTGTATCATATGTGACTCGTTCATTACACATGCAGAAAAGCAGCATTTTGGCAATCTTGCGATAAATTTTGTGCATTAAAACAGAACACCAGAAAACCAAACTATCTTCGATCATTTTTTTTTTCTATTATATGACCTCAAGGACAACTCCTAATATCAACCAGCTGACTTTATATTTAATAAGCCGTTTTTCCAACCTTATTGAAATACTGACAGACATTTCGACAACTACCACTATGACTGTATCAAAACAAATATCACGGGGAAGTATGTACGAAAGAAACAGTACACAGATGGTGACTTATTTTCTATATGTGCCGTAAACTACAAATCATGTACGCAAAGGCTAATCCGAAACGAAACTTTCCGATTTTATGGGATTTGCTGTTTTACGCAAATCTACCGTAGCACAAAATCTGATGTAGTCGTAAAGTACCGTCTCGGATTAGCCTGCGCGAACTGCGCAGGCTAATCCGGACGACACTTTACGCAAATGTCCGAATGCACCTTTTCGCGTGTTGCACTTCAATTATTATGGCTTTTACCATCATACTGTGCGACCACAAACCTAATTCGACCAACCTTTTCAGCTCAGTCGTCAGCTCTATTGTCTGATCATATGAACACATCTCATGGTGTATCCCTCTTTCTTGTTGCATCTGCCGACCGCACTTTCTTTTCTCATATGACTTTCATTTTGGCTTTTGACTCCAATCACGCGCTCTTCCCATCCACAGCTAGACTTTACATTGAGCTTATTATCCTAAAAGCACTCATTACAAGCGCATGAAGTGGACCTGATAGCCAACTTCCCATCTGTCATCCCTATAATTGCATGGGAAGTCATTGTATATACCTTGCACTTACTTGAGATCACGCATGTCGACAAACTCTTTATTCCCCGTGTATTCGTCTTCGGTAATCAACTCGCATTTTATCCCCTGCTCATTTTGTGTGGCCCATGCAAAGAAATCCCCAGAGTCCTGAATTAGTGCCTTTCCCTGCTTCACTGCGTTGTCAGCAATTTTTTTTTTGTGTATCCAACACCATCACTCGGGCCTTTTCCTTGTCCACTTTCAAAGTACTGCCATGACGCAGAGGTTCGGTGTTGCTCTGGAAATCTAATGACTAAAGGCGCTGTCACACTCTAGCGTATAGAGCCGGCGTATGAGGAACATATGGACTTTTTGGGCATACGCTGACATACGCTGAAACACGCTAGGAGTACGCTGGAATACGTTTCTAGTACGCCGGGGTACGTCGGTGTACGCTGATGTACGTTGACGGCCAACATTTTTTTTGAACATGCACAAAAATTTTCAGCGTATGCCGACGTATGAATTTTACACTTATCATACGTTCCTCATACGCTGAACACGCTAGAGGTACGCTGAAGTTACGTTATTCATACGTCGAGTACGCTTCTCATACGTTGAAATTGAATGGGTCAGGAAACCTTGCGTTAGAGGAGCGTATAATGAACGTGTGTCTGACGTGTGTCTAACGAATGGCTAACGTTGTAATGGTAGTTTTAACGACAGTCTAACGTACTCAACTTATGCCCCACACATGACCATGGTACTGGTCAACTGACCCAAACGACGGGGAAGAACTTGGCCGGTTTGCAGGCTGTTGTGCAGGTGCAGGTCCAGGTCCAGGAGCAGTGGCAGTGGCAGCTGGCAGGTCGTCATTATCACTGTCTTCCATCAGCTCAGACAGCAGCCGGTTGATGCTGGACCTTGCCTTCTTGTAGCTGACCTTGCGCATGGTCATCAGACTGTCACTGACATAGTTGGCAAAGGCTGCCCTGGCTGTCATTGGCTGCTGCTGAGCTTTGGTGAAGTCCTTGAGAATGCTGCCAGACTCCGCCACTCTCTTCTCCAGAGATTGCAGAATCTCACTCTCAACATCCTTCTGCCTCTTTCTGCCAGTCGAGGAGGTTGGAGATTGGATACCAGGAGCAGCCTCATCTTGCCCCACTTGCAGCTCAGCACATGCAGTCTCAGCAGCCTCCAAGTCTCCCCTTTGCTGCTTGATAGTTTGCTTCACCTGCAGGGAAAGAACAATAAAACATCATAAGTATATTTCAATCAATGGCATTGCACAAAACCTTAAAGTAAAAGACATATTAAAACATAATATGTACCTGAAAAAGAAGTCATGTTAAAGCACATAAAATATGAAATTACGTCAATTATTGTACTTACACTTTGAATTGGCTCTTGTCTGTGGCGGGTCACTCCTTTCAGGAAGGTAAACTTGGTGCAGATCCATTCCTCCCTTTGTGTGAAAATTACACCGGGATCCCCACTCTTTTTCTTGTCAAGGCGTGTGTTGGGGTCTCTCAGTGATCTGAACCACCCCTGCAGAGTTTCAGAAGACCTGTCCATTAATTCAGCCTTCTCCTGCCATAACTTTTCTTTCTTGACCTTCCTCCTATAGTCAGTCAATTTCACACTCCAGAGGTTGAGTTGCGCTTCAAACCTGGGTTAAAACATAACACCGTCGGGTAAAGGGTAACGATTAAATGGTTGGTTGAGAAATTTGATCAGTGCATAAGTCTCGCGTTATTTGCTTAACTCTTTACCAAAAAACACAATTTTAGACTGGTCCAAATTGAAAGCACTTGCAGACAACAAAATAAAGGTGACTGAAAAATTGAAATTTGTTCTTGGAAGGGTAGAAAACATTATGGGAAAAGGAGAAAATGCTGGTTTCCAGCATTTTCTCCTTTTCCCACAATGTTTTCTAAAGGCTTCTTTCTCATGGTCGTGAAAACCAGGAATTGTTTGGGAAAGGGTACATACAGACAGCGCATATTTAAAAAAAACAAAACTATATTTAGGATTGTCTTTGTTTCACGGTTGGGGTGCAGCTTGTGGACAGATTAATGTTCCTTGGCAAGGTATTAATTTTCTTTCAGTATCACTATATTTGCAAACTTGCTTGCTTTGGTCCAAGTATTAGGTATAATAAATAGTTAGGCACGATTAAAAAAATCGGTTAATTATTATCTCTCCGTAATATGTGTAACACTTTATTCTTTTACAACAAAATGTAAGCCTCACTAAAACTAACAACATCTGCAGACAACGGATCTTAAGTGTCTTAACTAATGAGACAAGTCTGTGAAAGTGTAGAAAACTATTAGAAAAGGAGAGACAATTCTAGTAACGAGCATTTTCTGACATTTTTCGAATGACATGTTGTTAAGCCTTACGTTGCTAAGGGCGACTTTCTGACATTTTGCGGACACTGTAGATCTAGATCAGACTGCACAGAAGGTGCGATCTGATATTTGATTTACACTGTCCAATAAGGAGATATTATTTACCAAAACATAATTTTGAAATAGCAAGATTGGGCGTTTAACTATCGCATTGAAGATTCCATTTACGTTATTTAACACGATAAGAGTTAAGTGTTGTTAAATCACAGGATTATTGAGTATAGGGTTGAATTACAGGTATTATTATTATTATTACATTATGACAGATACGAGATATACTTAATATCAAACGATCCTGACTCTTTCTAAGGTTGTACATGGTGGTTAAAGTTTAATCTTACAGGTAAAGAATTTATTTTTTGATATCATCGTCGTCGTTTATATCATCATCGTCGTCGTCATCATCATCATCACCACCACCACCGACATTTCCATCATTATCATCGTCTTTACTGTTCTCGTCATCATCATTATCGTTGTTACCGTCCTTGTCCTCAGGCGCTTCTTGTTTTCCAATCGTCATTAGTAAAAGCGCGCGACTATATTTTTAATAGTTTTTCGAGTTAGGACATGGACAATGGGAATTTCTTTTTTATATGGGTGTTGAGGTTAACCAGGAAGCTTTCTACTTCGCCCTAAACTGGCTTTTTAATTCTTTCTTAAACAACAAAGTATATACAATACGATACTATTTTTGTTCTGTTAATACTTACAACATCAAAAATTCCGCCCAATTATTACTTTTATTTTCGCTATTCCTGAGAAATGGACTCATCCAAATAAATGCCTTGTTTCCGTTGGTCACGGCTGTCATTTCGTAACTAGTTAATTTCGTACCTAGGTCATTTCGTGCGATTTTGGTCATTTCGTACAAGTCTATATACCTATATTTTCTATTTTGGAAATTTCGTACCCAGTTGGTCATTTCCTACCAACTTTGGTCATTTCGTACACAGGTTTAATTATTATTTTGGTTATTAAGTACCTAGTTTTTCCTACTAATTGTGTGTTTATTGTTGAATGACCACTGCTAAAATTGTACATTACTGAAATTGTGTTAAATTCCGCTGAAGAACGAGTATGATGGTTGTGATTGTATCTGACCATTATTGGTTATTTCTTTCTAAGTTTAGTTTTTAAAACAAAGATTGTTTAGAACTCCTTTGTTTATTTCTCACCAAGCTCTTCATACATTTAATGTATGGGAAATAATCTGGAGTAATCCGCTGCACTCGTCACGGAGGGGATTTCCAAGAATTACCTTCGTTTTGTATCAAGAAAACACGTGCAAAACAGAACAAATTCGACATTCTATGATATTCGAAGAATTTGTCTTCGAATTGCCCAAGTTTTTTCAACTAGGGTATGAAAAATGCCGTTTCCATGCATGGCGACTCTTTAACATCGGATGGACGTTCCATCGGCAACGCCTTCTCCTCTTTTTTTGCTTCAGTAGTAGCATACATAATCCAATAATAATGATATCTTGATCACGATGTTCTAGAGTTGGCCATACGGGGACCATGATGGAAAAGAAAACCGCTACTGCTACATCGTGTCAATAAACACACACTCCAGCGGAAAAAATCCCGCTGCCGCCACCGATGCTGCTGCCGCCTACGCCGCCGCTGCCGCTACCGCTATCGCTACGGTTATCGCTCGCCAGTAAACAAAGTTTTAGACTTGTTTAAATTGAAAGCATGCCTTGCAAACTTACGTCCTCTTGAATCATACTTTCCTAGGACAACAACATTTTAGTAACTTAGCCCTGTTTTCAACACTTTCCCAAACAAACACGGGTTATCATATGTGTGGCTATCAAATTCTTTTGGATAAGGTGAAATTGCTCATTATAAGCAATTTCTCCTTCATCAAATACTTTTTCCCCACTACAAGCGAATTTTCCACCATTTTTGCAGCTTTTAAAATGTTGTCTGCCTATTCTTTGAATTTGGAAGAGTCTGATATTTGTCGTTTGGAAAAGAGCTAAGAGAGCGCTGTCTTAGGGTATTAGATACTGTAATAGAAGACAAGTTTTGATATAGGTTCACAGCCACATCAATTTCATAATGTGTTAAAAAATCTGCTGATGAAAACTGACATTTACTAACTTGCCCTGGCTTTCTTGAAGCATTAAACAAAATTTTTTGCGGCGACTTTGATGCTTTGCATCAACTTTTTCTTTTCATCTCTTTATTATTAATCAAGAGTTCATTATTAGTTGTACGGTCAGGTGGCAGGGGACATGAAAACTTATCCACGATTGTGGTGAACCGAAGGCTACATGATTAACCACAGCCGTGAAAAGGTTTCCAAGTCCCTTGACACCTGACCGTGCAACGAATTTATTTTACTGTAAAGTTTTACCATTCCAACCTTTGTTAAGCGAATTTTACCTGTTTTCTTTTTTACTACACTAACGAAGTAGAATTTCCCATCTGAGTGCCCCAATTCATTAACACTTACGTCATTTAGAAATGACGTCACTAAAACCTTGGTAATACGTGCTAAAACGTGCATCTTGGCGCATAATCTTGATTTTAATCTTAATCAAAGCCGCCAGTTTGGGTGTTGTGTTGATAGAGTAGTCACGCATACGGGGCTACCGAAAGGGGAACTACCTTTACGTTGGCTTTGCCAGTGTATCTGATATACATGTATATGTTCCGGACATATCATGCGATCAGAGTACAAGAAATTTGGTTGCAGTATGACAACAACTTTTCTTTTCTGTTATTTTCTATCTGATCAGTAAATTTGAAAGGTCAGGGAGAAAGACGGAATGGTTTACACTCAGGTTCAAAAGTATAAAATGTAAATAAATTGTGACATGAAGACACTGTTTTAAGTATTAGAATACTTGTTGTTGTCCTGAAAACCGAGTCTAGAAAAGGCGAAAACTATAAATCTACATACAAAAAAGAACTAAGGACCTGAGGTTGATATATGTTCATCCCTGCCAAAGTTGTCATGCTGAAGAACGATTTGGCCTGCAACACGCAAAGAGGGGCATTCGTAAAGTGTCGTGTGTGATCAGCCTGCGCAGTCCTCGCAGGCTTATCTGAAACGACAATTTCCGTTTTTATCTATTTTTTTCCTTTTGCGCAAGTCTACTGTAGCACAAAATATGATGTATTCGTAAAGTCCTGTCTCGGATCAGCCTGCGCGGACTGCGCAGGCTGATCCGAGACAGGACTTTACGCAAATCTCCGAATGTCCTTTTTCGCGCGTTGCATGCCATTTATGAATAGTGCTATCATGAAACCACCAAATAATGGTAAGGATTATTTTTACGTGGAATAATGTAGTGCATTACCAATAACCTATCCATAATCGATATTAACCCTTTCCCAAACAATCCCTGGTTTTTACGGGTCTGGAATAGTAGCCTTTTGAAAACA
This sequence comes from Tridacna crocea, assembly GCA_943736015.1. Taxonomy (NCBI): domain Eukaryota; kingdom Metazoa; phylum Mollusca; class Bivalvia; order Cardiida; family Cardiidae; genus Tridacna; species Tridacna crocea. The sequence continues at coordinate 5,585,955 of OX031068.1, read as the reverse complement.
TTGTGGTAAAAGGAGAAAATGCTGGTAACCAGCATTTTCTCCTTTTCCCACAATGTTTTCTACCCTATCATGGACAGAAATCATCTTTTCAGCAAGAGTTGAATTGTAGTCTGCAAATGCTTTCAATTTGGTCTAGTCCAAAAATTTGTCGTTTGGGAAAGGGTTAAAGTATTATCCTCAGACGATAATAGTGTCTGTTTACGGTTGGCTGATTTCTTTATAATAGGACAAGCCGGTATTCTTTTCGTCTGAAGTATTCGTTGTTTCGTTTATGTAATGCAGTAATGCATTTTACCCTTTCTTACCTTTTATGTGTTTGTTTTGTTATATCGTGTATTACTCTCAGATGATAATTTTAGCCTTTGTTGACATACACAATATCACAAAACAAACACATAAAAGGTAAGACAGGTAAAAAGCATCGCTTCATTACATAGACAATACAGCGGACATGTAAGCAGTAAGGAATACCTGTTTTCCCTATTATTATGAAGTCAATCAACCTTAGAAAGACACTGATACCGTCTGAGAGTAATATGCCATTTGTTACGGGAGATCACTCCTTCCTTACTGCATAGCTTTCCCGTATAAAATCAATACTGACAACAGCGTCAGAGAGATATCTCTTTGGCTCAGTGGTCCTGGTATTGGTCTTTTAATCCTCGAAAGGCGAGGTTATTTGTCCCTTCGGGGGTTTGGGTCCCGCCAGATGCGGTTTATATAGCTTTTATAGTTGACTCAAAGCCCTAATAGGCAGAAAGTCCGATTGTGGACAACAAATGGGATAAATGGCTCAATGGCCAATCCCGGACGCGCCTCCATCTTACGAACAATGCCCATAAAAAAGAAACAAATAAATGTATAGCTCAAATACAAAACTTTTTTTAAAAGACTGTCTATGTTTTATGTGTAGCTGAATGTCCTTACTTTTGACTTATTTTTCGGTACTGATGAAAAATGAATAAACAGAAATTTGTGACTATCAAAGGTGTAGTCATGTTTATTTTAAGGGCCACTGTATATTTGTGGGAAAATGTTCGCCGTCTATCTTTTTAAATGTAACGTAGTTACACCTTGTCTGTTTTGTGTAAGTTCGACTTCAAACGCAGTGGAAGAGGTAAATATTGTGGAGAATGGAAAATAACTCGGTAGGGATCGTAAAATTATATATCAAAGGACCAAAATGAGTGTTACAAAAAATTGTGGAGACAACAGAAAATATTAGTTACCAACAATTTCTGCTATAACTATAATGTTTCAGTAAAAACTCTTCCATTTCGATAACAAAAAAACGGAATCGTTTGGTACATGATGAAATAAAATGCAAATCAATGAGTGGCACGGAGACAGTAAGTTCATCGAGTAGTCTAGTTGTTGTAATACTGATCCAAAAATAAAATGTGCGTAGTAAACATGTTGATCTAAGTTACTACATGTCGAAAATATAAACGTCAAACTTTATCTTCCATTTTCATTCTAAAATACAGACCCATGCTCTATGAAAACAATATTTACAATGTGAAGGGATTGAAGAGATAAGTATTAGTTTATTAAGTATATTTCTTGGTGACTAGCTTTTTTCTTTCCAGCATATTCGGTATTTTGATTTCTTACACAGTTGTTGTCGAAATACAATTTAAAACCAACAGTACATGAAATCCACGCAAAAACATGACATCCGTCACATTTAATTTGTCGTCTGCACATAATCACAATATCAAGAAGACTTAACTATTGTAAATCACGTGACACAAGTTTGTCGCAGACAAATTGATTTCGGACTAGTATTTGCAAGAGAATGACATTCTACATAAATTCAAAATTACCACAGGAACAAATGAGAAAAAGGGAAAAGAATTGTTTTGCAACCGATTTCTCTTGTTGCCAAAATTGTGTTAAGTATACTCTGCTGTAATCTAATTAAAAATTGTCAATAGGTTTACTGTTTACCAAACGACAAAATCTTGGGCTGATAAAAATTACAAGAGCGCAAAGATGGCCCTGGATCGCTCACCTGAATTTTTGAGAGGAACATAGCCAATTTTTCATGAGGTATTTGGAAACAAAAACAAAAAGAAACATTTTGCTAAGCAATTTTGGAAAGGTAACTTAAAGAGTCATTTCAAAATCTGTCACTACCCCTACCATCATCACCACAGCAATGATTTTGATGAATCAGAATTCGACAAATAAATTTTTGGATAGATCACCCAAGGAAAATGTTTAAAAGAAGAGCACATGCTCGAAAGTGACTTAAAACGTAAATCCAACAAGAGAACCACATGCAGGTGCCAACAATTATAGGCTGTTGTTTTTCGACGGAAAAAAAAATCTCTAACAAATTTTGAAAAGGGTCAACCTAGGAACATATCTGTGAATTTATTTCAAAATCTGACCAGCCGTCCCAGTAAAGAAGAATTAAGAAATATCCCTTCATGACCCTAAAGTGCAAATAGCCCCCACCACCAGAGGCATGTTTCTCGGCAAATCACAATTTTGTGAGCAATTTTTGAAAAGGGTCACCAAAGAAAGATTTCTGTTACAGTATTTCAAAATCTGACCAGAGGTTTGAGAGAAGATTTTTTTGGCATTTCTTCATGTTCATCAGAGCCATGTTTCTTGATGAATCATCATTTCTCGAACGCTTTGCGAAAATGGTCATCCAAAGAACGTTTCTGCGACATTATTTTAAAGTCTGACCAGCCGTTCTAGACGAAGATTATTTAAAAATTTCTCTATGACCATGTAGTGCAAGTAACCCCCACCCCCACCCCCATCAGAGCCAGGGAAGAAGATTTTTTAAGCATTTCTTCATTTCCGTTTAGTGCAAGTAGCCCCCAGTCACCAGAGCCATGTTTCTTGACGGATCAAAAGTTAGTGAACATTTTTTAAAAAGGGTCATCAAAAGAATATTTCTGTCAAATTATTCTAAAATCTGACCGGCCGTTTCAGAGAAGAAGAATGTTTAAGAATTTCTTCATTTCTGTATAGCGCAAGTAGCCTCCAGTTACTAGAGCCTTGTTTCTCTACAGATGAAATTTCGCGAACACAGTTTAGAAAGGGTCACTCAAAGAACTTCTCTGTTATTTTAAAATCTGACCAGACATTTCAGAGCATAAAAACTTTTAAGCGTTTCTTCATATCGTATTGTGCAAGTAGCCCCAAGTCACCAGAACCTTGTTTCTCGACGCATCAAACTTTCGCAAACAGTTTTGAAAAGAGTCACCAAAGGAACACCTCTGCAATTATTTTAAAATCTGACCAGCGGTTTCAGAAGGGAAGATGTTATGAAGAATTTCTTTGAAAATTCCATTTAGTTGCCATGACAATCTGAGTTTCTGATGGAATTAAATTCTGTAAACACTTTTTGAGGAGGACCTCCCAAGGAACACTCCAGCCAAGTTTCGTCCAAATTTGCCCCGTGGTTTAGGAGATGATGTATAGAGAATTTTTGGCGACGCACGGCCGACGACGGACACCAGTGAATCCTAAAAGCTCCCCTTTCGCACGTTGCGCTCAGGTGACCTAAAACTTAAACATGTAAAAAGGACAAATTAAATCGCTTATAACTTGTTTGAGATCAATACTGGGGGAAAGAGAAAAAGATGATTACCAGCATTATACCTTCTCCCCCACCATGTTTTCACGTGCCATCTTCCTCGAGATAGTAAAAACAAGAGGACCATGATGGCCCTGAAATCGCTCACCTGTGTCTATTGACCAAACATGAACCATCTAGTTTCCCAGTGACCTAGTTTTTTATCAGACATTACCCATCATCAAAGACTTTTGAGATATCAATAAGACAAACATTCTGACCAAGTTTCATGAGTATTGGACTGAAAATGTGACCTTTACAGGGTACAAAAGGTTTTTCTAAGATTTCACCAAGTGACCTAGTTTTGGACCCGACAATTATCCATTATCAAACTCTTTTGAGACATCACCAAAACAAACATTCTGACAAAGTCTGAAGAGTATCAGGCAGAAAATGTAGCCTCTAGAGTGTACACAAGGTTTTTCTAATATTTGACCCATTGACCTAGTGTTTGACTCTACATGACCCATTTTCAAACTCATTCAAGGTATCACCAGGACAAATATTATGAACAAGTTTAGGAGTATCAGACTGAAAATGTGTGCTCTAGAGCATACAAAAGGTTTTTATGACATTTGACCTACTGACCCAGTTTTTGACCCAACATGACCCATTTTCAAACTCATCCAAGATATTATAAAGGCAAACATTCTGACTAATTTTCAAGAGTGTTGGACTGAAAATGGCATCCAGAGTATATACAAGGTTTTTCTAAGATTTGACCTGGTGACTTAGTTTTTAACCCCCAATGACCCCTTTTTCAAACTCGTCTAATATATCATCAAGGCAAAATTCTGACCAACTTACAAGAGTTTTGGACTGAAAATGTGGCATCTACAGCCTACAAAAGGTTTTTCTAAAATTTGACCTGGTAACGTAGTTCTTGACTCCACATGACCCATTTTCGAACTCGTCCAAGATATCATAAAGGCAAATATTCTGACCAACTTTCCAGAGGTTTGGACTGAAAATGTGGCCTCTAGAGCGTACACAAGGTTTTTCTAAGATTTGACCTAGTGACATCGGTTTTGACCCCACATGACCCATTTTCGAACTTGTCGGAGATATCATCAAGACAAACATTCTGACCAACTTTCAAGAGTTTTGGACTGCAAATGTGGCCTCTAGAGAGTACACAAGGTTTTTCTAAAATTTGACCTAGTGACCTAGTTTTTGACCCCACATGACCCATTTTCCATCTTGTTCGAGATATCATCTAGGCAAACATCCTGACCAATTTTCATGAGTATCATACTGAAAATGTGGCCTTTAGAGCTTACACAAGGTTTTTCTAAGAGTTGACCTAGTGACCTAGTGTTTGACCTGGCATGACCCATTTTCAAACTCTTCCTAAATTTCATCGAGGCAAACATCCAGACTAACTTTCTTGAGTATCGGTCTGAAAATGTGGCCTCAAGAGCGTACACAAGCTTTTTCTACGATTTGACCTAGTGACCTAGTTTTTGGCCCGATATGAACCATTTTCGGATTTGTGCGAGATATTATCAAGACAAACATCCTAGCCAACTTTCAAGAGTATTGGACTGAAAATGTGGCCTCTAGAGCATACACAAGGTTTTTCTAAGATTTGACATAGTGACCTAGTTTTTGACTCCACATTTTCAAACTCATTGAAAATATCATCTAGGCAAACATCCTGACCAACTTTCATGAGTATCGGACTGAAAATGTGGCCTCAAGGTTTTTCTAAAATTTGACCTGGTGACCTAGTTTTTGACCTGACTTGACCCATTTTCAAACATGTCAGAGATATCTTCAAGACAAACATTCTGAAGAATTTATAAGAGTTTTGGACTGAAAATGTGGCCTCTAGAGCGTACACAAGGTTTTTCTAAGATTTGACCTAGTGATCTAGTTTTTGACCTGACATGACCCATTTTCGAACTCGTCCGAGATATCATCAAGGCACATACCCTGACCAACTTTCATGAGTATTGGACTGAAAATGTGGCCTCTAGAGCGTACACAAGGTTTTTCTAAAATTTGACCTAGTGACCTAGTTTTTGACCCCACATGACCCATTTTCTAACTCGTCTGAGATATTATCCAGACAATCATCCTGACCAACTTTCATGACTATCCGATAAAATATGTGGCCTCTTGAGCGTACACAATGTTTTTCTAAGATTTGACCTAGTGACCTAGTTTTTTTACCCGACATGATCCATTTTCGAAGTCGTCCGAGAGGTTATCGAGTCAAACATCCTGACAAACTTTCATAAGTATCGGACCGAATATGTGGCCTCTAGAGCGTACACAAGGTAAAAAGTTGACGACGGACGACGCACGACGGACGATGGACACAGCACGATCACAACAGCTCACCATGAGCACTTCGTGCTCAGTTGAGCTAATAACTGATTGTCTGCTTAGAGGTTAAAGACTGGATAGTTATAATTTTGAAGGGCATGCTTTGTTTCTAATAGGGTTTATCTCCGTTTATAAAAGCTTATTTCATAGAACGGTATTCAGTGCACTTTCCCATGTATTTTCTGGCTTTTTCACGCCAGTACTTATACAACTTTTCAAGTCATCGATTACTTTTCTCACATGTATCAGAGGTGAGAGGCAAAATTCACCGGAAAGAAAGTTTGCCTCAGCCCGGAATCGAACCCACAATCACTAGCTTACGAGCCAGATACGCTGACCACAAACCTAACATGGCAGGCGAAGAGCACGTTAAAGAAGTCGAAGAAGAAAGGTTCTGCCACTAACAGGATAAACTGTTATACTAATTTTAACTTCCATTCCTTGTCTTTCCGCAGGTGGCATAATGGTTTCCGGTAACAGAAAGGTATTCTTGGCTGTCGGGTTGATGCTATCACAATGGTTTTTTACCACATCTGTTCATATGACATGGTGTCCATGTTATATAGATAAAGTCAATATGTTGGCTGATTGCTCGGGCAAGAATCTTACGATTGTACCAAACTGCGTTTTATACGAGAAAGGTTTGAGGCATCTAGACCTTTCGAAAAATTCCATATCATCACTTCAAGGGCGAGAGCTCGAAGGATTAACAAACCTAACTAGCCTGGATCTGAGTAGGAATTATCTTACACACATAGGGAATAAAACGTTCTTTGGACTTCCGAACCTCTTATTTCTCAGCATATCATATAACCGTTTGAACAGACAAGATTCTTTTGACCCAGGTGTGTTTGAACCTCTGATAAGTTTACGTACGTTACTCATTCAAGGAAATCTGAATGTATTTGCCGGTGAAAATTATTCATATCCAGACATCGCTTTATCAAAAGGAACTCAAGTGCAAAATTTGTCAATCGATGGTATTCCTGAAAAAACATTCGGACAAGGGTTTAAGAAAATGACAAATCTCCACGTACTGAAGTTAAGCGGAGACGACGGTTATTGCAACATGGGGCACATTCTGCCAGAAACGTTTAGTAATTTTCGAGAGACGTCTTTGGAAAGAATTGAGCTTATAAATTGTGTTATTTCGGCAATACCACCGAATACCTTTGCTGGAATTAGAAATCTGACATCGATTAAGATAACGTATACGAGAACTTTATGTGATGGCGTCATGGAGAATATTACATCAGGATTAAACACGACAAATATTCGAAACCTTGAGATGACTGATTTATGCCATGATTTAACAATCAGACTGAAGGAAAGTACTTTAAGCGGCATAAGCAACACTTCCCTTGAGGCTCTGGACCTGGCGGGGAACAGAATTGAGTACATTTATCCAAAATGTATTCATACTCTTCCAAAATCTCTAAAATTTCTGTCATTGCGCCGTAATTATTTGTACGATATTAAATTTGTGAAAGAGATGGTACTTTTAGAGAATCTGGAAGTGTTTGATGGTAGTTTTCAAAATAGTTACCATGCAGATTTCGGGGGATATAAAATTACTCCATACCCGTCACATAAAGAAATGTTCAAAGAAAGGGATCGGAAATGGCCTTTTTTTGAAAACACACAAACGGTTGATAGAAATCCAAGTTTGAGACTTACGACAACCTATGACAGGAAGGACAAGAAGTACATATCGAAATATTTGAATTTAAGACCAGTGAAAACATCCAACGATGTTGTATTTCGCCTACCCCCAAAGTTACGAGTGATGTACATAAACAATTTGAAATTAGATGCATTCGCGATTATTCCGCTAACTTTTGCCCCAAACGTGCTCGAGTTCCTTGATGGTTCGGCTTGCCAGCTTCGGGGCTTTCTTGGGCCATGGATAGGCCTCCATCATTTAGAATTCTTCAATGCGTCCTTCAATAAATTTACTATGATGCATCCTAGGTCATTCAGCGACATGCTAAATCTCAAAACATTATTGCTACAGAATAATGAAATAGGCAAAGAAATAATGCCAGTGGATACTAAAGGCGACTTGTTCGCAAATCTAACAAAACTGAGGACCTTAGACCTCAGTAACAATGTAATTAAAGCCCTCCCAAACTTAATTTTTAGAAATCAACGCTGGCTTAGGTCATTGTCCTTGGCAGGAAATTCTTTGACAAATTTATCAATTGTTTTAGATACCCTCGTTAATCTAGAGCTCCTAAATCTCTCAAGTAATCAATTAAATTCGATACCTAAAGCACAGACCAATGCCTTGGACAAAATTGCATCTAAAACAAAACTTCAGCTAGATTTGCGTGGAAATCCTTTAAGCTGTGATTGTGCTCACATGGATTTTATAAATTGGCTTGTGACAACCAAAGTTACATTGACCAAAATGTCAAATTTAGAATGTATTTATAACAATGGAAGTCGAGTAAGCCTGAAAGACGTGAGTATTGTAAGATATAAGTTACAGATCGAATGTATGACATGGATCATTTTGTTGGTATCTACTGTTACATTTGTTGGCCTACTTTTGATCGGCTCATTTATTGCAGTGTGCTATCACAAGCGTTGGCAGTTGCGATACCTCTATCACAGGAGTAGGAGAACGTTAAACCCATACCATCCTCTAATTGGAGAAGAGATCGAAATTATCAATGATGTTTACATATCCTATGAACCTGATTACGATTTAACGGACAACTTGACACTCGATACCTTTGTGAAAAGTCGGCTTTATCCATTTTTGAAGAACAATAATCTCTCTATAGTCCTTCCAGATGATCTGCTCGGTGGCAGAAGTATGGACTCGCTCTTAACATCCACACTAAGGCGTACTAGAAAAGTCATCACACTTTTGACCTCATCTTACTTCAAGTCGAAGGATATCTGGTATGTAATGGAATTCAACATGGCAGTTTATGAGGGCATATATACAAAGAGAACGATGATAGTTCCAATTGTGGTAGGTGAGATAACTGCTGATGATTTAAGAAGGCATCCAGAGATTGCTTCTTATTTACAATCGATGAAGTCGGAGGTCCTTCGATATCCTAGCAGAGAAAGTGATATAGATCTGTTTCTTGAGGAAATACTTGAAAGTATAAGTCGCCCATAGTTTACTATTTACGGGATGACAAGTTGGCAGACCTTTCAACTGTTAACTTGAAAGCATGTTGCTGACAACAATGTAAATGTTGCAGAAATGTTGAGAAGTGTGTTTGAAAGGAAAGTAAATATTATCTGTTTGTTTATTTCGATGATCGCAGACAATCATCAAACTATGTCGTAAATCTCCGCCTTGACGTAATAGTGACGTAAACACCACGTGATAATTCAATGCGTCGGAACAAAACTTTCATGCACTTGATCGTTTTGTCCCTATTCTAGGTTTTAAAAGTTAATCGACATAATAAACAGAAACGACGACACAGGCTGATCGTTGCTTATTCGGTTATCATCCTCGTCATATCATGTGTCAGGTGTAGGCTGCAATATTTTTGTTGAATGTTAGATATTTTGAAGTAGAGACAAAAGTGGACATTGAAACTTGACACATCAAGTTATCGAGAAATATTCAGTCATTTTGTGGATTTTTTCTTTTGTGGAAAATTTAACTTTATTGCTCACAACAGTACCAAATCAAAAGTCACAGTCCATTGAGCAGAGTAATGGTCTATAGTCACCACAAAATATGTACTGAAAATACAGTTAGGATATATAGCAGGGACGAATTACTGAGTTTGTGTTCACTAAATAGAAAAACAGTTAAGTTGAACAATGCGTTTCTGAACAAACCTACATGATATGGTATGTTGATATTTAGAGGTAAAGGGGCTGGACAGCCTATGGTAAGAAACAGGGAAATTTTAGGAGTAAATTGGAACAATTTACAAACAGTGAAAATTGAAAAACCAAGAAAAGCTCACAAACAGCGGTCATGCAAGCTTAAAATATCTACAGTTAATACGCGGTAAGTTAGAAAAAAGGCTGCTGATACATACAATGTTTTTGATGAAGGAATAGATTTATTATAATTGCAGAAACATGGCTTAAAGATAAAAGTGATTTTAACATTATAGCAGAATTACAACGACAGAGGTTTAAAATTGATGATCGATTGCAGAACTGACAGGAAAGGCATTGTGTTGGTCTTTTGTATCGAGATTATTTGAATGTAACTGGAGTTGCTGTAAAACCCTTCAGGACCTTTGAATGTACAGTGTGGAATATCAAATATGAAATTTTTTCAACCAGTCTCTTTGGAATATGCAGACCTCCATAGTCTGAAAGACATCCAGTCACACAAGTACAGTTTTTAAGTGAATTCTCTGAGTTATCAAATCTAAATCTATCATAGTGGCAGGAAATTTCACTGTAATGTTGATGATGATAATGATTATTTCTCAAGTAGGTTGATGGAATGCTTAGGATCTTTCGGAATGGTGCAGCAAGTCAAAACCCCTACCCATATGAATGGTCATACACTGGGCTTGATTGTCAGTAGAGAAAGAGATTCTCTTATTATAACTGAACGCATTACAGATTACTTTATATCAGATCATTGTTTTACAACTGTTTCTTTAGAAAGAATCTCTCCTCCATTAAAAGGCCAAAAAGTCTACTTTCGTAAATGGAAATCTGTATGTGGCGATAGTATAGCCAGAGACTTTCTTGCTCTGAATACTCTTTCCTCTGAATCGGACAATATAGCCTCTCTCGCTGAAAACTTTGAAAGTCCTTCTAAAAGAATCATAGAAGATCATGCTCCTCTGAAGGAGAAATGTAATGTCTGAAGACCAAAGGTTCCATGGTTTTCTTCATATATTAAAAACTTGAAACAGATTAGGAGAAACATAAAATTTATTCAACAAATATAAATGCGACTTATCCACTTTTATCTTTTAAAAAGTAAGAAATGAATATATGAGCATTGTTAACAAAGCCAAACATGAATACTATAAAACCAAAATTGATGAAACTGGTGGGAATGTAAAAGCCTTATACAGAGCAACGTCCAGTCTACTTGAGGGTACCATAAAAGATCCTCTACCAAATAAGAATAATGACAGCGAACTTGTAAACGGCTTTCTTGGCTTTTTCTCCAATAAAATACTTAAACTAAGGAAGGATCTAGATAACTATGATGCAAACCGAAACAACTGATAGAAATAAGAAAACATGTAACAAGAAAGTACTGAAATTTTTTTGCATGGTTTATTCCCAATTGCAGTTTTGCAAGGAATTGTTCACAGTGCTCAATTTCCGAGTAGCATTGAATAAACTTCAAAAAGTTCAAAATCATGCAGCTGGAGTTGTTAGTGAATGTGGATTCGTTCACTCAATTACACCAGTTCTGCAGCATCTTCATTGGCTTCCTGTTCGAACAAAGATAGTGTTTTAAGTTCTTACATTGGTATTCAAATGTGTCTGAGGAGCAGTTATAAGTATGTAATCATATATAATCTAATATACATGTATATAATCTGATTAACATTAATGAAACTGGGTATAGCTAAAGATCATCAAGTAAGACTTCGCGGCCTAGTATCCCTAGAACACGTACATGCACATGTCTAGCAAAGATCGTTTGTAGTGACATTGCCAAAATGGTGGAATGAACTGCCAAAGGCTTTAAGAGAAATACAGGAAGAATCGGTTTTTAGACGAACTTTTATGATATATCTGTTCTCAAAGTTTTATTAATATTGTAAATAATTATAAGGTCATTAGTTTTGTTAAGCAGTGTTTAGGCTATAGAAATCTCATAATGTATTGTATTGTATCTAGAGTTTATTACCGAGGCGATCGTTTTATGACGAAGTTCGCCAGCTATAATGTTGTGTCTTATATGTATAAGTTATTGATCATATATTTCATTTGTATGAAATTAAATCGGAGGGAGGCGAAGCCGACCGACGATTTAGTTTCATACAAATGAAATATATTGATCAATAACTAACTTACAGTTTGCCCTACTTCCTAACTGACTGACGGCTGCGGATGGGTGGAAAGAGCCATACAGAAACTTCGGTTCGCCACGCCTCTTTTGATTGACGGTTGTACGAACGTGCGTTTTGAGTCGTACGGCGTTAACTCTTATTTATGTTGTCCTTGAACTAGCTTCAGGACAATTGTATGCATCATATCCCTCATCTGTATCTAGTGGATTGATATGCAGCAGATCGGTACATTCATCGGCCAGAAATACGTCGGTTTTACCCGTTCTGAAAATTGTCAGGCTCCTCTTACATAAGAAAACTTGGGTTTTAATTTTCTATCGAAATCTTTCGAACCATATTTCAGATGACAAACAGTTCGTACATTATTTTTTTATCAATTCCAATTGATGTTTTAACCGACAGATAGACAGATGTAAATTTCATCCAGGTCGTTTATGTCGTTGCTAAACGAATCACATTGGCCCGCCATGTTTAAGATCACGTGACTCGGAGTTCAAATGTAAACGACCGTTATACGGACGAGGTTAGATGTAGGGATGGAATCGGCTGAATTTCATGCTCTTTGAAGCGATAGCTTCAGCAATGGATGCATGCTTTGAGCCGATTGACAACGAGGAATTTTATAAAGAATTTATTTTCCCCGACACAGGCGACGTCTCGCTAACAAAACTGTGTACAATGAACCCCCATGTCCCTCTAAAGTGGCTCACTGTCCAGGTTCTGTTTAATTTTTAACCCATACCAAATAAGTCCTCTTTTTTGCTGCCCTGAGGCAGAAGGCGTGTGAAAACATTGTGGGAAGAGGAGAAATTGCTTGTAAGTAGCATTTTTTCCTGTCCTGCTATGTTTCTTTTTTTCTTTCCACAAACAAATCCTATAATTTGAGGAAGTACGAAGTTGTTGTCTGCGAACGTTTTCAAATTGGACCCAAGCCAATTTCCCAGCCTGGTAAAGACTTCCTTACCAGGGTCGTTAAAACCAGAGGTTTTTTGGTAAAGGGTTAAATACCACGTGGTCAAGTACGAGTTGTTTAGTCCCGATATTCACGTGGAAATTACGTCACCTTTTTGGCGATGATGCAATTAATTGGAATAGTCCCCGCCCCTTTTACTACAGTGTATGCATTAGATTGGTATTTACTCTACAAAGACCAGCTAAAATACTGTGGGCGGAGCTTCTCTTTAACCGGGATACAACTGTATATAGGTCAACCATTTAATGATTAAGTGGTCACATATTGCAACATATTGAGTCTGTATGGAATTAAATCAAGCAATTTTGAACGAAATCCGTCGTTTTTATTGGGTTAGAAAGTAGGGTAAACTGTTAATTACATTATAGCTATCCAACTTTGTCATAAAACGATCACCTTTGTTTACTACATCCAAATAAGGAAACAGGCTCAGAATGAGCAATCTTACTAACCGATGACATTATATTGGAAGTGTAAAAAATAACCTTGTGTACTACGTCATAGCACTGAGATGCAATGTTATCACGTGACATTCTGAAATACCTAGTTCGAATATGCACGAACGATAACAAAGGTTGTCTCAGTCAATGTCGTCCCTGAAATTGACGGAATTCTCCATGTATTTTCGCACACGTATATCATGGCAACCAGTGCAATAATTGACACTTTCGGGTTTTCTCCGATCTTATGTACATGTATGTGTGTTGTGATTGGTTATTCGTTATATTTCCGAGTTATAAACGGTGAAAATTATCTATTTTTTGGATGTTTCAGGGATTTTAAGTATTTAATCCTTCTACTTTTATTTAGTTGGTTTTTACCTGTAAAAAGCACAGAGCAATGCGTGCTTTTTAGTTTGAAGTGGAGAGATAAAAGATGTAATTTACATGAACGTGAATTTACTCTAAATCCTTGTGCTTTGCGTCATCTTTTAACCCTTTCCCAAACAACAAACTTTTGGACTAGACCAAATTGAAAGCATTTGCAGATGACAATTCAGCTCTTGCTGAAAAGATAATTTCTGTCTATGATAGGGTAGAAAACATTGTGGGAAAAGGAGAAAATGCTGGTAACTAGCATTTTCTCCTTTTCCCACAATGTTTTCAAAAGGCTACAATTTCAGACCCGTAAAAACCAGTGATTGTTTGGGAAAGGGTTAAAAGTGTAGCTGCTATGGCTAAAATGAATACCGTATCTGTAAAAATATTTTGTATCAGTTCATGCTTTCCGGTAGGATATCGAGAAATAGCAGTGAAAATATTTTTCGATCTTACACTGGTACCACCAGTGAAAATACCGATTTTCACGTTCTTGTTGCCTAGGTTAATTGCGGGTGCCTAACAACCAGATGGAAAATATGACGTCATATACCTTACATTTCTCGCGCTTGACGTAACGTTGCTATGCGGGAGGGGTACGCCACGGGGAATAAGGGAAAAGAACTGTACTGAATTTTGATTTTAGCTCCATCCAGAAAGGGTAAAAAGCATGAAATAAATAAAATATTTGTATTTTTCGATGAAAGATCGAAATTTATTTCATCTCGTGAACACCATCGGTAATATTTTCACGAGTGGCGCAGCACTCGATGAAATAAATAGAGGATATTTGGTTTTTTTTTTTCGGTAAAAGATCGAAATTTATTTCATCGAGTGGACACCATCGGTAATATTTTCACGAGTGGCGCAGCCACGAGTGAAAATATTACCGATGGTGTTCACGAGATGAAATAAATTTCGATCTTTCACCGAAAAAAACAAATATTCTATTCATTTTATGCTTTTAACTCTTTCTGGGAGGAGCTTTATCAAAATTCAGTACAGTTCTTTTCCTTTATTCCCCGTGGCGTACCCCTCCCGCATAGCAACGTTGCGTCATGCGCGTGAAATAGAAGGTATATGACGTCATATTTCCCATCTGGTTGTTAGGCACGCGCAATTTACCTAGGCAACAAGAACGTGAAAATCGGTATTTTCACTGGTGGTATCAGTGTAAGATCGAAAAATATTTTCACTGCTATTTCTCGATATCCCACCGGAAAGCATGAAATAAATTTCGATCTTACATCGAAAAAAACAAATATCCTCTATATGTTCATGATAACTGATATTTATCAATAACAAAAGGCGAATCAGAAATATAATTAATAAAGTATTTAACTGGTTGTGTGGGACATTAGAAATCTGTCACTAGAATGGGGTGTTAGGAGGTTTGAAAAACGAGAACGAAGGACAACCGTCTTTAACTCTTTACCACACGACAAAATTTTAGTCTGGTCCAAATTGAAAGCATTTGCAGACGACAAAATAAAAGTCACTGAAAAATTGAAATTTGCTCTGGGAAGAGTAGAAAACACTGTGGGAAAAGGAGAAAATGCTGGTTACCAGCATTTTCTTCTTTTCCTACAGTGTTTTCAAAAGGCTTCTTTCTCAGGGTCCTTAAAAGTAGGGATTTGTGTGGTAATGGGTTAAACCGCACCAAACCCCGTTCGATTGGAAGTTATTGTGTTAATTGATTATCCTCTATTTCTATGAAATGCTAGTCCCCTTTGTCAATATATACACGTATCTTGTCTGCATAGGCAATATGCTTAACAATGAAGAACTTTCTGTTTTTCTTACCTCTACCGAACTACATAATTCTAGGCTCGAACATATTTAAATGATTTGCAGACGACAAATTTTGTCTAGCTCGAATGATGATTTCTGACCTTAAGATGATAGAAAATACGAAACAAAAACTTACCTCAGATTTTTTTCAACAGTAGACACATCAGAATTTTCATTATTCCTATCCAAGCAATTTTAAACCGACTGAATCATGAGGTAGACCGGGCCTTTGCCATACAGAAAATTGACAATGAGCGAAAAGTTTCGATGCAGGTCAGCCTCGCAGGCTGACCATGGCCGATATTCTTCGCAGACGCGTTAACCCATTACCACACAACGCCAACATGATGAAGAAGCCTTTTGAAAACATTGAGGGAAAAGGAGAAAATGCTGGTAACCAGCATTTTCTCCTTTTCCCACCATGTTTTCTATCCTATCCAACAAAAATCGCATTATCAAGCCACATTGAAATTGTCATCTGCAAATGCTTTCAATTTGGACAGGTCTAATATTTTGTTGTTCGGTAAAAGGTTAGGGGGGAGGGGATTAAAGCCCCTTGTGCACAGAGCATGGTTCATTTATATTTAGTCATTGCAGGTAAAATAACCATTTTGTGATTAGCTTGAAACGTTGTTTAGAGGTTATTTCCCTTGGTTTTATATTCAGTGTCTAAACGTACATGTACTAATATAGTGTTTGTAAATAAAAGGAGAGAAAAAATTGTCTAACTTTGGGTCGTTCCTATTTGAATCAATGTCTAACACAGCCTGCACAATGCGAAAAGGGAGTTTCGGACACTTGCGTAAAGTGTTAATTGTCTCGGATCTGCCTGCAAAGTCCGCGCAGACTGGTTCGAGACGATTCTTTCGGTCTTCATTCGTTTTTGTCCTGCAGTAGACTTGCGCGAAACAGAAAGTAATAAACAAATTGGCTTCTTTACAAAAAGAAGCCAGAAGAGGTCAGCATCAATGTTTTCAAATAGTTTACTGGCTTTTAATTACAATATATTTTGGTACATGTAAACAAACAAGTAAAAAAAAAGCCGCCTCGTAGAAACCTCATATGCTCTACATGACGGTAATTTGACCTTCTTGTCGAGTTTTTAAGTCGCATGATCTTGTTCAGCGGTCTTCTTTCTCTTTTTTAAGGTAAGACCTGTGTAATGCACTTCCGGTGAACACGGGGCAAAAATTCCAATTTGTTGATAAATAAGGATAGATAAGGATTTATGCAGAAATGATATTTTTGCACATTTCTAACGGATCAACAATTCCGTTCATGTCTATCTTGAAATTAATTTTTGATATTTTTGTTAGTTTTCTGAAAAGGAAGGTAATTATTATCTCTTTTTGAATTTAGAATAGAGTGGTTTTAGATTTATAAAGAATGAAAAAGTGGAAAAATAAATCAGTGAAAGTAGTTCAACAATACTCATTTTTAATTATAGCTAATTTTGCCGGATGATATTTTAATGGAAATACCTGTTTTCCATTACACAGGTCTTACTTTAACGAAACTTCTAATTTTTTTTTCCGTCTGCTAGGATTCCTACTACTCCTTTTTCCTCCTCCTATTCGTCTTGTTCTTCTTCTTGTTCTTCTTCTTCTTCCATTTTTTTTCTTTGAGTAAGCCGTCGCTGTACAGGCTAGCCTAACCCTAACCCTTACGGGGGACAAACAGTCGAGCCAATGTTTTTTGAAAAGTGCGTTTAATGCAAAAGTCTGCGGACTCTAGAGGTTACATTAGCGGAAAAGTAGACATTGCTCATTCCGAGTAATTGCTTCTTTCCCTACTATTTTTTTCATAAAGTATGCAATGACAGAAATGAAGATCGAAAAATTCAATGTATACTTTTATTTTAGTATTTAAAAATACATACCAGGAAGTAAATCGAAGATATGGAGTCATTTTCTCACACAGTTTTTAAAATACTTTTATTTTAAGTTCATTTAAACATGCAATTGCTCGGTAAACCCTTTACCACACAATCCCGACTCTTGACGCACCTGATAGAAGAAAGAAGCTTTTTGGAAACATTGTGAGAAAAGGAGAAAATGCTGGTAACCAGCATTTTCTCCTTTTCCCACAATGTTTCTATCGTTCCCAAGGCAAATTTCAATTTTTCAGTCACTTTTTATTTTGTCGTCTGCAAATGCTTTCAATTTGGACCAGTCTAAAATTTTCTTGTGAGGTAGAGAGTTAAGATATAGTCTAGTCAAGTCACAAAATATACATCTATTTTTCCCATCACTAAAACAAGAGGGCAATTCTATGGACGGATGAAACGAAGATTGGGTGAAAAACTTTAAACTGTTAGGTTGTTAATAGCGATTTAACCCTTTCCCAAACAATCCCTGATTTTCGTGACCTTTAGGAAGATGCCTTCTGAAAAGAATCATTGTGGGAAAAGGAGAAAATTCTGGAAAGTAATCAGCATTTTCCCCTTTTCCCACAATGTTTCCTACTCTTCGAAAGTCAATTTCCAAGTTTTGAGTCATGTTTATTGTGTCGTCTGCAAATGCTTTCGATTTGAACAAGTCTAAAATTTTGTCATTTGGTAAAGAGTTAACTCTTTACCCCATGACAAAATTTCAGACTGGTTCAAATTGAAAGCACCTGCAGACGACAAGATAAACGTAACTCAAAAGCTGAAATTTGTCTTCTGCATGCAGGGTAGAAAACATTGTAGGAAAAGGAGTAAATGCTGGTTACCAGCATTTTTCTCCTTTTCCCACAATGTTTTCAAAAGGCTTCTTCTCGGGCCGTAAAAACCAGGGACTGTTTGGGAAAGGGTTAATTAAGGACGTTTTACAGATGGTGTAGATTAAGATGACACTGTACAAGACGATCTTGTAATAATCACGGAAGCAATAAACAGATAAGCCATGCCAAAGATCACGACTAAGAGAGCGTGATACGGAGCAATTAAGAAATTATTACCAGCTGGAGTCAGGCTAGGATAGGATCTTATTTGCCCTTGATAGGGTAGAAAACATTGTGAAAAAAGGAAGAAATACTGGTTAGTTTAGTTTAGTTTTAGTTTAAACATATTTATTTTACATCGATTGAGAAACAAGTTCTTACAACTTATACTAATCTCTCTCGATTCTGCTTCCTGGGAACTACACCAGTACTGGTTAGCAATTTTTCTAATTTCCCACAATATTTTCAGATGCCTTTCTGCCCAGGATCGTTAAACTGGGGATTGTGTGGTAAAGATTTAAAATAACTTGACGACTTTTTCTGTTAGCAACTCAGACCATAATGTATTAGGAATTTAAGTAACTTTGGATTTGAAAACCGTTCGATAACAATCAGCATTTTTACAATTTTGAGAAGGGAAGATTTTGAAAACATTGCAAGCAATAAGTAGTCACTCTCATTTCTCCCTTTTTCCATTATGTGTTCTACCCCTCTCAGCGACAAAACCGATCATTTTAGGCAAATTGAATTTGCCGCCTGCAAACGCTTTCAATATGAACGAGTCTAAAAGTGAGTGGCATGATAAAGACTAAAAGTAAAAAAATGACACAAACAGCTCTATCGGTACAATCTGATCTTAACCTTTTAGCTGCTAAGTGCGACTCACTGACCTTTTGCGAACAGCGTAGATCAAGATCAGACTGCACAGAACGTGCAGTCTGATCTTGAATCTACACTGTCCGATAAAGAGATACGTTTTTCTCAAAAATAGCTTTCAAACAGTAATATTTAGGTTTTTACCATCGCAAGCCAAGGCTGACGATTCACTACGCTACTCTACCCTTGGCGGATCGAGTTTGATTTTTACATCCCCCGACACGCTTTTTCATTGGATGCAGCTAGCTCTAACTGCAACGAATGAAATCACTCGTAGCATCTCATCTTTGATAAAAATAGAACAAGGTCGCTGCCTTTCGAATAGAAGGTAAACATGGAAACCCACCTGGATGTCTGCTTATCGCTTCATGTGTATTCGTAAGCGGTTTGTTAAACGATATTTCATTGGCTTTTAGAAATATGATGTAAACGGGGGTAATAACCAGCATCCAATAGAGGGCGCATCGCAGGAATCTCGAAATCTGGCTCAATCAGCCTAGGTAAGATCCACGTAAGATCGTAACCTTGGCTTGCGAAGATGGGTTTTACTATCGACTTGAATGTTTTATTTCATTTCGTCGCTTTACATCAAAAACCTCGTAACTACAGCTTGAAACAAGCTGTAGTTACGAGGGTTTTGAAGTAAATCGACGATTTACTTAAATTTAGCATGGTAAGATTTAAATCATACTAAGCACCATAATTATGTTGCTCTAAGGCTAAAAAAATGCAAAAGTCCTGTAGAGCCAAACATGAATTAGTCAGTCTCTCTCTCTCTCTCTCTCTCTCTCTCTCTCTCTGTTCTCTGAGTGTGTGTGTGTCTCTCTGTCTCTCTTTCTTTGTGTGTGTGTCTCTCTGTCTCTGTCTCTCTCTCTCTCTCTCTCTCTCTCTCTCTCTCTGAGTTATTATATTCATGTTTCTAGGAAATTCTCTCGTAAAACTAGAATATAATAAGTCTCTCTCTCTCTCAATCTATTAATTGTTATATACATATATTTAGTAAGTTTGTCTTCACTGAAAACTTCAAAAATCTACACGATAAATGTTGACGGGTGTATTAAGTCACTTTCAACATATCGTCGGTTGGCTTCGAAAACCTCGTAACTTCAGCTTGTTACAAGCTGTAGTTACGAGGTTTTCGAAGTAAACCGACGATATAACAGATACGTTTCACTTATTCTTGGGCTTCACGAGAGCACAGGGCTTGGGTTCTTCTGTGATTCCCGAGGGAAGCGGGGGAGGACGGGGCACTCCGACTCGACACGACAAGTGCAAGCGGTAGAGAACCTTTTGACGGCAATACAAACACATGAACCACTGAGCCAATGGTAATGCCTTCTTTGTAACGTAATGTGAGACAAATTCGGTCATATTTACTCTGATTCAAATGTCGTTTGCAATAAATTGGGCGCCATCTTTGTTAAATATCACGTGACCCATACATTTTCTCCCGGATATCCTGTACAAATTGTATTTCCGGTTTTTTAATGAGGTCACAGTCTGATTTAACGACTTCAAATTTGTCACTCCATTTGGATTTCTCAACAATCAGTTTTGTGCCTGGGTTCATTTTCTTTTGACGACAGAACTCTGACACCATTTTCCTCACCTCCTTGAAATGCAATAGTTCATCGTCGAAATCAAGTCCTTCGTCCCTAATTTGCTCTCGAAGTCGTCGATAGAAGTTTTCATAGAGAGCATAGTCTACTGTAGCAAATCGTTTATACATCTGACGATCGTACGGCCCAACCAGTGCTGTCTCATTCTTTTTCACAGCAACGTTCTTATCAATGTAAATAATATCTTTAGTTGACCATTTTAGATATCTTCTCATCAATACCACAGATTCTTCGAAATGTTCCGCAATGATAACTAGACCAAAATCTTGGTCAACCTGTTTGATAAAGTCAAGAATCAGCTCTGGCTTTTTAGTTTTGATGGTTTCCTCACTGCACCCAAATTCCATCGACATTCGGTTGTTTGTCAGAGAGCGAACCACGGATTTCGGCTCATATTTCAGCGGGTCTTTCAAAAACTCCGTGGCAGGTATTGTCGCTTTGATTTTGAATATGTAGCCTGGTCTTAGATAATTCAGCGCCGATTTAAACATCTCGAAAGGTTCCCTCAGAATACCGATGTAAAATGTATCGTTTGGCATGTAAGAGCGGAAGGTCTTTCGTTCATAGACCACGTGATTGCACAGTAACTCGTAGTGCCTGCCGGGTGGGGGTGGCAGTGTATTGTTTACGGTCATAGCCTCATTTAAACTGATGATATTAGGATAGTGGAATTTATTTTTGGCTGGCGGCAGGACAAAAGTCAAGTTACGTCTCCAACCAAACCTAGGCAAGGTAGATAAAAACATAAATGATTTTAGACCTACTGTAAAATCTCAATTTTCAACCCTTTACGCCATAAGGCATTTCTATGGTATCTCTAATTGACCCTAAATAACAGAAAGGATGAAGTCGTTTTTTAAGGGTATATGACACCTTTTGATAGCATAGAAAACATTGTGACAAAAGGTGAAATTGCTCGTCACGAGCAATTTCACCTTTTGCCACAATGTTTTCCAAAGGCTTCTACAAGCAATGCGTAGAAATGAATATCTATGGAGTAAAGGGTTAAGACCCTAGGAAAAGGAGGAATTAACACAGAACAATTTATGAACACGAGCAAAGCAATTCAGGTTAACAGTGTATGAATCGAAGTCATGGTGAAAAAGGATGGTGTGCAAAAATAAACAAGTGTGCATAATAAATAAATGCTGATTCTATATCAAGAAAACTTTTACATGTTGTCATCAACAGTTCTATTCTAAAACTCATTTTCCAACAATATTTTCTCATACTTTTTTTTTTATGCAGGGACATAAAAATAGTATATGAATGGGGGAAAAAAAGTGATCTTCAAATATCAGTAGAAGAAATCTGTACCTCAAGAATAAATTCTGTGCTGTACTACTTCCGGTTTTATGTACCTTGAGGAAAGCTATGTGTTGTTTAGGCTCCGGCTTCTTTTCCTCTGTAGGGGTAATGATCTGTGCAATACAAAGCAGACAAAAATACTTTTATTCTCAAATCTATGAAATAGGTACAAGAGAATACAATACGTGTACATTAACCCATTACCACACGACAATATTTTAGACTGGTCCAAATCGAAAGCATTTGCAGACGACAAAATAAAAGTGACTGAAAATTTGAAATTTGTTTTGTGAAGGGTAGAAATCATTGTGGGAAAAGGAGAAAATGGTGGTTACCAGCATTTTCTCCTTTTCCCACAATGTTTTCTAAAGGTTTCTTTCTCAGGGGCGTCAGAAGTAGGAATTGTGTGGTAATGGGTTAATCATTGATCATTGTGTCACGTGACAATGAACATTTTCAGGATACTAGGGGAGGCAATGTAGCAAAAAGGAGACATTTGTGTAGAGTGTCGTCTCGGATCAGCCTGCACAGGCCGCGGAGGCTAATCCGAGACGGCAGTTTACGACTTATCTAGATTTTCTGCCACATCTAGAAAACAGAAAACAGAAAATTATGGCCAAACTTGCAATTGTCTTTTTTACGATATGAATGCCATAAATAGGAGCATTGTAGACTTATCTCTACTCCCTCTCCTCAGCTGATCATATCCTCCACTAACACAGCTAAGGCAATAGCTCTTGCAACAGGCATCATGGCAATGTGCTTTTATTTTGATATGGTTTAGAACAATCTTCCGAACACGCTCCATGTAGAACATAATTCCGGAACAGTGAATTGTGTTCTGAAATATTCCTTTCGCACATTCCAGAACAGCACTTCAGAACACAGAACATTGTGTCAGAACAGGTGAAAGGAATACGCCTATAGTGTCACCGCTCATGCGGCACCACACTGAAGCAATATATTACAACAACGGTACAATGAACTGTAAAAGAACCATATCAGACATCCATAAATACTGACCTTAAAAGGGAGGTTATCGATATTCAACTGTGCGTAAAGCTGTTCCACTGATGTACGCTTTCTCGTTTTGCTGGCGGGTATATTGAGCGTCATCAGACATAGCGCACAAACCACTATAACAACTAACCTGAAATATAGAATTTTAGAATTCTGAGTGGAACTAGACGAGGCTTTGTTGCGACCTTTGGCTCGAAAGTACCTATAGCATGTTTGTCATAGCCCTGAGCCCGTATTCACCAACCATTCTTGAGAATATTCTCGGTCTTATTCTCCAAAGTTTTCTAAATTTGTAAGTATCACAACTTCTGATTGGCTAAACCGAATGGTTTAGCCAATCAGAAGTTGTGTTACTTATAAATGTAGAAAAATCTGCAGAATAAGACAAAGAACATTTTCTTCAGAATCGTTTGTTAATACGGGCCTGTTGTTGTATGCGTCATCGTTTTTTGTGTATGTTTGTTTGTATTGAAGTCTAACGCCATTTCAACACCTAACGTCATGTGTTACGAACAAGGTTCGTAACAAAGAAACAAATGAGCAATGACTAGGCATAAATACAGGGATTGTGTAGGATTCGAAGCTAGAACGCCTGGACGAAAGGCCAACACCGTAACCAATAATGCAGGTATTTGGTGTATTTAAGGCAGTGGACCCGTAATAGGCCTAGTGCAGCATGGTATAAAATTTCTTGACATATTTATACAGATACATAATAGATGAATAATACTTTGCACATTTTTAACCGAACAGAAATTCCTTTGATGTCTATCTTGAAACTATTTGTTGATACTTTTGTTAGTCTCCAGAAAAGGGAGGTAATTATCAAATCCATTTGTAATGAAAATATAGTGGTTTTATATTTATAAATGATAATTCTAGGAAGGACAAAAGGGAAAAAGTGGCTCGGTGAAAGTAGTACAATAATACTCTTTTTTAATCTTAGCAAATCCTCTAGGATAATATCCTAGTGGAAATAGTTGTTTTCTATTACGGGTCCACTACCGTTAAACCGGGATGAAGCTATATATGCATGAAGGAGTGGTGTCCCGAAACACACACCCCTTAAAATCATAATTTTTCGATGTCTCAAGCCCTTAACCCATTACCACACAATCCCTATTTTTGACGCCCCAGAGGAAGAAGCCTATAGAAAACATTGTGGGAAAAGGAGGAAATGCTGGTAACCAGCATTTTCTCCTTTTCCCACAATGTTTTCTACCCTTCACAAAACAAATTTCAAATTTTCAGTCACTTTTATTTTGTTGTCTGCAAATGCTTTTGATCTGGACAAGCCTAAATTATTATCGTTTGGCAATGAGTTAAAGTCATAATTTATTGATGTCTCAGGCCCTTTATTAGGCAGAAAGTACGTTTTTGGACAACAAATAGGATCAATGGCTCAATGGTCAATCCAGGACGAGACCCCCATCTTACGAACAAGGTCCGTAACAAAGAAATAAATGAACAATTGCAAAGCAGAAATACAGGGACCGGACAGGATTCGAATCTAGAACGCCCGACCGAAAGGCCAATATCATAACCACTGTGCTAAAGAGAATTATTCCTGTTGCAATTGTTAAGTATTGTATTTGAACCGGGATGAACCTATGCATTGAGAAGTGATCTCCCGTAACACACATCAGAGCGGTCACAGCGCCTACGCATGTGTTCCCTAGTTTTCTCATATGAGTACTGACAAACATTTCTCCCCAAACCACTAACTTCCTCACATGCATCAGAGGTTAGAGGTGAGAAATAGCTGGAAAAAAATCCTCTCCAATCGGGTATCGAACTCGCAACCACAAGGTCACAAGTCATATTGTCTGCGTAAGGATAGAATATTGGTATTTTCTGATGTTTCTGTAACACGTGAGTAAAGTAAGTTCAAACTTGGGCTTTATTTAAGGAATGAAATAGAGGATAAATTATTTGGTTTTTTTTTCGGTGAAAGATCGAAATTTATTTCATCGAGTGGACACCATCGGTAATATTTTCAGGAGTGGCGCAGCCACTCGTGAAATATTACCGACGGTGTTCACGAGATGAAATAAATTTCGATCTTTCACCGAAAAAAAACAAATATTCTATTTATTTCATGCGTTTAACCCTTTTTGGGAGGAGTTTTATCAAAATCCAGTAGAGTTATTTTCATTTATTCCCTCTGGCGTACCAATCCCGCATAGGAACGTATTACAATATTACGTCATGCGTGAGAAATCTAAGGTAAATGACGTCATATTTCCCATCTGGTTGTCAGGCACGAGCAATTTATCTAGGCGACAAGAACGTGAAAATCGGTATTTTCAATGGTGATACCAGTGTAAGATTGAAAAATATTTTCACTGCAATTTCTCGATATCCTACCGGAAAGCATGAAATAAGAGAATTTTATTTTTTTCATGGAGGTATGAAAAAAAAAAAACCTAATCACACTGTATGAAACCGCGAACCGGTTTCATACAAAAGTGTGATTAGGTTTTTTTTTTTCATACCTCCATGAAAAAAATAAAATTGTCTTCATTCCTTATAATTTAATATTACAGGCAAAATCCCCCTGCAGAAATAATGCAAAATGCATTTATTTTCTTTAGTTTTAAATCTAATGTTGGAGTTTTTAAAGTTCCTTCCATTATATTTGTATGGGACAAGAAAGTAACAAGGAAGCAGTGTTCAGATCCCCAATACTGAAAATTAACCAATAGAATGAAAGTAAAGGAGCAAAGTAGTGTGTAGGACCTGCAAAAGTAACCTTCAACAAAAGCAGCATTTTTTTTTTTTTTTAATGGAGCTATGAAAAAAAAATTCAGCCAATCAGAACTCGCCAATTTGTATGAAAACAACTGATATTAAATCATTATTAAAAATCAAAAGAAAAACCAATAAAAGACCATAAAAATATGTTTCCTTCTTTTCTCCCCACTTAGTTCATTTTATTGTATGCTTCCAATAAGTTTTCCTTTGTCCTTATCACACCAACCATTCTTAGGAATTTTGCAGACTTGAAAGAAACAAAACTTCCGATTAGCCAATCAGACGCTGTGTTACTTACATATCTATTAAATCTTTGAAAATAAGACTTAAGTTTGGTTGGTGAACAGAAAATCCGATGTTCTAGATTTCCTTAACGGCTTTGATTGCTAGACGAACACGGGTGCATTGCAGGTTAACCCATTACCACACAATCCCTACTTTTGACGACCCTGAGAAAGAAGCCTTTAGAAAACATTGTGGGAAAAGGAGAAAATGCTGGTAACCAGCATTTTCTCCTTTTCCCACAATGTTTTCTACCCTTCACAAAACAAATTTCAATTTTTTTAAGTCACTTTTACTTTGTTGTCTGCAAATGCTTTCAATTTGGACCAGTCTAAAATATTGTCGTTTGGTAATGGATTAATGAGGCTCTACAAACCATCAACATTTGCCAACGCATTTCTGTAAGGCTTTGATACGTTTACTTGGAAATTAATCTGTTTATTAGTCGACAATTTTCCTTTGTAAATAAGGATTGTGTAACAAAAGATTTTCACTGCAAAAGAAAAAGAAGACTAAGAAAAAGAAGGCGAAGAAGAAGAAAAAAAAAGAAGAAGAAGAAAAAGAAGAAGAAGAAGAAAATGATAAAGAAGAAGATGAAGAAGAAGAAAAAGAAAGAGAAGAAGACGAAAATGAAGAAGGAGAAGAAAATGAAGAAGAAGAAGAAAGTGATAAAGAAGAAGATGAAGAAGAAGAAAAAGAAGGAGAAGAAGACGAAAATGAAGAAGGAGAAAAAAGAAGAAGAAGAAGAAGAAAAAGAAGAAGAAGAAGAGGAAAATGAAGGAGAAGAAAAAGAAGAACAAGAAAAAGAAGAATAAGAAGAAGACATACCAGTATTTTCGACGAATCAGGGCACTTAATTGTCGATTCTGAAAAGATAAACATAAAAGAAAAGGAATGAGCAACGATCTGTTCAAAAAAGGCCAATATCATCTCCATGATGAAGTATACAAACAAGAAATAACTTAATTGGTGATCTAATACTAGTAGTCTGAAAATCGATTGGAGTATGAGGTAGCATGGTTTTTTGTCATACAAAATATTGACCAATGGCAAAAGGTTTCGACTTAGATCGGTCTGCGCGGCCTGCGCAGACAGACATGAGTCGAATCTTTTTGCAGATAGATGAAGCCCCGTTTTAAAACTTTGGCTTCTAAAGCATGACTCATTGAACTTTTGCGGACAGTGTAGATCAAGATCAGACTGCACAGAATGTGCAGTCTGATCTTGGATCTACACTGCCCGATTAGAAGATATCGCTCACCAAAATAGAAGTTTGAAACAGCAATATTTGAGTTTTTACTGTCGAATTGAAAAATTAGTTTGGTAATTTAGTAAGATAAGAGTTAACAGTGCTAATTGGTGATGACATCTGTCGATAATGTTAATGTTACAAACAGAATTAATTCGTGAATAAAGAAAAGAAGCCGGTATAATGCAGAAAAATGACCCTCTCCTACAAAATGACCCATGGGTCTAATCGAGACGATTCTAATGAGTACCCACAACATAGGGTTTGGAAGAGAAATAAAGGATTTAGAATACCGTTACTCCCTCTTATCTGGAGCTTTGGATAGGTACATTTGAAAAATTCCACCTAGCAGACGAAAATGCCAACTTTTCTTGCAAAAATGCCGATCATGTTTTGAAATTTTCCGAGTGAATCCCTTTCATGCCCGTCACATGCAGAATTAGTCGACAATATTGTTGGAAATGTACGATTTAAGATGAGTTGAACGTGAGATTATATTCGGAATATGGTGACAAGAATTGTTTCTTGTACGGAATATCCCTACCTGGCATTCAGGCCCAGCATTTAACCCTTTACCCCATTAGGCATTTCTATGGTATCTCTAATTGACCCTAAATAACAGCAGGGATGAAACTGTTTCTTATATGTATATGATACCTTTTGATAGCATAGAAAACATTGTGACAAAAGGTGAAATTTCTCGTCACGAGCCATTTCACCTTTTGCCACAATGTTTTCAAAAAGCTCTTACAAGCAATGAGTAGAAATGAGTATCTATGGAGTAAAGGGTTAAGTCATTCTAATAAACAAGGTACACAACTACAGCAAAGTCACTGACATATCTGTTGTTACTTGCCCTTCTTCTGAAATACAGGTTAAATCAAACATTCAGAATATTAAGAACACAGGGTATTTGTTTTGCAGTTTTACTTGATGATTTTGTTTAATGAAAAGGTTCTATTAAACGGACTGACACCAGCCTAGGAATATGCCGTAAGGGGCAGTGAAAACAGCACGTTTACATGTATATAACCCAACACCACACAATCCCGACTTTTGACGACCCTGAGAAAGAAGCCTTGAGAAAACATTGTGGGAAAAGGAGAAAATGCTGGTAACCAGCATTTTCTCCTTTTCCCACAATGTTTTTTACTATCCAAAAACAAATTTCAAATCTCTAGTCACTTTTATTTTGTCGTCTGCGAATGTTTTCGATTTGGACCAGCCTAAGATATTGCCGTTTGGAAGTGAGTTAAGTTAGTGGACCCGTAATACTTCGATTGCAGCATTGCATAAAAATTCTTGACGTTGGATAAAGACTGATTTATACAGATGTAACATTTGTGCACATTTTTAACCGACCAGAATTTCCTTTAATATCTACCTTGAAATTATTTGTTGATACTTTAGTTAGTTTCCAGGAAAGGGAGGTAATTATCAAATCTCATTTTAATGAGAATATAGTGGGTTTAGATTCATAAATGATAATTCTACGGTGGACAAAAAGGAAAATGCGGCTTGGTGAAAGTAGTACAATAATACTCATTTTTAATATCAGCAAATTTTGTAGAATAATATTACAGTGGAAAAAGCTGTTTTCTATTACGCGTCCACTACATTAAATCGAATTTTTAAAATTATGCGAAAAAAGTAACATTTTGATACAACTGACTGCTCCATTTATCAGAATATACTACGTAAAAATCTTTGGGCGAAGGGGCTTGAATTGACGTATGAATACGGAAGTGAATTATCACAGGTTGCAATCTAGAATTACTAATTCTTTACTTAACGACAAAGTTTTAGACACGCCTACTGAAAAGACACTGACTCTCGTCACATGAGAAGCTGAAATAATTGTACTTGTCTTTGGTAAAAAGATAGTCTAAGAAAAGGAGAAAATGCTAGTTATTAGCATTTTCTCCTTTTCCCACAATAGTTTCAAAAGCTTACCTACCATCTTCGAGGTTGTTGAAAAACTGGATTATTTGGGAAAGTGTTAAAATACAAAGTCTACAAAATATGATACTATTTGTAGAAATGTTTCCAGGGAATCAAACGGTCAAAAATTAGTTTGGTAAGTTTTGGGTGAAAAACAAAATTACTTATGCACAAGTTATGTGTTGCAAGCAAGAACATATGAGAGAGAGAGAGAGAGAGAGAAACAGAGAGAGAGACAGAGACAGACAGAGAGAGAGATGTCCGTGGTTGTGGGGTAGGGTGCTGGTGTAATGCAGAGAAATGACCCCCATTACAAAATGACCCACGCTTCATTTCTCGACGTAGAGGAATGACCCATTGTTCATTTCTGGACGTAGAAAAATGACCCGGGTCATTATTCTACGTCGAGAAATGACCGTGGGTCATTTTGTAATGGGGTCATTTTTCTGCATTACACCGGCTTCGTAACCATAAGGTCCCGAGTTCGATAACCGGGAGTGGGTGTCAACTTTGGGAATTTTCATTGGCCCACACATTCGGTGTAAGTGCTGGTGCAGTTCCCAGGAAGCAGAATCGAGAGAGAATAGCATAAGTTGTAAGTACTTGTTTTTCCATCGAGGTAAAATAAATATCTTTAAACTAACAGATGAGAGAGAGAGAGAGAGAGAGAGAGAGTTTGAATTGTATATGACTTTTTCTGTGACTATACTGTGTCGATGAAATGTTGTACTGTTCTGTTCTAAGCGAAGATTTTATCAGAAATCAACAATATTTTGGATAACATTAGCACGTGATGTTATTTTTTCGTTTTTTTTTTTTCATGGATGAAACTAGTACCTCGCACAGTCTTTTAAGCTAGCCATGTCTATTTTGTCTAAATATGGTCATCTTGTTTAGAGGAGTGGCGATGCCTGCCGGCATTTCTCCTTTTCTCACAATGTTTTCAAAAGTCAACATCTAAAGGCTATTGAAACGGAGGACTCTTTCGTAAACAATTAAGTCGATGATTAGATCTGAAGCCTTTCCCAAACGACAAAATTTTAGACTGATCCAAATTGAAAGCACTTGCAGAAGGCAAAATAAACGTAACTAAGAAATTGAGATTTGTTTCCAGCAATGTAGAAAACATTGTGGGAAAATGGGAAAATGCTGGTTACCAGCATTTTCCCCTTTTTCCACAATGCTTTCAAAGGGCTTCTATCTCAGGGTCGTAAAAACCAGGGATTGTTTGGTAAAGGGTTAGATACAGACTATCTGATTCATTCATTCAACCCTTTATCGTCCAATCTCGAGTTTTAACAAACCTTAAAAAACGGCTTTTGAAAACATTGAGCGGAAAAGAGAAAATGCTAGTAACAAGCATTTTCAGTCTTTTTCGCATAGTGTTTTCTACCATATAAGAGACATAATTCACCATTTGAACATTTACGTTGTCGTCTGCTAAAGCTTTCAATTTTGGTTTTGTCCAACATTTTTTTCGTTTGGTAAAGATTTGGGCCGGATAGTGGTTAAGATTGAATCTGGAATGGTGCTAAACTTGGGCCCCCGTATTCACCAACCATTCTTAAGAACATTCTTTGTCTTATTCTCCAGAATTTCCTTCATTTGTAAGTAACACAACTTCTGATTGGCAAAACCATTCGGTTTAGCCAATCAGAAGTTGTGTTACTTATAAATTTAGAAAACCTTGGAGAGTAAGACTGAGAATATTCTCAAGAATGGTTGGTGAATATGGGCCCCCTGGTCAGAATCATGATCAGAAGAAATGACGTAGTTTTGTACCAAATCCTGGATACCATTCTTTGACTTTGAAATGGTGACTTGAACTTTTATAAAAGCAGCTCTATCAAGGGTAACAACCTACGTCACCGATAGTGATATAGGACCTGCGCATTTTCGTAACTTATGTCAGCCATATTGAAAAGTAAGTACGATATGAAGATAGAATGAGGCTTGCTTGGGTGGATACAAACGGACTACAAAGACTCTCATGTATTTATCAAAGACATTAGATGAATACATTTAATATTCTGATGTTTTAGACAGGAAGCAGATGTCTATATGCAAAAATACTTTGACCAAGAATCTTGTCAAACCGAGAAAAACATGTTTTGTTACTGTTTAACCGTGTCATGTGTAACATTATAGACTAGACAAAGGAAATATGATTCTGGATGCATTATAGGTGCATTCAAACTGATGAATTTACCTGTATACAATGGAACTATTTTTTTCGAGCTTCTCTACTGATTAGAATCTTACGCCAATTTTAACAAATATGGCTGCACCTATGGATGATGACAACAGTTTTGATATACCGATGGATCGAAGTTTTTAACATTAAAAAACAAGTTATCGTCCTTTAAAAGAGATTTAAGCTTTTCACATTTCCTACCACTAAGTCTCATTGGCCGTATGCTGTTTGAACAGCACACAAAACAATCGATATTAGTCTTTCTTTCACCGGCGTTTGTGTCGCCATTTTGAGTTAAGGTCATGTGACAAAAATATCACTTGTAGACGGACTACTTTCTAAGCCCACTACAGAGATGAAGGAGAATGATCCTTAGTGCAAGAGAGTGTATTTCAGGATGTGAACCGACTTGATGTGGACGATATAACATTTAATTACAGAATCGGCCGAGTTGTGACGAGCGGGCTCTATCCGCGTTACCATCTCTGTATTTAGTGTATATGTATTAGGACTTCAGTATTCATGAATAGCTTGGATGGTTTTGCATAAAAGGTATTCAAAACCTCGCTCTGTATGCCGAACTCTGTATACGGATTGAATTACTGTACCAATAAATTACTACATACCTTTGTTCCCCACACAGTGGTTTTTTTTTTTCTTTTTTTTCTATTTTCTCAAATTACTGGCCGTCTCAGAGGAAAATATAGGTTAGGAAAACTTTACTTTGCATGTAGGTATATGGTCAAGGCAAAATTGATGTCAATAGAAGAATTTCTTTAAATTGTAAGGTTGTCAGAATCTTTTAACCCATTACCAAACGACAATATTTCAGACTGGTCCGAATTGAAAGCATTTGCAGACGACAAAATAAAAGTGACTAAAAATTGGAAATTTGTTTTCTGATGGGTAGAAAACATTGTGGGAAAAGGAGAAAATGCTGTTACCAGCATTTTCTTCTTTTCCCACAATGTTTTCTAAAGGCTTCTTTTCTCTGGGGCGTCAAAAGTAGGGATTGCATGGTAATGGGTTAAAAGAAGGTAAGCTAAAGGTGTAGATTGAGTGTTTACTCTTCTACTTGTAAATAACTAAAATGAAATTGTCGGTTTGATTGTAAAAACACCAATATTGCTATTTCAGATTTGTGATTTTGGGTATAATTTCTCCTTATCGGACAGTGTAGATCAAGATCAGACAGCACGGAACGTGCAGTCTGATCTTGGATCTACACTGTCCGCAAAAGGTCAGTGAGTCGCGCTTAGCGGCCTAAAGGATAAATATCTATTCCCATTCAAACAACAAACATTTCTCAACTTTTAAACTGTTAGCATAACAAATATTGTCTTTCTACACAAGATCGAAAAATCTACATTCGATCTTGGTCTTTCTAACAAACACTCGAAATTGTGTGATACATAGTGAAATGACCGTGTTTAACACTTCCAGAGGGCAAAAAGAAAATGAAACTTGTCCGGCCCGGCGGGTAGCTCAGTGGTCATCCGACTAGTGACTATGAGGTTTGCAAGTTCGATACCCGATTGAGGCAAACTTTCTTTCTAGCAATTCTTTGCCTCTCCGTTCTGATAAAAGTGAGAAAAGTAGTTTTGACTTGGAAATAAACAGTTTTGTCGGTTCTGGTGTGAGTGAGCCAAGAAACACATGCGCAGGTATACTAACCCTTGTGATATGACTTAAAGGTGGCCCTTCAGATTTTGGGACGAAAATTGTACAAAGTGCAAAAAAATCATCCTTATACTCCCAAAGCCTTTTAATTTTCATTCATAAAACGCCAGTAGTCAAACACCGTCCGACAACACAAGAAACCATAGATTTACTACAGCCAAAGTTGACACCGACGGGAGACACGTTTTATTTTTAGATGATCAATTCGCTCATTTACATATAGGAATACACAGATTAAGTTTCAAACATAGGGTCCGAAGAAGACATTATGGAAAATAATTATTACATGTTTGTTAAGTAATGAAATTTAAGCTTTATGAGCCACATGCCAGTCACTTGGCATTCCCAAAATGCTTTACTGATTTTTGGCGCGAAATCTAAAAATACCTTAAGAGGCTACGTAGCCTTTTAAGGGAACACCACCATTTCTTTTTTGAAATTTTATGAATCTTAATTATTTGTATTATTTTTTCAGAAATGTGCAAAAATATTATTTCTGCATAAATCCTTATCTATCCTTATTTACCAACAAATTAGAATTTTCACCGGAAGTGCATTACACAGGTCTTACCTTAAAAGGTAGAAAACACTGTTGAAATGGAGGAGAGTGCTATTTACCAGCATTTTTCCTTTATTCACAATGTTTTCAAAAGGCTTTCTTTCTCGCTTCCGTTAAAACCAATCAGAAGTTCACACTGACAAAATTCTGAAGAATAAGACTAACAACGTTCTTGAGAATGGTTGGTGAATTAAAATAAACGCTGACGGCAGTAATTTACTTTGTAATTCACTTAATAATGCATAAGACATGTCAAGAGCAAATCTTGGATTACTTGCTTGCATTCTGTAAACAATAATAGTCTTTCGGATGAGACCATAAGTCTTGTTTCAGTGTGCCTGTCTATACAGCTAGTATGTTAACCCATTACCACACAATCCCTACTTTTGACGACCCTGAGAAAGAAGCATGAAGAAAACATTGTGGGAAAAGGAGAAAATGCTGGTAACCAGCATTTTCTCCTTTTCCCACAATGTTTTCTACCCGTCACAAAACGAATTTCAAATTTTCAGTCACTTTTATTTTGTCATCTACAAATGCTCTCGATTTGGACAAACCTAAAATTTTGTTGTTTGGTAATGAGTTAAGCTATTTTTTGAAATTTCCAGCCAAAAAAGCATTGTGTGAATGTTGAGTGACTTGCACGTGACTAATGACTATTAAATTCATAACATAACAAACATGTAATCATTTTCCATAATGTCTAAAACTTCGGACGCTATAATTGAAGCTTCGTCTGTATATTTCCGGTATGTAAATGAGCGAGTTGCTCATGTAAAAATAGACCGTGTTTCCCTTCAGTGTCGACCTGGGCTGTAGTAAATCTCTAACTTATCTAGTTGTCGGATGGTTTTCGACTACTGGGGTTTAATGAATGAAAATAATAAGGCTTTGGGAGTATAAGGATGATTTTTTTTTGTCTTTTTGTAAATCTTTCGTCTCAAAATCTGAAGGGTCACCTTTAAACAAAAGTCGGACGTGTACTTGGTACTTTCGAAACACAACTAACAATCGTCGCGGGAGGCGTCACTCATATGAACAAATGGGCTCCGTATTCACCAACCATTCTTAGGAATATTCTTTGTCTTATTCTCCAAGAATTTCATTTTTAAATTGAAAGCAATGCAACTTCTGATTGGCTAAACCATTTGGTTTAGCCAGTCAGAAGTTGCGTTACTTTCAAATTTAGAAATTCTTGAAGCATAAGACGAAGAATATTCTTAAGAATGTTTGGTGAATACGGGCCCTGACAACTTAAAAGATAAATTTAAATCAATTGCATGGCTGTTGCAGGAAGTGAATCTGAATCGGAGATTGTAGAAGCAAGATATTTCCGGTCCAATCTTCGGATCTGCATTGTATACAAAAACACCCTAACTTTGGTTCTAAAGCTACAAATGGGGAAAGGGTGTTTAACCCATTACCACACAATCCTTACTTTTGACGACCCTGAGAAAGAAGCCTATAGAAAACATTGTGGGAAATGCTCAAGCGGCGCCACAATAAATGTAAGACAGCATTTCTTGTGTCAGACTAATATGACCATCACGAATTTTCTTGTCTTACACACTTTTCAGGTCAAATTTTCTGACGTCATATAGAAGCATCACGTGGTGTACATCATGCGGCATACCTC
Source organism: Tridacna crocea (assembly GCA_943736015.1). Lineage (NCBI taxonomy): Eukaryota > Metazoa > Mollusca > Bivalvia > Cardiida > Cardiidae > Tridacna > Tridacna crocea. The sequence goes on along the minus strand of OX031068.1, from coordinate 5,550,642 downwards.
AGGTGATGGAAGCCATCAAATCCCTCAATTTGGTGGATTGATATGCATCAGATCGGTACATTTTACGACCGGAAATACGCCGGTTTACCGTTCTGAAAATTGTAATGCACCTCTTAGAAAAGAAAACTTGAGTTTCAACTTTCTATCAAAGTCTTTCTAATCATATTTCAGTTGACAAACAGTTCGTAAATTTAATTTTAACGTGGATTAAGAACTCCGATCGAAGCTTATATCGAGGGCCTCATCGTAATGTTTTATTTTTCTTTGCAAGTCGTTAAAGTTACGCTCCCTGAATTTGTAATGAAATTGTAATGAAATATATGCGCTTTTCATGAAATAGGTAAACAAATAAACATTTGTAACATGTATACACAAGTAATACGAGCTCGTATGTGGTACTCAATGAAAACCTTCCCTCTCCCTACCTCTCTGTCTCTCTCTCTCTCTCTCTTTCTTTCTCTGTCTCTCTCTCGGCCCTCTCTCTCTCTCTCTCTCTCTCTCTCTCTCTCTCTCTCTCTCTCTCTCTCTCTCTTAACATCCAATAATGTGGGAAAGGAGCTCGTGCTGTATTTACTAGCTGCTCCAATCAAAAGTATTGAGGGAGTTTTTGTTATTTTGATTTACCACCACATTCAAGCACGACTAGGGCATAATCAACAGGTAGTTGTAAACATGACATGTATTTTTGGGCCAGTGGCCTATATTTACTGTAATACAGTGTTCTGAGTTCTGAGTTCTGAGTTCGTTCTCTCTCTCTCTCTCTCTCTCTCTAGGTTAGAGAATTCATTGTCATTTCGACAAGATTCGTTACTCTCTTTCACATGATCATTGTTTCTACAAAAGATACCTTGAAAAGCAGTCAGTGGCGTAGAAAAAATGTTGTACAAAGTACTGGTAATAGAACCCCATGAAAGGCATGGATAGGTGAGCTGGCCGCAAACATAACAATAAAATCATGCTGAAAACGGACTTGAATACGGTATGTACCCTTTACCAGATGACAAAATTTTTGCCTTTTCCTTTTTAAAGCATTTGCAGACGACAATTTCACTGTCTCTCAAATGGTGCAATTATCCTTCGATAGAGTAGAAAACATTGTGGTAAAAGAAGAAAATGCTGCTTACCAGCATTTTCTTCTTTTACCTCAATGTTTTCAAAAGGTTTCTTTATTAGGGTTGTTAAAAGTCGTGATTGTGTGGCTAAGGGTTAAACAACAACAACAAAACTCTACATGTATGTTCTTTACTACAGTAGCTTTTACAAAACGCTCTCATGTTTGGAAAAAAGCCCTTTCCTTTCATACTTTGTCAACCATAAGCGAAAAAGGTAATAAACTTGTCGATGTGATCTTGGAGAATAGGCTATACAGAAATTGCAACTATAGAAAGGTAAAAACAAAGCCTTGATAACTTTAATTCAAATTAGTTTTAATATGTCATTTTGAACGGCACTTAATACTGTACATTCAATACGTCAGATAAAGCAGGGTTTGACAAACATGCCTACTAACTCACTTACTTACTTACTCACTTACTTAATTACTTACTCACTAACATAATTACTTACTTACTCACTTGCTTACTCACTTACTTAATTACCTACTTACTTACTTACTTAATTACTCACTCACTTAATTACTTACTAACTTAATTTCTTACTTACTCACTTGCTTATTCACTAACTTAATTACTTACTTACTCACTTGCTTACTCACTTACTTACTTACTCACTTACTTACTTACTTACTTACTTACTCACTTACTTAATTACTTACTCACTTACTTAATTACTTGCTCACTTGCTTACACACTAACTTAATTACTTACTTACTCACTTGCTTACTGGCTAACTTAATTACTTACTTACTCACTTACTTATTTACTTACTTACTTACTTAATTACTCACTCACTACCTTAATTAGTTACTCACTTGCTTACTCATTAACTTAATTACTTACTTACTTACTCACTTACTTAATTACTTACTTACTGACTTGCTTACTTAATTTCGTTTTTTTTTCAAATGTAGAAAATTTTGGGGGAAAATGAGGAATATCTGTTACCTGCATTTTTTTTACGTTGTTTTAAAAGTCTTCCATTTAGCTTTTTTTAAATTAAGATTTGTTATCTAATAGTTTAAACCTATACCTGCGATATAAACTAGATGCAACTTTCAGACCGATAGTATTTTCTTTTCTTTTTTTAGGTTGTGGTGGGATATGTCCTTACCGGACAGTGTAGATACAAGATCAGACTGCACGTTCTGTGCAGTCTGATCTTGATCTGCACTGTCCGCATAGATCCTCAAGTAAATCTTAGCTGCCTAAGCTTCTATAATTAAAGTTGTACATGACGAGGTGAAGTATAACACAATCAATTGATCATGGCGGGGCGGTCTATAAATATTTAAACATCAACGGTCTTGTACAGAATTGATCTACCCTTCAAATACAGCTTACTGTACATGTATACAGTTTTCGGGTAGTTACGGGGGCAGGGGTGTTAAAGTTTACACCGTTCCAATGTCATCTATTGTCTACCGAGTCAGGCGTTAAATTGAAAAAAAAAAATGGTTTCGTGTTTAATTAAGTTTTTTTTTTTCCTCAATTAAGGTTACCCGTCTACTCTTGTTAGTTGAATATAATTTCAGTTTAGCTTTATTCATTTGCATAAACAACATAGTATGTAACTTTAGCCATTTACAGTTGTAAAAAAAAGAAATTTGGCAAAGACATGCGTGTACACATGTACATATAAATATTTACAACAGTGTATGTTATAAATACTCTAAGTATCCCGAGACAAAGTGTACAAAGATTACTTAAAAAAAAATGACTTTTATAAACAATAAATTCAAGTCTTACTGATAGTGGAGTTCTGTAGGACATTGTCACGAATTTCGTAAGCGTTTGAGACATAATTACACAAATTTATCAAAGTTCTTTTGTTCTTTGTCGACATAATGTTTTTAATTATTTCATGCTTTCCGGGAAATATCGAGAAATCGAGAAATAGCAGTGAAAATGTTTTTCGATCTTACACTTAAACCACCATTGAAAATATTGATTATCATGTTCTTAATGCATAGGTAAATTGCGCGTGCCTCACAACCAGATGGAAATATGACATCATTTACCTAACATTTCTCGCGCTTGACGTAATATTGTAATGCGTTGCTATACGGGAGGGGTACGCCACGAAGAATGACGGAAAAGAACTGTACTGGATTTTGATAAAGCGCCTTCCAGAAAGGGTTAAAAGCATAAAATAAATAGAATATTTGTTTTGTTTTCTTTTTTTCTGTGAAAAATCGACATTTATTTCATCTCGTAATCACCATCTGTAATATTTTCACTCGTGACTATCACCGAAAAACCTCTATATCTATAGATGCTTGTTTTTAATGTCTTCTTAAAATGTTTCATTATGAGAGCTGAGTATTTCGTACAATATAATAGAAAATGGCATTCATTTTCAATACATCCATTGTTACAAATTTGACAAAATTTTTCCTCACGTGGCTTATTAACAAAACTATTAGCTTCAATATCTAATTTATGTAAACTTCATCTAAAAGCAGCAAATGTATGAATAAAATTTATGTTTTGAAGATTCTCTAAATAGAACTCAAAGCAAAAATCTGTTTTAATTTTACAACACATAGATAAGTTTGGCATGTTACTGATTCCTTCTGCCCAGTTCTGAATAAACTGATCTCTTAATCTTTCTTTGAATACAGAGTAATAGTTAACCCTTTCCCAAACAAGCCCTTGTTTTTACGTGTCTGCAGTACAAGTCTTTTGAAAACAATGTAGGAAAAGAAGAAATTGCTCGTAACGATCAATTTCTCCTTTTCCCACTGTGTTTTCTACCCATTTGGAGAACTTTCTGCATTGTTTATCAAATTTGAAATTGTCGTCTGCAAACTCTTTGCAAAATTTGTCGTTTGGGAAAGGGTTAACTTGATTATCATATGCGATTCAAATATTAGTAAGCCCTAAACGGTCAATGATATCATTAATTCAGCTTGACCAGGAATGTTGGTTACATGCTGTTACATACATAGCTCATTATACGCTTCATACAACAGAGAATTATTTCTGTTCATGATTTTACACCAAAACTTAAGAGATCGCTGTTTAAAAATCACAGATAGGGGTAGTCTCCCGAACTCATCACGAGTTTAAAATTTAAATCAATGACTTAGCACTATCTATGGCCCAAACAACAGTGTGTCGTCTTTGCACTTTTTATACAAGGAAAACAACAACAAAAAACTGTATAGTAATGCATTTAGTAAAAACAAGAGAGTGCCGGGGTATTCTAAAATGACTAAAAATGTCTATTTAACCGAAATTGTTTGATAGTTGTCAATAATATACGAAAGTTTTACAGGACTACTTTTAATTGTTTGCCGTGAATCCAAATTTCTTTGTTAAACGTCTGAGAAATACTGCTTGATATAATTTTATCCGAGAGTGCAAAGAAACTGGATGCTTACAGTCAGTTTGATAAAAAAAAAATACGTTTATTTAAAAAAAAAAAACGCTTACTGGTACGATTCATCCAGTCATTGCTAGCTAGTATGTAACCTATGCATATCGTCATCAGTTATGAATACAACCAGTACAGCATTGGAAAAGTCTCGGAATAAGCCCAGCATAATGGCGGACTTCCGGTGTTGTTGTTGGCGTCGTTGTCAAAGTCTATGAAGAACCCAGAACGAATTCCAGTTTCTCAAGATCTACGAGGTGCTTATCAATCCACCAAGTAAAGCCGATGGATTTGATGGCATTCGGCATACCCCGGATGATGGGAGCCATCAAATCCCGTTCTTAAAGGTGGCCTTTCAGATTTTGGGACGAAAATTTTACAAGAAAACAAAAAAATCATCCTTATACTCCAAAAGCCTAATGATTCTCCTTTATAAAACCCCAGTAGTTGAAAAGCATCCAACAACAAGAGAAATTAGAGATTTACTACAGCCGAAGTCGACACCAATGGGAAACACGGTCTGTTTTTACATGAGCAACTCGCTCATTTACACACCTGAAATATACAAACGAAGCTTCAAACATAGCGTCCAAAGAAGACATTATGGAAAATAATAACATGTTTGTTAAGTTATGGATTTTCAGCGTCGTTTGACACGTGCCATTCGCTTGACATTCCCACAATGCTTTTTTTCATTTTTGGCGGGAAATCTAAAAATAGCTTAAGAGGCTACGTAGCCTTTTAAGGGAATACCACCAAAAACTTTTTTTCTTGTAATTTTATGATTATTAATTATTGATGACTTGTATTGTTTATTCATATAAATTTCAGTGATATATTTATTTTTAAATTTGGTAGGATGTGAACATTCTAGATACCCACCTTTTAAATTGTCAGACTCCTCTTTCAAAAGAAAACTTAAGTTTCAATTTCTATCGAAATCTTTCTAACTATTTTTAAGTTGACAAACAGTTCGTACATTCATTTTTAACGCAGGTTTTCAGCTCAGTTTGAAGTTTTCACCGACAGATAGACAGATGTGGATAACTTCATCGAGGTTGTTTATGTCGTTGCTAAACGACCGAGATTGGCACCTATTATATAAGATCACGTGATTCCCAATTTAAATGGAAACGACTGTTTATACGGACACGAGGTTACATGTCGGTACGGAATCGGCATAGTAGTGGCGAGTGAATTTGATGGCGTTGTCTGCGCATTTCATATTCTTCGAAGATTCGACTGTCTTACATGACGCATCACTAGCCCCGAAAGCGGGCTGACTGTAATATTACGCTCTATAAAGTAGCAATGTAGAAAATAGCTTTTATCAATACGTTTGAAGAGAAATGAGACCTGTTTAAGCTTCAGATTTCTCTAAATTGCTGATCATAGCTGAGTGAATTGCACTAGGTAGCCTTTTATTGAGTAAACGTATACTTTAGTTTGAAATTCAAAGCAACGGTTGTCGCGTAGGAAAGTGGTTCGGCTCTGTACCCAGGATGCCCAAATTAGATAGATGAGTATTTATAGAATGCCATCAAGTGGGAGATAATGGATTTGATGACTTCAATCACTCGAGGTATACCGTATGCCCGATCATGTGACCATTGACGTGGATGGTTTGGGACTGTAACGCGATAGGCCAAGATAATGTACCTATGGGAAAAACGCATATATTACGCATATTTTATATCCCTTGACGAGCAAACAAAGACCAGCACATCACGACATGACTTGGTTGCACTTCCTTGTGCACTTTATCATATTTAAATGCTAAAAAAATATTAAAACGCTACACAGAGATATTAAATATACATACACGAGAAATTAAGAGATTAACTATGGCCCAGGTTGACACCAACGGGAGACACATTCTATTTTTAGATGACCAATTCGTTCATTTATACACTGGAATACACAGAAGAAGCTTCAAACATAGCGTCCGAAGAAGACATTATGGAAAATAATTATTACATGTTTGTTATGTAATGAAATTTAAGCGCTATTGGTCACGTACCAGTCACTTGATGCCAGCATTTTCTCCTTTTCCCACAATGTTTACTACCCTTCACTAACACAAATTTCAAATTTTCAGTCACTTTTATTTTGTCGTCTGCAAATGCTTTCGATTTGGACAGACGTAAAATTTGTCGTTTGGTGATGAGTTCATCCACTCCTTTTCGCGTAGGATTCCTGTGGTCGTTATAAATACAATATATAGAGGATATTTGTTGTTTTCGGTGAAAGATCGAAAATTATTTCGTATCGTGAAGACGACCATAGGTAATATTTTCACAAGTGACGCAGCCACGAGTGATATTGTTACCGATGGTGTTTACGAGATGAAATAAATTTCGATCTTTCACTAAAAAAAACAAATATTCTATTTATTTCATGCTTTTATCCCGTTCTGGGAGGAGCATTATCAAAATCCAGTACAGTTCTTTTCTGTTATTCCCCGTGGCGTACCCCCTCCTGCATAGCAACACATTACAAGATTACGTCAACTGCGAGAAATGTAAGGTAAATGACGTCATATTTCCATCTGGTTGTGAGGCACACACAATTAACCTAGGCAACAAGAACATGAAAATCGGTATTTTTTCTGGTGGTACCCGTGTAATATCGAAAAATATTTCACTGCTATTTCTCGGTATCCTACCGGACTTTTGTCGCACTGTTTCATGGAGCTGAAAGGGCCAGCGTGTATATGAGTTGTGATTCAGATTTTGATTTGCTTCAACTTTAGGCATTTAGATGTATTTTTGATGTACGTTGACTGGATTTGTGTGTGTGTGTGTGTGCGTCAGGGGAGGATCAAAATTTTGGAGTCATGGAGGTAAAGAGATGTTTTTAGAGCACAAATTGTGGGTCTTTGTTGAGATTTAGCGAAAATTATCAGTTACTTTGTTGTTCTAATGCATTTTTGAATGACTATAGACGTAATTTTGAAAGCAAGACACGGAAAAGCTTACTGTTTGCATTAACCGATCTCGGAAGCTTTAGAGATGGTTGATTTCAATCTATTTTCAATTTGGCAAAATCAGTGGTGTGACACCACAAAGATTGTATGTACTCATGTAATTCGCCTCTATTTATTATTTTCTGTTGTCTGAATTAACGCGGGTCTTCATTGCATATTGTTGTGTAGATTTGTTAATGTGATGTAAAGGGTAAATGAGGCAAAAGGCTTTTTTCCTTGCATCCGTGCTTTCGATCGTAAACTGGTTCAACATATCAAAAAATTGAAATTTGAGAACAGCCAAAAAAATGTAGACTTGTTTCTTTCTAGGGTCCCCTGCTTAATTACAGGCAAATTTATGCCTTCTTTCCCTTTCGAAGAAATTTCTTGTTCTTTTTGCTGAGATATGTTTCTAGTATGTTCAAAGACAGGTTCAGAAATACTAGTTATAGTAAGTTATAGGTAACTTTACTAGGAAATGAAGGAGAACATCTAAAACTTCCTTTATTAGTTAGTTAAACATATTTATTTTACATCGATTGAGAAACAAGTTCTCACAACTGATACAAATCTCTTTCGATTCTGCATCCTGGGAACTACACCAGTAGTCGCGCCGAATGTGTGGGCCAATGAAAAATCCCAAAGTTTACACCCGCTCCCGGGTATCGAACTCAGGACCGTATGGTTACGAGGCCCACGCTCTACCTCACAGCCATGGACACCACAAAACTTCCTTTATTACAGAAGTCCATAGCATCTTTCAAGCATCTTATTTATATAAACCAACATTGGAACTTCATGACTTCCCTAAATGGTAACTTTTATCCGACTTAACTCCCCTGCAATTCAGCCATTACGATTTTTCTTATTGTACACGCGTGTGAGATAAGAAAATAGTGCTATATTTTCTTAATATTCTGTAATCATACACACTATTTCTAAAAGATTGCTGACCTAGGTTCCTGAGTGAAATTAACGGCCAAAATTCGTAATAATGATCAAGTTGTTAATTTAATCACTTTTAGATTCAAAACAAAACAAGTATATGCAAGTTTCTTTGGAACTATTTTTTCGCAATGTACCTGTCAAAAAAGCGACCATAGGCTTCATGTAAATTTCATTACACATTATACATGTATGCATATGTTTTAATATATTGAGACCATAATTCATTTTTTTACAGTTAGATGAAAAAAAAAATCTGACATTATTACACCCGTCCACACACACAAAAAAAAATGTTACTAAGCACGCCAAAGGTTCGCTTAACAACATTTTTGTAGACTCGTTTAATAAACTTTCATCTTGAAAACCAATTCATGTTAGATCCTATATATCTTTCATATTATTTTGATCTTAATAATTTAATCAATTAAATATATGACACAAGTACTTCAGAAAACCATTCGGTTTAGCCAATCAGAAGTTTTGTTACTTATAGAAAATATAGAAAATTGTGGAGAATGAAACAAAGAACGTTCTTAAAAATGGTTGGTGAATACGGGACCTGGCATTGGTCTAGCCAGACAATAATTCCTACCCGGCTAAAAACTGTTCAGCCAGACCTACAATCTAGCTAGACCAAATAGGAATTGCTATGGTCTAGCCAGATTCTGGATTTTGGCTAAATTCTTATATGGCCAACAACGGAAAAATATGAGCCATCCTCTGCGAAAAGGGTGTTAAATGCATCTGTTAACTCATTACCAAACGACAAAATTTTAGGCTTGTCCAAATCGAAAGCATTTGAGGACCATAGAAATAAAAGTGACTGGAAATTTGAAATTTGCTTGGGAAAGGGTAGAAAACATTGTGGGAAAAGGAGAAAATGCTGGTTACCATCATTTTCTCCTTTTCCCACAATGTTTTCTAAAGGCTTCTTTCTCATGATCGTCAAAAGTTGGGATTGTGTGGTAATGGGCTAAAAAGTTATTGATCATAGGATTGAACCGTTTTTTTTTTTTTTTTGTTTTTTTTTTTTAATCGGTCAATTTGCTGCATGTTCCAGGTCCAGTCTGCCCCATCAATCAGTCGGTTGTCGGCCAAAATGGATTTTATAGATTAAAAAAAAAAAAGTCATATTTATGACTAGATCAGTATAATGCAAAATAGAGACGATTTACGCTCCCTTTTGACAGAATATAGCCCATATACAATTGACACAATTTCGACGACCATTTGTTTAAAAAGAAAAAGTATAGAAATAGGCAAAATAATAAATGCAAACTTACCATATTTCCTATTAAGAATATTTTCCTCAATAAGAAAACTAGGTAACTCTAATATTATTCCTTTCAAATGTACATCTCACCTTCACGTTCGACACGAAAACGAAAAACGAACAGAAATATTCCCTTTATTAGTTCATTTCTAAAAGATCGAAACAAACCCTGTCCCAAACCCGGAATGTATTAAAAATCGGGTATAGAAAAAATATAAACTAGTACAACAATAGACCTACTAATGTTTGTCACGTTAGAATATTTCAAAAGACCAGAACAGTCCCAGGCTTTATGTGTATCGGGGTAGCGCGTACGCTTTATTCTACTATAATGGCCTTCAGCGCCAATCTATACATTTAGGACAGGTGTAGATGGAGATCAGATTTCACTGAACGTAGTCTGATTTCAAACTTTACACGGTCAAATTTTTTCAGATATTCTTAGTTCTATAATCAATAGTCTTTTTTGTTTTTTTGTTGCTTTATTTTTATTTTTTTTTTTTCTAACTTTTTGCCAACCGACAAAATTTTAGACCAGTCAAAATTAAAAGCACTTACAGACGATAAGAAAAACGTAACTCAAAAATCGAAATTTGTTTCCAGCGGGGTAGAAAACATTGTGGGGAAAAGGAGAAAATGCTGGTTACCAGCATTTTCTCCTTTTCCCACAATGTTTTCAAAAGGCTTCCATCTCAGGGTCGTAAAAACCAGGGATTGTTTTTGGTAAAGGGTTAGGAGAAAATATCCATTTTTGTCATGACCAAGGGTGTTACCCAATTCTATACGCAAACGATTTTTATACCTCTACAAAACTCTATAAATAACAACACTGAAAAAAAAATATCTACATCAGTGTCGGAAAAAGAGCCATACCTTAGAACAAACACGTGCTCCTTTTTCCTCAAAGTTCTCCGTATCATTTACAGCTTCTATACCTCTTTTTATCATAGTTTCCATTGAGAATTTTGTAAAAATGCTCTGAGTTTAAGAAAAGCTACGGGGTGTTTGGTCAAAGGGTGGCTATTGAAGGGTTCACGGTTGACTGCGGATAGAGAGTGGTTGACCTGCCCAGAAGGGTTAGGGCGGAAACGTCAGGTAAAAGATCGTATTTTTAATATAAAACGTACCCCTTCAACCATTCGCCATACCCAAAACCGTCAACCCTTTACCAAACAATCCCTGGTTTTTACGACCCTGAGATAGAAGACTTTTTTAAATACATTGTGGGAAAAAGGAGAAAATGCTGGTAACCAGCATTTTCTCCCTTTTCCCACAATGTTTTCTCACCTCTGCTGGACACCAGTTTCAATTTATTAGTCATTTTTATTTTGTCGTCTACAGGTGCTTTTCAAGTTTGGACCGGTATAAAATTTTGTCGTTTGGTAAATTGTTAAAGACTCGTGGATATTAAAAGATTTTGTTGATGACAAATTTTAATGTATGGCCAAAATTTCGAAAGTTGTCCCTTAAATGCTAGAAAACATTTTGAGAAAAGGAGAAAATGCCGGTTACCAGTATTTTCTCTTTCTCCCACATCAAAAGGGCTGTCGTTCTCGGGGATGTTAACTCTTCACCACACGACAAAATTTTAGACTGGTCCAAATTGAAAACATTTGCAGACGACAAAATAAATGCGACTGAAAAATGGAAATTTGCTTTGGGAAGGGTAGAAAACACTGTGGGAAAAGGAGAAAATGCTGGTTACCAGCATTTTCTCCTTTTCCCACGGTGTTTTCAAAAGGCTTCTTTCTCAGGGGTGTCAAAAGTAGGGATTGTGTGGTAATGGGTTAAATATCGGGATTGTGTGGAAAAGGGTTGTCGGATTACCAGACGACAAAATTTTAGGTTTGTCCAAATATAGAAAGCATTTGCAGACGACAAAATAAAAGTGACTGAAAATTTGAAATTTGTTTTGTGAAGGGTAGAAAACATTATGGGAAAAGGAGAAAATGCTGGTTACCAGCATTTTCCCCTTTTCCCACAATGTTTTCTAAAGTTTTCTTTCCCAGGGATGGTAAAATCGGGATTGTATGGTAATGGGTCAAGAATATAGTATTACTACAAAATTCAAGTTTTAATCAATCCTGATGAAGCTCGTATTTTAAGACACGGTTGGAAAAAGGTAAAAAACAATGCTTGTTACCAGCATTTTTTTCCTTTTCCCACAATGTTTTCAACCCGTTCAAAACCAAATCCGAATATTTGCGGCACTTTCGAGTTTCCATTTATAGATACTTTCAGACGGAACAAGTCTTCAAGTTTACTGGCAAGTATGGAGTTGAAACGATGCATGAGGGAGAAAAAGGCGGACTTAATCGACGTAGATTGCAAAGGGTTTCCTATCTGCGCATAGTCAGTTTTCTAAATTTTGCAGTAACGTTATTAACAATGGTTATAAAAATTTGCATTGCAAATGCACTATATTCGGGGTATGCTTTTGACAACCATTTTAATATCATTTTAGTTTAATTCAAGATTTAGAAAGCTACACAACTTCTGATTGGCTAAACCGTTTGGTTTAGCCAATCAGAAGTTGTGTTACTTTCAAATTTATACAGTTATTAAGAAGATGATAAAACAGAACAGAACAGAATAAAACTAAATGGTCGGTGAATACAGATTCAGGCGGCGCATAATGGAAACCAAAAGTCGAATTCAGTTAGCAGTTGGAAAGGGATTACGGTCTGGAAATACGAAACCTCGTTATTTATTTGTGAAAACATGGGGCGCATTGTCGTGGTTTGGGCTTCTTTAACTCATTACCAAGCGTCAAAATTTTGGACTTGTCCAAATTGAAAGCATTTGCAAACGAGAAAATAAACATGACTGAAAATTTCGAATTTGGTTTGGGAAGGGAAGAAAACATTGTTTTGCAATGGCTTCTTTCTCAGGGTCGTCATAAGTAGGGGTTGTGTGGTAATGCCTTAGCCATTCTTGTTATCGTACAGAAATACGAAACGGAAGTTGTTGTCGGCTGTTGTATAGAAATTAGCTCTGCTAGGCATTTGCCACTTAAATTCTGATGGGACATGGCAATTTTAAGTATCCAGCCGATATAGCTCAGCATGTAGAGCGTAGGACTCGTGAACATAATATTTCGGGTCATTACAGGTTGTGGGTTCGAATCCCCGGCTGGCCAACTAAAATTACTAATAGTCTTTCGGATGAGACATTAAAACCGAGGTCCCGTGTGACGGTGCTATACGCCGAGCACGTTAAAGAACCAGGCGAAACTCTCAGTCGTTTCGACCTGTATCCTTGCACTATCCCCCGTAACAACTAACCGTCTTCTGGGGGCGTCGCTCAGATGGGCAACCGGTAGTGACGATAAATAAACGGAAATAACCAACCAACCAATTGTAAGTTACTACATTAGTATATGACCCAAGCTGTGGCAAATAAGGGTTAACTCTATAATTCATTGTAATAAAATATCTATGGAGTAATTATACACCTACACCTTAACTCATTACCAAACGACAAAATTGTAGGTTTGCCCAATTCGAAAGCATTTGCAGACGACAAAATAAAAGTGACTGAAAATTTGAAATTTGATTTGTGAAGGGTAGAAAACATTGTGGGAAAAGGAGAAAATGCTGGTTACCAGCATTTTCTCCTTTTCCCACAATGTTTTCTACAGGCGACTTTGTCAAGGGCGTCAAAAGTAGGGATTGTGTGGTAATACGTTCAAGAAAGCGAGTGTACGCCGCAAGCTGGATTCCGGTTTGTTACTCGATTTGAACTATAGCTCCGATCGATTACTAGAAAGACCGGAAAACACCTGATGACCGAAAAGCACCGGAAAATGCCGGAAATACCCGAGAAATAGCAAAGTACATATTGAATAGGGACAGGGGATGGAAATGGTAGGGCTGTATGTTTACTCACGGAAAATACATGTACATATATTATCATATATACGGTCTCTGGTTGACAAAGGGTATCGGGGATGGAAGTTATCTACCTATACTGGCCGTAAACCACTTTAAAGGTGGCCCTTCAGAATTTTGGACGAAAAGTTTACAAAAATACAAAAATATCATCCTTATACTCCCAAAGCCTTATAATCGTCATCCACATAACCCCAGTAGTCGAAAACCATTCGACAACACGAGAAATTAGAGATTTTCTACGGCCAAGGTTGACATCGACGGGAAACACTTCTATTTTTGCATGAACAACTCGCTAATTTACGTACTGGAAATACACAGGCGAAGCTTCAAACATAGCGTCTGAAGATGATATCATGAAAAATAATTACATGTTTGTTATGTAATGCAATTTAAGCGTCATTAGTCACGTGCCAGTCTCTTAACATTCCCACAATGCATTCTTTTTTTTTTTTTTTTTTTTTGCACGAAATCTAAAAATAGCTTAAGAGGCTACGTAGCCTTTTAAGGGAATACCATCAAAAAAAATTTTTGGGGTAATTCTATGATTCTTAATTATTGATGATTTGTATTGTTTTTTTCAAATAAATTTCAGTGATATGTATATATTTTGATTTGGTGTGATGTAAAATTTCTAAGTACCCACCTTTAACCCTTTCCCAAACGACAAATTTTTGGACTAGACCAAATTGAAAGCATTTGCAGACGACAATTCAACTCTTGCTGAAAAGATGATTTCTATCTATGATAGGGTAGAAAACATTGTGGGAAAAGGAGAAAATGCTGGTTACCAGCATTTTCTCCTTTTCCTACAATGTTTTCAAAAGGCTACTATTCCAGACCCGTTAAAACCAGGTATTGTTTGGGAAAGGGTTAATTCGCCGGGAAAAAAATACCATCAATGCAACCCCACCATTTTCCAGTTTTATCGCCGACAGCCATCGCATATGATATCACTAAAATGCAGGGAAAAACATAGCAAATGGATGTACACTTGAGTGGTGTCATTTGGTTATTGTTATCTGGTAATTAAGGATATGGGGGTAAGAACAAAACAGAACAGAAGTTTATTACATGACAAACACACAGTTGTACACAGTCTAAAAAAAAACAACATCATTTATAAACATGAAATAGCACGAGATCTAGAGATTATGACAGACGGTAAAAGGACCCACATTATGCAATATATATGTGTAGCACTTTCAGCAAAGTCACACGATATGTTTGATTTATTTCATGCTTTCCGGTAGGATATCGAGAAATAGCAGTGAAAATCTTTTTCGATCTTACACTGGTACCACCAGTGAAAATACCGATTTTCACGTTCTTGTTGCCCAGGTACTTTGCGCGTGCCTCACAATAAGATGAGAAATATGACGTCATGTACCTTACATTTCACGCGCTTGACGTAATATTGTAATGCGTTGCTATGCGGGAGGGGTACGCCATGGGGAATAACGGAAAAGAACTATACTAGATTTTGATAAAGCTCCCCCAGAAAGGGTTAAAAGCATGAAATAAATAGAACATTTTTTTTTTTGAATGATCGAAATTAATTTCATCTCGTGAACACCATCTGTAATATTTTTACGAGTGGCTGCGCCACTCGTAAAAATATTACAGATGGTGTTCACGAGATGAAATAAATTTCGATCTTTCACAGAAAAAAACAAAATATCCTCTATATAATTTAAGTTTTACTTGATATTGCCACACATATATGTATCTAATAAACAGTAGGTATACAGAAAAAAAATGAAACAAAGTAAACAGACATAATAAGAAATTACTTTGTACACGTAGGCTTAGGTTTTTTTTTTTTTCGAATAACAATGGAATCTTTGATGAATCTCAGCAACAATAATAATGGCATGTTACAGTTTTAGAGCAAGACTAAGTTGTTTTAATGACATGTTACAATTTTAGAGCAAGACTAAGTTGGGGAGAATGACTCTACGGATGTTACCCTTCACTCGCCTAAATTTGCTAGAATTCACCATTGATGACCCCTCATTCTGTTGCTCATAGGACGCTTTAGGCACCAGAAAACACCGTGCATTGATGACACACCCAGTTCTAGTAATCATGTTTACCAAAAACACCTGGGCCGGTATTCACCAACCATTCTTAAGAACGTTCTTTGGCTTATTCTCCAGTACATGTATTTTCTACATTTGTAAGTAACACAACTTCTGATTGGCTAAACCATTCGGTTTAGCCAATCAGAAGTTGGTTTACTTACAAATTTAGAAAATTTTGAAGAATAAGACTAAGAATATTCTCAAGAATGGTTGGTGAACACGGGCCCTAAATACAGAATGGTCCGCCGCAAACAGCGTAAATTTTGGATGGTGATATAGTTCTGATATTTCAAATACAGTGCTAATTACTCAAACTTGCCTCACTTAACTGCCAGAAAGACACCTACATGTTTTTTGAAAAGATTTGAAAGGGCAAAATGTTGTAGATTGGTTTGCGTTGAAAAATGTTTGTTATGCAATTTTGAGTGTTTTTCGGCGGGCCGTCAACAGGATTTTATTTTTCAGTCTTTCTATAGTGACCCGATCTGATTCTTTTGACCTATGGGTGTTTTATCCGATCCCCGTCAAATACAGCTTTGCGATGCAATATACACGATAAGACATCAAATAACTGCATCCATAAAATCCATTCAACACGGCAGAATCTGGAGGTAGAATGATCCTTGAACATGTGAAAAATTTACAATAACAAAAGATATCGCCGATGGCGCAGGCTGTTACTGGTCAATACTGTCTGCAAATGCACTGAGCTGCTTTTCCACGAAGCATGACGCAGCATACAATTCTGGCGCTAACATAGTAATTCATAATGTACATGTATATAGATTATTTATTTTCAAGATTTCCAGAAACTTATTATTAATTGTCAGTTATGTACTTCTCAGATACATTCATTTTTCATGCTTACTTTAAAATGACCTAGGTATTTTATTATATATATACTAGCGGAAAAACGTTCCTACCGCAAGCACTATACAGCCCGTCAAATGACGTGACGTTAAACACTGAATCCAACCAGTGTTTTGTGTAGCCGCCCTTTATTGCAACGTATTCTACGCACTGCTATAGGGCGTGTCGGGTATATAACATGCTCTTGATGTCAATTTTTAAAAGTTTGTCACGTTACTGGTGGGCAAGGCATCAAGGATGCTAGGGACATTTAATGCTGATGTCTGAAAGCGATCCCTAAGACGCTGTAGGCGCATGCATATGGTTGTCTTTACGTCTTGTCATAGGGGGTCGCCATGACCTCTAAGCATCTGTAACGTTGCCTGAATATTTGTAATGTCTCCATACAGATTGTACGGCGTTTCTGGGCACTTAGAATCGTCAATTCGTACTTTCCCTGTTTCAAACATGCCAACGGCACGTCAACGTTCATTTTCGAATAGACATGGCATCTCTCATTTGCATAAAAGCCAAAAGCAATTTTGTTTTTCTGAGTCTCACAAAGGCACTCAAAGACTACCAGTGATTAGAATGATAAAAAATACTGGTATAGTTAGTGACCGAGCATGAAATGTACGTTTTCAAACTTAATGTCTGAGAAACAATCGTGTCCACGAGTCAACTCACACATGATTTGACAAGGCTATATTTGAGGTCAATTTTATATAATGGTTTAGCTGTTTCTTACCTACACAAGTCTATTTT
The DNA here is from genome assembly GCA_943736015.1 of Tridacna crocea. Classification (NCBI taxonomy): domain Eukaryota; kingdom Metazoa; phylum Mollusca; class Bivalvia; order Cardiida; family Cardiidae; genus Tridacna; species Tridacna crocea. Next base: position 5,533,374 of record OX031068.1, on the reverse strand, counting down.
ATACCTTGTTATGACATGCACCTGGACTTTTTTTCCGCTGGTATAATGTTTTGTGGCGTTTGTGACAATGTACATTGTGTTTGTCAATATAGATTTTATCTATCTACATTCTGACGGAATGTTTTCAAAGTTATATAATTATCACTGTTACACACAGGTAGATCTGTTGCTTTCGCTAAACTTACAGATATAAATGATCGAGGAGAAGACAAAAAATGAATTAAGCGAGCGAGCGAGAGATAAAATCGGGCATTTTGAAAATTTTGCTATTCTTTATGTTAACTTTAGTTTAAACATATTTATTTTACATCGATTGAGAAACAAGTTCTTACAACTTGTACTATTCTTTCTCGATTATGCTCCCTGGGGACTACACCAGTGCTCGTGTCGAATGTATGGGCCAATGAAAAATCCCAAAGTTGACACCCGCTCCCGGATATCGAACTCAGGACCTTTAGGATGTGAGGCCGACGCTCTACCTCACGACCACGGACACCACTTTATGTTAAGGTAAGACCTGTGTAATGAAAAAAAGCTATTCCCACTAAAATATCATCCTGCAAAATTAGCTATAATTAAAAATGAGTATTATTGAACTACTTTCACCTTTTCATTTTTTCCATTTTTTTTCCTTCTTTGAATTATCATTTATAAATCTAAAACCGCTATATTCTCAATTGAAAAAGAGATAATAATTACCTCCCTTTTTAAAAAACAAACAAAAGTTCCAAAAAAAAGTTTCAAGATAGACATAAACGGAATTTCTGATCCGTTAGAAATGTGCAAAAATATTATTTCGGCATAAATCCTTATTTATCCTTATTTAACAATCAATTAGAATTTTTGCCCAATGTTCACCGGAAGTGCATTACACAGGTCTTACCTTAACTGACTATATAGTCGGTCGGTCTGTCTGTTAGCCAGTCTGCCGGTGTAATGCAGAGAAATGACCCTCCCCTACGAAATGACCCATGGTCATTTTGTAGGGGAGAGTCATTTCTCTGCATTACAATGCAGAGAAATGACCATGCCCTACAAAATGACCAATGGGTCATTCCTCCACGTAGAGGAATGACCCGGGTCATTATTCTACGTAGAGAATTAACCCCAGGCTCATTATTCTACGTAGAGAAATGACCCCAGACTGTCCTCTGGGGTCATGTCTCTACGTAGAATAATGACCTGGGGTCATTCCTCAACGTTGTGAAATGACCCATGGGTCATTTTGTATGGGAGGGTCATTTCTCTGCATTACACCTGCAAACCAGCCAGTCATTCACACAGTCACTCATATTTTTTCAAGGTCGTGTGATGAGAACTTTATGTATGAAGCACAGGCGTTAGGACTATGACGAACTTCGTTACCTAATATAATGTCCTATATATAGCCAATTTCCGAGCGGAGTTGTCGTTCGTTACTCTCATCATACATCTCTGCAATGGGCTGAATGACAAGAGTCTTTTCAAACCGAGGAAAACATGTTTTGTTACTGTTTGACTGTTTCATGTGTAACATTATAAAGTAGACTACGGAAATATGATTCTGGATACATTATAGGTGCATTCAAACTGATGAATTGACCTGTATACAATGGAACTATTTTTTTTTTCAAGCTTTTTTATTGATCAGAATCTTACGCCAATTTTAACAAAAGTGGCTGCGCCCATAAATGATGACAACAGTTTTGACACCGATGGCTCTAAGTTTTTAAGATTAAAAAACAAGTTGTCGCCCTTTAAAAGATATTTAAGCTTTTCCGAAAATCCCTCTTTTTCACATTTTCCACCATTAGGTCTGATTGGCCGTATGCTCTTTGAACTGCACACAAAACTCTCGATATTGGTCTTTCTTTCACTGGCGTTTGTGTCGCCATTTTGAGTTGTGGTCATGTATCACGTAATGACGGACTACTTTCTGAGCCAACTACAGAGAATGTGAATGATTCGGAGTGCAAGAGAATGATATAGAGGATATTTGTTTTTGTCGGTGAAAGATCGAAATTTTTTTCATTGAGTAGACACCACGTTCTGTGCAGGCTGATCTTGATCTACATTGGCCGCAAAAGGTCAGCGAGTCCCGCTTAGCAGCCAAAGGGTTAATCATCGACAATCACATAACGTCGGTTTGCTTCCAAAACCTCGTAACTACAGCTTGTTACAAGCTGTAGTTACGAGGTTTTGGAAGCAAACCGACGGTAAGTATATTTTGCTAAATCTATGAAAAATTAAAATAGGCTTAATAATGTAAAAAGCATTTTTTGACAAAGGAGAAAATGCTGGTGACCGGTATTTTCTCTTTTTTCAACAATGTTTTCAACGAGTTTCTTTCCAGCGTCGCTAAGACTCGAGATTGTGTGGTAAGGGGTTATATTCATGCACGTGTATCGAGATATCACATTCCATTGCAGCCAATATAGCAACAGATTATCTCTTTGTAAGCATTTCCAAAATGACAGATTTTAGTCTCTTCAAAATCGAAAAGATTTACAGATGAAAATTTGACGCTGATACAAATAAACAGAAGTTCTCTTCAGACAGAATAGCAAACATTGTGGGAAACAGAGAACATCCTGGTTACCAGCATTTTCTTCTTTTTTTTCCAGCAATGTTTTCATGTGGCATCTTTATTAGGTTCATTATTACCAGGAATAGTTCGCCAAAAAAAGGGTTCAGATTTTAGATATCAAATTTTCTTCCTGTCATATCGCATGCATGTGTAACTATCTTTTTTGCCACCATTAACAAACGTTATTAGGCTTGAAATTCGATATAAAAACGGTTGATTTAAAGGCCCCATAGCTGCCAAGAATAAACAATAGGGTGGTAAAATGCATGAAAGTTTAAATCATATCGTTTAGAATTATGGAACTTATCGAAAAGATGATACTGTGTTCTTGTATGGTCGGACCTAGTATAAGTCGCAGACAAAAAGAAAAATAATTTTCAAATCAGGTAAAAAGTAAACAAAAGGTAGAGCCATATTGTCATCTTCACAATAATTGATTTTATTATATACCTAGCAGTGAAATCCTGGAATTTCCCAGTGTAATAAATTTTGATATCATCACTAGTGACGATATCAACTTTCATTTTCACCTCCTGCCGTAATTTAGGAACTACTTTTTTTTCATTAAGCACTTATAGATAGTGTTAATTGTAAATTCTATATTTTCAACCAGACAATCCAACTACTTTTCTCAGTCTCGTTTTGTTCTGTTAAGTTATGTATCCATCCGCACCATATCCCTGATTTCTTCTCTCTATCCAAAGTATTGATTTTGACTTTCAAACAAAACATTAAAAATGATAATGTTAATAAGGTATATAATAAATAGAATAATCAACTGGTGACTTTTTATATGAAAAATATCTCATTCGCAGGCGTCGTAAGGCGTTAAAAAAACTCGTGCTGCGCACTCGTTTTTTCAACGCCTAACAACGCATCCTCGTGAGATATTTTTCATATCAAAAATAACCAGTTGATTATCCTCTATGTCTAACATATTTTTTTATGGTAAATGGTATGAAATTAGATTTGAATCAATTTTAACATCCGCATTGTTTATTTTTGGCAGCTATTGTACCTTTAAAGGTACATGTATATATGATTGTGGAGAATATATCGACACCACAGACAGTATAGATCAATGATCAGACTGCTTGTGTTGTGCAGTTTTATCTTGATCTGCATTAGCCGCCAGTGCCACCTTAGTTGTGACAGCGCTTTAAAGGTGGCCCTTCAAATTTTGGGACGAAATTTTACAAAAATACAAAAAAATAATCTTTATACTCCGAAAGCCTTATAATTTTCATTCATAAAACCCCAGTAGTCGAAAACCATCCCACAGCAAGAGAAATAAGAGATTTACTACAGCCCAGGTCGACGCCAACGGGAAACAAGGTCTATTTTTACATGAGCAACTTGCTCATTAACATACTGGAAATACACAGACGAAGCTTCAAACATAGCGTCCGAGGATGACATTATGGAAAATAATTACATATTTGTTATGTTATGAAATTTAAGCGTCATTAGCCACGTGCCAGTCACTTAACATTTCCACAATGCTTTTTTTTTTATTTTTGGCGCGAAATCTAAAAATATCTTTAGGGCCTACGTAGCCTTTTAAGGGAATACCCCCAAAATTAAATTTTGGTAATATTATGATTCTTAATTATTGATGATTTATATTGTTTTTTCATATAAATTTCAGTGATATATATATCTTTTGATTTGGTGTGATGTGAAAACCCTAAATACCCACCTTTAACCCTCTGGCTCTAACGTTATATAAAACCAGGGTGACCAAATTGTAACGGGGCCCTTTAACCTATTACCACACGACAAAATTTTAGATTGGTCCAAATTGAAAGCATTTGCAGACGAAAAATAAAATTGACTGAAAATTTGATTTTTTTTTTTTTTTTTTTTTTGTGAAGGGTAGAAAACATTGTGGGAAAAGGAGAAAATGCTGGTTACCAGCATTTTCTCCTTTTCCCACAATGTTTTCTAAAGGCTTCTTTCTCAGGGGCGTCAAAAGTAGGGATTGTGTGGTAATGGGTTAAGTGTTTAGAAAGGTTAGGTCAGACAAGATAGATATTTTGGCACTATTAGATTTGAGCCATGTTTTGTGAAAACAGGGCTTAAAGTAATGAATCTGCAAAAAGTATCAATCCACTTCAGCATGCACTGTCTGTGCAGACTGACCTTGGTCTAAACTTTTTGCCTTTTAAATGGTTACCAGCATTTTCTCCTTTTCCCACAATGTTTTCTAAAGGCTTCTTTCTCAGGGGCGTCAAAAGTAGGGATTGTGTGGTAATGGGTTAATTTGATTTCCAATGATTTCAGATGTTTCGATTATCATAATCTAACTTATGATGGGTATAAAAAGTCTTCAACATACATGTATTTGCAAATCTAATTTCACACACGCTTCCCGTTGAAATGCATGAAATAGACCAAATTTGTGGTTTGATAAATTCTGAAGGTGATATTTTAAATCTGAACTGTCCTAAATAGTGCAAAGAATTCAAGGATAAAAACCAAGTAAATTTAAGCATGTCCAGGATCTGTATTCACCAACCATTATTAAGAATATTCTTAGTCTCAAGGGTAACAGCCTACGTCACAGAAAGTGATATCGGACCTGCACATGTTCGTAACTTATGTCAGCTAAATTGAAAAGTAAGTACGATATGAAGATAGAATGAGGCCAGCTTGGGTGGATACAAACGGACTACAAAGACTCTCATGTATTTATCAAAGACATTAGATGAATACATTTAATATTCTTATGTTTTAGACAGATGTCTATATGCACAAACACTTTGACAAAATATCAAAAAGTGATTGGGTTTTAATAGTTGGTCGAAGTCTACTCCATTATTATAAGTACTTAACAAAAGCTTTGACAAAAAACAAAGTCCCAAGGCATTGTACGCTTTGGAGGTCTAAAGACTTTTTCAGATCATTTAAAGAAACGATTACAAAAAAAAAAACAGTCTTACCAAACACGCACACTGACTTTATAACAAGGGTCCGATATCGCTACCTGTGACGTCACACTGACGTACGTTGTGAGGGGTGTAGTCTTATTCTTCAGAAATTTGTCAGTGTGAAAGTAACAGAACTTCTGATTGGCTAAACCATTTGGTTTTGCCAATCAGAAGTTCTGTTACTTTCACAATTAGAAAATCTTGAAGAACAAGACAAAGAATAGTCTTAAGAATGGTTGGTGAAATAGACCCTGGACCAAATCTCCGAGCAGAGTTGTCGTTCGTTACTCCCACCATACATCTCTGCAATGGGCTGAATGACAAGAATCTTGTCAAACCAAGGAGAACATGTTTTGGTTCTGTTTAACTGTTTCGTGTGTAACCTAATAAAGTAGACAAAGGAATTATAATTCCGGATACATTATAGGTGCATTCAAACTGATGAATTTACCTATATACAACGGAACTATTTTTTAAGCTTCTTTACCGATCAGAAGCTGTAGTTACGAGATTTTCGAAGTAAACCGACAATATAATTATGTAATATACTGAAGCTCCGATCTGACCTGAAAATGTTTGTTGGTTTTATTCGGCCCTCTGATGGTTAAAACTCGAAATTGTTTGGTAAAATGCTCTGGCGAGAGGCAATTTATCCAGCAATAACGGGACAAACAGACCCAATTAACCCTTTACCTCACAATCCCTACCAATGAAGACCTAAGGAAGAAGTTTTTTGAAAACACTATAGAAAAAAGGAGAAAATGCTGGTAAACAGCATTTTCTCCTTTTCCCACAATGTTTTGTACATTACTAAAGACAATCCTATCATTTAATCCAAATTTAAATTATTGTCTACAAATGCTTTATATATAGACAGTTCTAATATTTCGATGTCTTGTAAAGAGTCAAGGGAGATGTCATCGCTGGTTCTCAGTGTTGCCGTTGGCAGCGAGTTGTCAACTTCAGTCATAGATGTTGTCTTCTTTATTAACACAATCAACCTTGTATATCTCATCTCTATTGTCATCAGGAATGACCAAATACCAACACCTCTCTCTCTCTCTCTCTCTCTCTCTCTCTCTCTCTCTACTTTCATTCAAGTTCAGTTATTCATTTACTTACATTATTTACATGAAATGACCAAATACCAACATCTCTCTCTCTCTCTCTCTCTCTCTCTCTCTCTACTTTCATTCAAGTTCAGTTATTCATTTACTTACATTATTTACATGGAATGACCAAATACCAACATCTCTCTCTCTCTCTCTCTCTCTCTCTCTACTTTCATACAAGTTCAGTTATTCATTTACTTATATTATTTACATTTATTTTTTCACTATCAGATTTTATATTTTCGTGTCTTCAATCAGGACTGATCCAATACCAAACACGAAGACCAATGACCCTAAAGCTATCATCTGTTCATTTTCGCACTCGATGAGATATCATCTAGACAAACATTCTGGCCAACTTTCATAAGAATCTTACAGCAAATATGGCTTTTAACCCTTAACAAACGACAAAATTTTAGGATGATCCAAATTGAAAGCAGTTGCAGGAAACAAAATAAATGTTAATCAAAAACTGAAATATGTTTCCAGCAGGGTATAGAAAACATTGTGGGAAAGGGAGAAAATGCTGGTTACCAGCATTTTCTCCTTTTCCCACAATGTTTTCAAAAGGCTCCTATCTCAGGGTCGTAAAAACCAGGGATTGTTTGGGAAAGGGTTAAAGTACATATAGAGTTTTTCAAAATATTTGTTCCCGTTGCCTATGTTTTGTTTCCAATTGACCCAGACTTAGGTTTTCCTGAAATATTTTCATGAACAACTTTGATCAACTTTTCATAGAAGTGGGTTGACATGCAGGTTTTTAGGGTGTACATATCAAAAGTCTTTTTTACGATTTATCCCAGTGACCTTCTGTTTGGCCTTATTCTAAATACCTACCTTTAATGGTTGGTCGAAGTCTATTCCATTATTATAAGTAGTTAACAAAAGCTTTGACAAAAAACAAAGTCCCTAGGCATTGTACGCTTTGGAGGTCTAAAGACTTTTTCAGATCATTTAAAGAAACGATCTAAATTTTTGTAGCCGTATGAGATATCATCAAGACAAACATACTGACCAACTTTCATCAGAATCACACAGAAAATCTCGCCTCTAGATTGAACACCAGGTTTCGTCGTAAATTTGCCGCAGTTACTCCATTTTAGAACCTATATGGCCCCCATTAACAACCCCAAAACCAAATATTTATCAAAGTATTAAGACCTCTAGCCCATATCAAATCATTTGACCATAAACTGTTTATAGAAACATGATGAACATTCATACCAAGTTTCATAAGTATTGGACTAAAATTTGGACTTTTAAGATTTGGACCAGTGAGGTCAGGTTAGAATTGTAAACTATGGGGGTCATGTCATGATACTACACTACTCAAACTTTGCTAGGGATCACTTACATATTTCTATATGGGTGTATAAGTTACAACAGTTTTGCATAAACTCTTTACAAAACTGTAAAATGCTAAATTTGTCCAAGTTGAAAGCATTTGCTGACCAAAATCTATATCCAACTTGCACTATGCTGTCTATCATAGGGTAGAAAACATCGTTGGAAAAGGAGAAAATGCTGGTATCCAGCATTTTCTCCTTTTCCAACAATGTTTTCCAAAAGCTTCTTTCTCGGTGTCTTTAACAGTCGGCATTGTGAGGTAAAGGCTCAAAGATCCATTTCCACTGTTCATTTTATTGATCATTGTGGCAATGTAACATATTGTAAAACCATACATGATACATGCCACATATATATATTTAGAGTGAATCTTTTAGGGTGATCCCTCGCAAATTTTGAGTAGTATATAATCTCTATAGTCATGTGCATAACGTTACCGTCTAAACAAAAACTAGAATGCTACTTGTGCGTTCAACGCCGGAAATGGCATACTCATCTTATACGTATCTTTTCCTTTTAACACGACGTGATCAATTTCAATTTCATTCGATATTTCATCACGACAAACGCTCTGAACAAGTTTCATGAGTATCAGTCCGATAATTTGCCTCTAGTGTACACGTACATTCTTTTCTTGGTTTTTAGATTTGTTTCATTGACCTTCTTTTTGACCCGACACGACCTCATTTCAAAATTATCCGTTTTCAAACTTGTCTGAGATATCAACGAGACAAACATTGTGATCAAATTTCATAGGCTTTGAACTGAAAATATGACCTCTATGCATGAAAGCAAGTTTTTTCTAAGGTTCGTCCCAGTAAGCTACTTTTTGACCCGACTTGAGCCTGGTCGGCCGAGATATCATGAAAATAAATACTTATTATACTGCAAAGAAATTTCTTGTGATCTGATTGGTTAACATGCCGGGAACATAATATCATGTTCCCTGGCAAAAACCACGTAAAACCAGTTTCCCTTTTGAGTGCCCCGTAAACATCACTACACGTACAACACAACATCTAAAATGGCGGCGTCGATCGATCACCAGACTGCACATTTATGCACCAATCTGCACGTTTTAGTGACGCCAACTTCCAGTGACGTCAGTTTTCATTGAATTGGGGCACACAGGAGGGAACTTCTATTTCGTCAGCATACTCGATTCGTGAAATTATAAAACAGGAAAACTTCGCTTAACGCGCTTTGAAAGGGTAAAACTTTGCAGTATAATAAATTCGTTGTACGGTCAGGTGGCAGGGGACTTGGAAACTTGTTCACGGCTGTGGTGAATCATGTCGCCACCTCGTCTTCGGCTCGGGGCGACATGATTAACCACAGGCGTTAACAAGTTTCCAAGTCCCCTGCCACCTGACCGTACAACTAATAATGTATTTTGACATATTATTACGAGTATTGGATAGAAAATGTTGATTCTTCAGTATACGCAATGCCTTTATAAAATCTAGACAAAATGACTAAATTACTTTATGACTGATATGTGGTCTCTATATAGTTCACAAAAGTAAATTGTTGACACCTTAACTCGTAACCAAACGACAAAATTTTAGGTTTGTCCAAATCGACAGTATTTGCAGACGACAAAATAAAAGTGACTGAAAATTTGAAATTCCATTTGTGAAGGGTAGAAAACATTGTGAGAAAAGGAGAAAATGCTGGTTACCAGCATTTTCTCCTTTTCCCACAATTTTTTCTAAAGGCTTCTTTCTCAGGGTCGTCAAAGGTAGGGATTGTGTGGTAATGGGTTAAGACGAACGACAGACGATTGACAACACACCACTGACATAGCACGACCACAAAAGTTCATCTTGGCACTTCGTGCTTTCATTAAGCAGAATTTGGGTATTCACTACCAGCTTAAAAGATTCATTTAAATTATTTAGCAGTTAAGGTAAGACCTGTGTAATGCACTTCCGGTGAACATTTGGCAAACATTCTAAATGGTTGTTAAATAAGGATAAATAAGGATTTATGCAGAAATAATAGTTTTGCACATTTCTAACGAATCAGAAATTCCGTTTATGTCTATCTTGAAACTATTTTTTGATACTTTTGTTTGTTTTCTAAAAAGGGAGGTAATTATTATCTCTTTTTCAATTGAGAATATAGCGGTTTTAGATTTATAAATGATAATTCAAAGAAGGAAAAATGGAAAAAAATGAAAAGGTGAAAGTAGTTCAATAATACTCATTTTTAATTACAGCTATTACTGCATGATGATATGTTAGTGGAAATAGCTGTTTTCCATTATACAGGTCTTACCTTAATGGTTAAGTAATGCATCAAGTTCTTTGACCATAGGATCCATAGCAAAAAGATCTATATATTTTTAGATAAGTGACACTTTCGAAAAGCAAAAAAAAAAATGCACATTTTCACAATCATCACATGGAATGGCTTTTATCTCGTGAAATATGTTTCAATCTGGTATGTGTATACCTGTTTGTGCATTTGGTGTGTTTAATTAACCTTAAACTAAATGTCAATCTTTAGAAATTTCTGAACTTTGAAAATAAAATCAATGCAAATGACAAGGTAAACGTGACTTCAGAAGATGAACTTGTCTTTTCAAGTGATGGAATAATTGTGGTTAACTCATTACCATACATTAATATTTTAGGCTTGCCCAAATCGAAAGCATTTGCAGACCACAAGATAAAAGTGACTGAAAATTTGAAATTTGTTTTGTAAAGGGTATAAAACATAGTTGGAAAATGAGAAAATGCTGGTAACCAGCATTTTCTCCTTTTCCCACATTGTTTTCTAAAGGCTTCTTTCTCAGATGCGTCAAAGGTAGGGATTGTGTGGTAATGGGTTAAAGAAGAAATGGCTGGTTACTTGCATTTTCTTTTTTTTTTTCCGCATTACTTTCAAAGCACTCGTTCTTAGGGAATGTGAAAACTGGGAATTGGGTAGTTTAGGATTAAATAGAGGGTGCCACTCGTGAAGATATTACCGATGGTGTCCAGTCGATGAAATAAATTTCGATCTTTCACCGAAAAAAATAAGTATTCTATTTATTTAATGCTTTTAACCTTTTCTAGGAGGAGCTTTATCAAAATCCAGTACAGTTCTTTTCCGTTATTCCCCGTGGCGTACCCCTCCTGCATAGCAACGCATTACAATATTACGTCAAGCGCGAGAAATGTAAGGTATATGATGTCATATTTCCCATCTGATTGTGAGCCACGCGCAATTTACCTAGGCAACAAGAATGTGAAAATAGGTATTTTCACTGGTTGTACCAGTGTAAGATCGAAAAATATTTTCACTGCTATTTCTCGATATCCTACCGGAAAGCATGTAATAATATGTAATATGGTGCAGACGACTTTCTGTCTTTGACAAATTTAGACAACATTCGCTTCAATCAAACTCTTGCAATATGGGTGTTGTAGCATGTCCGCGGTGTATCATACCAAGCAAGTCAAACGCATCATTAAGGATCAAAAAAATACATTTTGTCTATCTAACAGTAAGTAAGTAAATATTTTTTTTATTATAGTGGCATGTGTTATATACATGAAAGTTTTAACAAATACATGATACACATGTATATATAAGATTTCAACACCCGGCCCCATGGGCCTATATGTCACCTGAAAGATGAATAGAAAATAAATAGAAAATGAATGGTGGGTTACTGAAAGATACTGGTATTAGAACGAAGCAAATGAATGAATGAACGAAAGAAACAATGAATAAACGATTAAACAAACGAATGAATGAATGAATGAATGAATGAATGAATGTGTTGGCTGGATGTGGTCAATTTAAAAAAATATAGTTGACAAGGTTAAACAGACATTAACATGGAGGATAAAGTAGACTCGGTCAGAATGGAATATGACAGATAAATAACTGTTCGTGTGTCGGATACCAACAACTCTATAACATGCAGAAAAGTTTCAACTCAGGCCAGTCTGCGCGTACTGCGCAGGCTGAACTGGGTTGATATTTCTTGCAGATGCATGTATATGCACAATTGGTAATACGACACTATACCCATTGGTAATACAGCGCCTTAAAGGTGGGTACTTAGAATTTTCACATCACACCAAATCAAAAAATATATCTATATATCAATGAAATCAATATGAAAAATCAACACAAATCATCAATAATTAGGAATCATAAAATTACCCAAATAATTTTTTTTTTCATGGTATTCCGTAAAAAGGCTACGTAGCCTCTTCAGCTATTTTTAGATTTCGCGCCAAAAATATATAAAAAATGCATTGTGAGAATGTTAAGTGACTGGCACGTGACTATATAATAAGGCTTAAATTCCATAACATAACAAACATGTAATTATTTTTCATAATATCTTCTTCGGACGCTATGTTTGAAGCTTCGTCTGTGTATTTCCAGTATGTTAATGAGGAAGTTGTTCATGTAAAAATAGAACATGTTTCCCGTCGATGTCGACCTTGGCCGTAGTAAATCTCTAATTTCTCGTGTTGTCGGAAGGTTTTCGACTACTGGGGTTTTATGAATGACGATTATAAGGCTTTGGGACTATAAGGACAATATTTTTTGTATTTTTGTAAAATTTTCGTCCCAAATTCTGAAGGGCCACCTTTAACCACTGTGTCACACAGGAACCGAGAACAGTGTTTGACACTAGGCAAGAACCAGAAAATCTTGTTTTGTATTGGGGCTTAACGCTGCTTTGATTCAGTCATATCACGAAGATCAGTGCACATATCGATGTGTTCCCTGGTTTTCTCACACCAGTACTGACACAGCTTTCTTTTCAGGGCACTTAGTATTTTTCTTTCATGTATCAGAGGTGAGAGGTAAAAATCGCCGGAATGAAAGTTTACCTTCCCCAAATATCATTGAATTATATGGTTTCTCGCTGGTAGAGTTAGGGTTGGACTGTACTGAACGTGCAGTCGAATCCTGATCCTACACTACCCGCAATGAAAACATTTCTCAAAAATTTTTATTTTTTATTTAACCCTTTCCCAAACGACAAACTTTTGGACCTGACCAATTTGAAAGCATTTGCAGACGACAATTCACCTCTTGCTGAAAAGATGATTTCTGTCTATGATAGGGTAGAAAGCATTGTGGGAAAAGGAGAAAATGCTGGTTACCAGCATTTTCTCCTTTTCCCACGATGTTTTCAAAAGGCTACTATTCCAGACCCGTAAAAACCAGGGATTGTTTGGGAAAGGGCTATAGGGGGTTGATATATATATATACTTTTTTTTTCACCATTTTAATTACGTATAAAATAGTTTCTCGCTGTAAATCTCTCGTGGCTGTATATTTCATTTATGTTTGCTAAAAGTATTGCATTACTTATAGCAATAAAATTCTGTTCTGTCCTGTTCTTATCCGGGTATTTTGAAACGCGCAACCACTAGTTCACGCATCAGATAAACAAACTACTGAAATACGCAGTCGGGCCTATAAATATTATATTGCACTTTGATCCCCTACCAATCGACCCCCATGTTTAACCCATTATCACACAATCCCTACTTTTGACGCCCCTGAGAAAGAAGCCTTTTGAAAACACTGTGGGAAAAGGAGAAAATGCTGATAACCAGCATTTTCTCCTTTTCCCACAATATTTTCTACCCTTCACAAAATAAATTTCAAATTTCATTCACTTTTCTTTTGTCGTCTGCAAATGCTTTCAATCTGGACCAGTCTAAAATTTTCTTGTGTGGTAATGAGCTAACCCTTTACCAAACGACAAATTTTTTTGACTAGCCAAATTAAAGACGACAAATTAGATGTAACTCAAAATTTTAAATTTGTTACCAGTAGGGTAGAAAACACTGTGGGAAAAGAAGAAAATGCTGCTTACCAGCATTTTCTCCTTTTCCCACAATGCTTTCAAATGACTTCTATCTCAGCGTCGTAAAAACCAGCGATTGTTTGATAAAGAGTTAAACGACCCCCAGGAGCATTTTGAAAACATTGCGGAAGAGGGAGAAACCAACATTTTCTCCTTTTCCTACAATGTTACCTGCCTTTGCGAAGACAAATATCGCAAACTGGGCCATTTGTCGTCTGCAATACCTTTGAACTTGGACAGGTCTGAGAACTTCTTCGTTTGGTAAAAGGACGAAATAAATGTATGATGTCTTTAATTGAATTTTCAAAGCTTTGCCACGCCCCTTTCTTTTCAATTCACGCTCGAGACGGCCGACATCACTCGGCCTATTTTTTTGCGTTTTTTTTTTATGTGTTTTTTTATTACTTTTTGTACTAACAATATGATAAACAAGTACAACTGGCCAAACCCAAAAGGGTGTATGTTTTTGATAGTCGGATGTGACATCGGCAAAATCTTTACCAAATACCAAAATACAATAAATGTGTAACCCTATACCAAACAATCCCTGGTTTTTACGATGCTCAGATAGAAGCCTTTTGAAAACATTGTGAGAAAAGGAGAAAATGCTGGTAACCAGCATTTTCTCCTTTTCCCACAATGTTTTCTAGCCTCCCAGAACAAATTTTGTTTTTTTTTGTCTCATTAATTTTATCGTTTGCAAGTGCTTTCAATTTGGACCAGTCCAACATTCTGTCACTTGGTAAAGCGTTGAATACTGAGAGAAATTTCCGTTGTTTGCGCATGTCATATTCTTCGAGGATTCGACCTGTCTTATATGACACATCACTCTCCCTGATATTGGGGAAATTGTAGTAATACGCGCTATAAAATAGCAATGGAGAAAATGTTTTTTATCAATACGTTCGAGGAGAAATCAGGCCTGTTTTAGCTCCAGATTTCTTTGTTGTGCTGATCATAGCTGAATGAATTGCACCATGTAGCGTTTTATTTAGTAAACGTTCATTCTAGTTTAAAATTAGAAGAAACATTTGTCGCGTAGAAAAGTAGTCCGGTTCTGTACCCAGGATGCCCAAATTAGATAGATGAGTATTTGTAGAATTCCATCTAGCGGGAGATAATGAGCAATTTCAGACCATATAACGAAAATATGTCGTTTGATAGATAGGAACTGTCCTTGAATGGGTATAAATCGTTGTAGGAAATGTAGAAAGTATTGGTGAACAGTCTGGGACGACCTCTGTCTTTGAATGGTTGAAAATATACATGAAATTGGAAAAGATTACTAATGCTCTCTTCTATTTCCACATTGTTTTGAAAGCTTTAATCCATAGAGTGGCCAAAGAGTTTTTTTCCATTCCATCATAAAAACAACAACCAACAGTGAAAAGGGCCCTTCCAGACGGTAGACCAAATCTCCCATTTTCCATCCTTTACTACGCATCCCTCGGGTTGTATCGAGCCTGAAGGAAATGGATTTTTAAAACATTGTGGAAAAAAAAGAAGAAAATGGTGGTAAGCAGCGTTTTCTACTCGTCTCCAAATGCTGTCGTCTGCAAATGATTTCAGCTTGGTAGAGCTCAACATTTTGTCGTCTGGTAAAGTCGAGTTAATGCCGTTTTCAACATTTCCATATTTATGTAGCTTTGATCCTATCCACGTTTTTCTGAAGTCTCTGTTACCAGTATTTCGCATATTTCTTAACGCCACTGCATGGTTGCTTTCACAAATACACGTCTGCGCCCCCTTCCCCCAACCCTCTTCCTTCCCCACTCATCCCACAGAACAATATTGCTGAGCTGATGAATTGCATCATCGACTCCTTGGCATATTTCAAGCTGTAGTTACGAGATTTTAAACCCTTTCCCAAACAATGCCTGATTTTTACGACCCTGCGACAGAAACCTTTTGAAAACATTGTAGGAAAAGGAGAAAACGCTGGTAACCAGCATTTTCTCCTTTTCCCACAGTGTTTTCTACCCTGCTCGAAAAAAATTTCAATTTTTGTGTTACGTTTATTTTGTCATCTGCAAGTGCTTTTAATTTGGACCGGTCTAAAATTTTATTGTTTGGTAAAGAGATCGTGAGTGTGGTGTCCGTGGTCGTGAGGTAGAGCGTCGGCTTCATAACCTAGTGTTTCTGAGTTCGATACCCGGGAGCGGGTGTCAACTTTGGGATTTTTCATTGGCCCACACATTCGGCGCGAGTACTCGTATAGTTCCCAGGAAGCAGAATCGAGAGAGGATAGCATAAGTTGTAAGAACTTGTTTTTCAATCGATGTAAAATAAGTATGTTTAAACTAGAAAACCGACGATAAACCGAAAACTACTCAAATGATGGAATTGGCTTTTGCCAAAGTACAAACAATGAGGACAGGGAAGTTTTCGAAAGCTAAATATCCCTCCCGATTTTAAGCATACTGGGTTGTTTTTTAAAGCCTTGAAAAGAGTAAAAAAGAAATATTATAACACCGTCTGGCGTGCAACTGTACACTGAAAACTCCCGTCGCGAGATTTATTATTAATCTTACATGCCTTTACATACCTTTTATGTAGAAAATAACGTTTTCTATAACTGGACTGCAACACGCGA
The DNA here is from genome assembly GCA_943736015.1 of Tridacna crocea. NCBI lineage: Eukaryota > Metazoa > Mollusca > Bivalvia > Cardiida > Cardiidae > Tridacna > Tridacna crocea. Next base: position 5,516,993 of record OX031068.1, on the reverse strand, counting down.
AAAGGGACATTGGGATATTTGCGTAAACTGTCGTCTCGTGCCAGCCGGCGCAGTCCATTTTTTTTTGTAAATTTCTGTTTTGTGCAAGTCTACTGAAGTACAAAATCTGAGGTAGGCGGAAAGTGTCGTCTCGGATCAGCCTGCGCAAACTGCGCAGGCTGATCCGAGACGACACTTTACGCAAATGTTCGAATGTCCCTTTTCGCGTGTTGCAAGCCAATTAATTGTAAGATTATATTTGAATAGATCTATATGTATGGGGTAAAAAAAAAAAGTCTCTTTCGCCAGTTTCTAGACTATGCCTAGTTTCATATAAACTCATATCCTGTTAAAGGTGGGTATCTAGAATTTTCACATCCCACCAAATTAAAAGATATGTATATCATTGAAATTTATGTGAAAAAACAATACAAATCACCAATACTTAGAATCATAAAATTACCCCCCCCCCCAAAAAAAAAAAAAATTGGATGGTATTCCCTTAAAAGGCTACGTAGCCTCTTCAGCTGTTTTTAGATTTCCCGCCAAAAATTAAAAAAAAAAAAGCATTGTGGGAATGCTAAGTGACTGGCACGTGACTAATGACGCTGATATTCCATAACATAACAAACAGGTAATTATTTCCCATAATGTCTTCTTTGGACGCTATGTTTGAAGCTTCGTCTGTATATTTCCGGAGTTGCTCATGTAAAAGTAGACTGTGTTTCCCGACAGTGTCGACCTGGGCTGTAGTAAATCTCTAATTTCTCTTGTTGTCATATGGTTTTCGACTACTGGGGTTTTATGAATGAAAATTATAAGGCTTTTTGGAGTACAAGGATGACTTTTTAGTATTGTAAAATTTCGTCCCAAAATCTGAAGGGCCACCTTTAACCCTTTCCCAAACAATCTCTGGTTTTTACGGGTCTGGAATAGTAGCCTTTTATAAAAAAAACATTGTGGGAAAAGGAGAAAATGCTGGTAACCAGCATTTTCTCCTTTTCCCACAATGTTTTCTACCCTATCATAGACAGCAATCATCTTTTCAGCAAGAGTTGAATTGTCGTCTGCAAATGCTTTCAATTTGGTCTAGTCAAAAAGTTTGTCGTTTGGGAAAGGGTTAAATAAACAAAATAAAACTTTTAAGTTGTTAATAAAAAGCCAAATATTACCGGCCAAAAGTTAAATTTTGGGAAAAAAATATCTCCGTACGGACAGTATAGATTCCAGATCAGACAGCACATTCTGTGCAGTCTGATCTTGGATCTACACTGTCCGCAAAAGGTCACTCAGTCGAGCTTAGCAGTTTAAAGGGTTGCCCTGCCCGGATGGCTCAATGGTGAGCGTGTTGGACTCATGACCTGGTGATTGTGAGTTCGATACCCGGTTGAGGCAAACTTTCTTTCCGGCGTATTTTCGCCTCTCACCTCTGCTGAATCACGTGAGAAAAGTAGTCGGTGGCTTCTGAAGAAAGTTGTGTTAGTACTGGTATGAGAAACACACGTCACCGACCGCCACATGTCCTTAGCTGTTAAAGTGCATTATCTCCCGCTAGATGGCATTCTATAAATACTCATCTATCTAACTTGGGCATCCTGGGTACAGAACCGAACCACTTTCCTACGCGACAACCGTTACTTCGAATTTCAATCTAAAATAAACGTTTACTCGATAAAACGCTACCTTGTGCATTTCACTCAGCTATGATTAGCAGTCTAGAGAAATCTTGAGCTAAAGCAGGTCTCATTTCTCCTCAAACGTATTGATAAAAGCTATTTTCAACATTGCTACTTTATAGAGCGTAATATTACAGTCTGCCCGCTTTTGGAGCTAGTGATGCGTCATATAAGACAGTCGAATCTTCGAAGAATATGACATGCGCACACAACGGTTAACCCATTACCACACAATCCCTACTTATGACGCCCGTGAGCAAGAAGCCTTTAGAAAACATTGTGGGAAAAGGAGAAAATGCTGGTAACCAGCATTTTCTCCTTTTTCCACAATGTTTTCTACCCTTTCCAAATCAAATTTCGATTCTTCAGTCATATTTATTTTGTCGTCTGCGAATGCTTTCAATTTGGACCAGTCTATAAATTTGTCGTTTGGTAATGGGTTAAAGTGGCGTTAAACCCCAATACAACCAATACAATCAAGTTAAAGGGTTTAAAGTTAAATCATGAATAAATTTCTTAACTTCAATATTCCTCGTTACGGTCCGAAGACCATCAAAAGAGCATGTTTCATAAAGGATGTAAAAAGACCCATCATACAGACTTGAGGAGCAGTCATTATGTAAATATCACCACGCCTAAATACGCGTATTTGCATTATGATTTATCATATTTCATGTGTTATCTTTTTTTTTTTCCAAAAACAAAAAAATCTTCAAGAGGAAAGAAAAAAGACCGGGTGTAAAACCCGACCACTTCTTTTGATTTTAACCCCTTACCACACAATGACGACTTTTAACACCTCTGCATGGGGAAAAAGAAAGCCTTTTGAAAACATTGTGGAAAAACTTCAAAAGGAAGAAAATGCTGGTAACTAGGATTTTCACCTTTTTCCCCACAATGTTTTCTACCCTATGAGGAAAAATTGAACCACATTAAAATTGTCGTCTCCAAATGCTTTCAATTTGGAAAAAGCTAAATTGTTTTCGTCTGGTAAAGGGTTAACTCTTGACCAGACAACAAAATCCTAGACTTGTCCAAATTGAAAATGTTTTGCAGTAAAAAAAAAATGTGACTAAAAAAATTTGAAGTTTGTTCGGGAAATGGTGAAAAAATTGTAGGAAACGGAGAAAACGCTGGTTACCAACACTTTCTCCTTTTCCTGCAATTTTTCAAAAGCCCTTTTTTCTTCATGATCTTTAACCATCTACCAAACAATACCTGGTTTTTACGACCCTGAGATAGAAGAATCTTGAAAACATAGTGGGAAAAGGAGAAAATGCTGGTACTCAGCATTTTCTCCTTTTCCCACAATGTTTCCTACCTTTCTGGAAACAAATTTAGAATTTTGAATTACGTTGAATTTGTCGTCTGCAAGTGCTTTGAATTTGGACCAGTCTAAAATTTTGTAGTTTGGTAAATAGCTAATACTGGAAAGAGTGTGGTAGTTTCAGCAAGCAACTAGTGTCATGCCAGCGTAATTATTCGTAACCTGGCAGTTGTAAGTTCGATACTCGCTTGAGGAAAATGTTCTCTCAGGCGATTTTTCGCCTGTAAGGTCTGATGTATGTGTGAAAAGTGGTCCATGGTTTGGAAAGAAAATTGTGTCAGTACTGGTGTGAGAAAGCCTGTAAACACATGCATAGGCGCACACACTGCACCGATGTGAACTAAGCTGTTCTTTCTGGCGAGTTGTTAAATCTCGAGACATAGAGGATATTTGTTTTTTTTTTTGGTGAAAGATTTAAATTTACATCAAGTGAACATCATGGGTAATATTTTCACGAGTGAAAATATTACCGATGGTGTTCACGAGATGAAATAAATTTCGATCTTTCACCGAAAAAAAAAAAACAAATATTCTATTTATTTTATTCTTATAACCCATTACCAAACGACAAAATCTTAGACTGCTCCAGATTGAAAGCATTTGCAGACGACGAAATAAAAGTGACTGAAAATTTGAAATTGGTTTCGTGAAGGGTAGAAAACATTGTGGGAAAAGGTGAAAATGCTGGTCACAAGCATTTTCTCCTTTTCCCACAATGTTTTCTCAAGGTTTCTTTCTCAGGGGCGTCAAAAGTAGGGATTGTGTGGTAATTGGTTAACCCTTTCTGGGAGGAGCTTTATCAGAATTCAGTACAGTTCTGTTCCCTTATTCCCCGTGGCGTACCCGGGTCATTCTACCGAAAACGTATATTTTTTGAGCTCCAAATATTCTATTTTGATACATTTCCGATGAAAAATAAACTATGTTTTTTACACATATCAATGCTTTAACGTGCGGTATACAGTGCGTGCAGCGCACTCTTTCCATTGTGTAAGCTCACAGAGATTCAAAAGAAACAAAGGTCCAGAATATTGTTCCACTCCGTCACAATATTTAACCCATTACCACACAATCCCTACTTTTGACGCCCCTGAGAAAGAAGCCTTTAGAAAACATTGTGGGAAAAGGAGAACATGCTGATAGCCAGCATTTTCTTCTTTTCTCACAATGTTTTCTACCCTTCACAAAATACATTTAAAATTTTCAGACACTTTCATTTTGTCGTCTGCAAATGCCTTCAATTTGGACCTGTCTAAATTATTGTCGTTTGGTAATGAGTTAAAGTACTTTTAAAACTGGATTAATGTTTAAAAGTTTACTTACTGTGGCAAAGTATGATAGTTTTAAATGCAAATTATTCAACTGTAGTGAAAAAAGTAGACAGTTAGGAATTGAATTATGAAAAACACACTCAAAATTAACTTGTCCCTGGTTTTTGACATATTTAAAGACTTCTAAATAGTTAAACTTTACCGTCGAGTGTGACAGCCACTTTGTACTTACACGACTGAATTAGTATGACAAAAACCTTAATAAATATAGAACATTGTGAGAGCTAGGTCTTCCGTTTTTCTTAAAAGGTGACATAAGACTGCGTTACGGTACGGACGGTAGTGTTACGGAAGTGACAAATCGTTACGGAGTTGACTTGAAAGCACTATACAGACCTGTAAAACACTTTATTTTGCATTAAAAGGACAATATAACAAATCATGTGAAAGAAAATGAACAGTGTACACAAGCTCTAAACATTACCACAAACCAATGACGACCCCATGATTACAAGATTCGTGTCCATCTACTCATGACAGTTTGGTCTGACAGATCCAATGAATCATGCAATGGCAACTCATGGCCTTAACAAACATGTTCACCGAATCCTCCGGCCAAACACACCCATGTCTATCTTCAATTATAAGAAACTTTTAAAACCCTTTACCGCTCAGGGACCTGAATGGCTCAGTGGTAAAATGTAGGACTCATCACCTGGGGACCCGAGCTCAAGCCACACCGGAAGCATGTTTGTTTTTCCGTGGGTGTGCCTTTAATAAATTACCACACAATCCCTACTTTTGACGCCCTTGAGAAAGAAGCCTTTGGAAAACATTGTGGGAAAAGGAGAAAATGCTGGTAACCAGCATTTTCTCCTTTTCCCACAGTGTTTTCTACTCTTCCCAGAACAAATTTCAATGTGTGGTAAAGAGTTAAGCGAGACACTTTAAAAACAGCCCTAACACAGTACTGGTGAAACCCAGACCCTATATAAACCGTTGACGTGATATTACTGAGATGATGTTGAAAGCAGCATAAAACACAATCAATCATCACTTGTCATACTGTTCTCTCTTGCCGACAATTCTATCCTTTCAAAGACAAACAATTTCCACCTATTTGAACTAAATCTAGTTTGTTGATACAAATGCTTTAAATTTTAACAAATCTAAAAGTTTCTTGTTTGGTAATAAGTATTTTTCTTTCTCGTTTTCCCCGGATTCCTTTTTGACCTGGTAGTCTGAGGTGGACCAATGAGCGCAACAATGCAAGAGAATATCAGTAAAGATTGGCCGGAAATTCTGTAACGACTGACTGATCGCATCACCTGCACTTGAATCTCTCCATCATCTGCATCTAGAATGACTCCAGAATATGGCTTGCCTTCGAAAGACACAACACAGACCACATCAAAAGAGAAATAGAAATTTTCTCTGTTCGGTTCGCCTGAAATACGTTTCCGGTGCCTGTTCGTGTGACACCATATGACAGGTACATAAAAAGGAAAGAAAAGGGATGGCCCGGACTCCTTTTCTCTAAATTGATTGAAAAACTTAGTTAATAGATCCTTTTAGATAAAGTTTCAAGTTGCAGACGTAATTAGAGATGATATATAGAAAAAAAAAAACTGTTCAAAAAAACCCCGCCAACTCCGTTTTATAGTTTCGCTTCGCCGGAGATGCATGAAACGTACTTTTAAATGGTAATTAATACTGGTATTTTCTAGATAAATCAATTTACTATTGAAGATTATTGTTTGATGCTGTTAAACGTGAAAATGTTTGCCCAGATATGCTTTTGCAAATTGCAGTTTGATATGTTACTCTTTCTGGCTTGGACAACATGCTTTTCTTTATATAAGCAAAAATCCAGAAATGATAAGTTAGTTGCTGTCGAGTGTAATTTCATAACCTTTTTCTCTTTTAAGGCATATCCGCTTCAGCGGTTAATAGTTCAAAAGTGCAGGATTTCCTTTGTCTGTTTTTATCATGTTGCAGTTTTACAAAGCATATATACAGTTTTTATTGATGAGCTGTTACAACTTCTGTTGAAACAAGTAATTTCTCCTCTTTTTAATCCTTTACCCCATAAAGCATTTCTGTGGTATCTCTAATTGACCCTAAATAACAGCAAGGATGAAGCCGTTTCTTACGTGTATATGACACCTTTTGATAGCATGGAAAACATTGTGACAAAAGGTGAAATTGCTCGTGACGAGCAATTTCACCTTTTGCCACAATGTTTTCCAAAGGCTCCTACCGGCAATGCGTTGAAATGAGTATCTGTGGAGTAAAGGGTTAAAATGTGTTTTCTTGATTGTCAGAGAATACCACAGCGCCGTACAATGTAAAAGCCCAGTCACACCGGCCGAACTTTGCTGGAGCGTTTCTTGAACGGTAGGGAAGGGGGGCCGAATTTCGACAACGCTCGTCACCGCGCATAAAATGGGAAAAAAAATCAACAGAAGTTGTAACAGCTCATCCATAAAAAACGTATATATGCTTTGTAAAACTGCAACATGATAAAAACTTAGGAAAAATGTCACCACCATAACGAAGTTGTCCATACCGTGACGGGGAATTTTGTTACGGTGTTGACTGTGATGGAGGGGACATTTTTGATTTGAAACATGGCATAAGCGACATAATAACGTACAAATGATAATGAAATGTTCACATCTAATTTAAGACCTTACAGTTATATTGACTGTGAAAATTACCTTGTTCTTAGTTGGAATATATGCTGTAAAAGTAATGTTACGGATCGGACATATCATAAACATACGGGTAGAATCGTTTCAGCCATCTGGAATGTTTTTCAATCACAACTTCTTTTATGTCATGAAATGGCCCACCATTGACTTCCCAAAGGATGCCACAATGACGACATATACAACATAGGGAAAATTGATGCTTATACAATTTACAAAATTGATTTCTTTAACAATGTGACGGTGGTGACAGGTTTGTAGCATCCTCGGATACCCCGGGGCCTCCCTATTTGCTACGCTACATCGACCCCTGGGACAATTGACTAATAAAACTTTGAATCAGCCGCCGAAAATCGATACGAAACGTCATAGCGTACAGTCCACTCTCCCATCACAAAATGATGATGGAACCAATGAAAAGCCAGCATTCGGCCAGCGGTAAAGCGAGGGAAATTCAATTAATTGTCCCAGGGGTCGATGTAGCGTAAGCAAATAGGGAGACCGCGGGGTATCCGAGGATGGGTTTGTAGGGGACTGAGTGTTCTTTTGGATTTTATTATCAATTATGTTTCAAATGTTAGAGTTTTGACAAAGAAATTAAATAAGATGTATATACTATCTGTAAAATGTGCATAAAAAGTAATTCAGATACGTGATTAGTGCAATCTGGAAAGTTTCACCTCATCTCGTTACGAAGGGGACATGTGCTTTTTCGCGAGTGGAAATTTGTTAAGGGTTATTATCACGCTTTAATGTGTTAATGTTCTCATATGAGTCTGACGTGTTTGTTCCGAACTGGGTTGTAATGGTATATGATGAAAAAAAAGTGGAATAGGTTCAAAGAAAAACACCCAGTTTTGAGAGAAAATGCCCGGGACGCGATATATACGCTTTCGGTAGAGCAACTTTACCTCAAGCGTGAGAAATATATAGTATATGACGTCATATTTCCCATCTGGTTGTTAGGCACGCGCAATTTACCTCGGCAACAAGAACGTGAAAATCGGTATTTTCACTGGTGGTACCAGTGTAAGATCGAAAAATATTTTCACTGCTATTTCTCGATATCCTACCGGAAGGCATGAAATAAAAATCGGTACTTTCACTGGTCGTACCCGTGGAATATCGAAAAATATTTTCACTGTTATTTTTCGATATCCTACCGGTAAGCATGAAATAATGTAGGTCTATTAATATAAACAAAAACAAACAAAAAAATGATGAATTATGCTCTGAAAAAAGGGGGGCTTAGTGCATCTCCGTGCCAAGTCTTCAAATAAATATGGATCCATAAAATCAACTTAGTCTAGTAAACGACCGAATCTGTGGGAAGAATGGTCCATTGCCATGCAGAAATTATACAGATGGCAAAGTTTCGATCAATATCAGCCAGCTAGAATGTTGAAAGTGGCTTCACATACCAGGCACACATTACAAACAAAAACCTGTGATTTTAAGCCTAACGATTTTTCTGAACTTTCTCTTTACAAATGTCCATTTGAGTAGTTTGTCTGGATAAAATACATGTACATCCAGATCAGACTGCATAGAACATGGGTCTACTCAGTACATTTAACCCTTTCTCAAACGGCATATTTTGGACCAGACCAAATCTAAAACATGCAGATGACAAATTAACAGTTGCTAAAAAGGTGGTTTTTCTATATGATAGGGTAGAAAACATTGTGGGAAAAGGAGAAAATGCTGGTTACCAGCATTTTCTCCTTTTCCCACAATGTTTTCAAAAGGCTTCTATTCCTGACCCGTACAAACCAGAAATTTTGTCGTTTGGTTAACCCTTTACCAAACTACAAAATTTCAGACTGGTCCAGATTGAAAACACTTGTAGATGACAAAATAAATGTAACTAAAAAATTGAAAATTATTTCTAGCAGGGTAGAAAACATTGTGAGAAAAAGGGAAAAGGAGAAAATGCTGGTGACCAGCATCTTCTCCTTTTCCCACAATGTTCAAAAGGCTTTTATCTCAGGGTCGTAAAAAAGAAACTGGGACTACTTGGTAAAGGGTTAACTCATTACCTCACAACAGAATGTTAGGTTTGTCCAAATTGAAAGCATTTGCAGACGACAAAATAGAAGTGAGTGAAAATTTGAAATTTGTTCTGAGACAGGTAGAAAACATTGTGGGAAAAGGAGAAAAATGCTGGTTACCAGCATTTTCTCCTTTACCCACAAAGTTTTCTAAATACTTCTTTCTCATGGTCATCAAAAGTAGGGACTATGTAGTACATGTAATAGGTTAAGATATGACAAAAGTTTTTTTGATAGCAGTGGGAAATACGTGTTTAGAAGTTGGAATAACATGGAATTTCTTAAGTATGTAGTGGATGGGTTCAGTGAGTTTACCTGTACAGCACTGTCCATATGTTACCACCTCTCACAAAAAAGACTTTTGAAAGTATTAACCCATTACCAAACGATAGTATTTTAGACTAGTCCAAATTGAAAGCATTTGTAGACGACGAAATAAAAGTGACTGAAAATTGGAAATTTGTTTTGTGAAAGGGTAGAAAACATTGTGGGAAAAGTAGAAAATGCTGGTTACCAGCATTTTCTCCTTTTCCCACAATGTTTTCTAAAGGCTTCTTTCTCAGGAGCGTCAAAAGTAGGGATTGTGTGGTTAAGAGACTAAAAGAAAAAGCTGGATATTGGGATTTTCTCCTTTCACACGATATTTCCAGCCCTTTCATTTACAAATCTCTTAACCCTTTACCAAACAATCCCTAGTCTTTACGACCCTGAGATAGTTCTAAGCCTTTTGAAAACATTGCGGGAAAAGGACAAAATGCTGGTAACCAGCATTTTCTCCTTTTCCCATAATGTTTTCTATCCTGTTGGATATAAATTCTAAATTTTTGAGTTATGCTTATTTTGTCATCTATAAGTGCTTTCAAATTGAACCAGCCTAAAATTTTGACTTGTAGTAAAGAGTTAATTTGAGATGCCTTTGTCACTTACATTTGCTTTCAATACACACAAGTCTATGTTTTGTTGTTTGGTAATTACCTAATCAAAATACATAAGAAGACAGCCCTTGGCCCTATCTTGCTCACCTGAGAAAGAAATCTAGGATTGACAAGGTGGAAGAGATTCAAGTGTGGATGTGATAATACGCATACAAAAAAGCTTGCAACACGAAAATAGAGGCATTCAGACATTGGCGTGTAGCGTCGTCTCGAATCATCCTGCGCACACCGCACAGGCTGATCCCGAAAAACACTTTCCGTTTTCATATAATTTCTTGTTTTGCGCAAGTCTACCATAGTATAAAATCTAATACAATCAAAAAGTGGAGTCTTGGATTAGCTTGCATGCATAGCGCAGGCTGATCTGAGACAACACTTTACACAAGTTTCCGAATGCCCTTTTCGTGTGTTGCAAGCCAAATGTATTTCTGAAGAGTGCAAGATGGCAATTGATTTTTTTCTAAATATAGAATGTGTGTGTGTAAAATTAATTGACACAAGTGCAGCTCAAACTTTCATCAGAATTTTTATGAAAATGTGTCCCCTACACTGCCTCCGAGATTTGTCCCTGTTACTTACTTTTTCATCCATTTTAATACTTGTCAGAGATATTATCAAAACAAAATTTCTTATTAACAGACATGCAAGTTGGAAAGAAAATGAGCCATCTGGAGTGCGCACAATTTCTTTTTAACTATGCACTGCACAATCCTGACTTTTAACAACCTTGAAAAAGAAGGCTTTTTGAAAACATTGTGGGAAAAGGAGAAAATACCAGCATTTTCTCCTTTTTCCACAATGTTTTCTACCCTATGAAAGACAGAATTCATTATTTGAGTTATATTCAATTTGTTGTCTTCAAATGCATTCCATATAGATTGATTGGTTGGTTGTATTGGAGTTTAACGCCACTTTAACAACTAAGGTCATATCATGGCAGTCAGTGACGCAGATGTGTTTCCTGGCTTTCTCACACCGGTACTAACACAACTTTCTTTCCAAAGCCACCGACTACTTTTCTCATATGTTTCAGCAGAGGTGAGAGGTGAAAATTCGCCGGAAAGAAAGTTCACCTCAACCAGGTATCGAACTCACATCCACCAGATCATGAGTCCAACAAAATGTTTGCAAATTACAGTTTACGTACCTTTTGCATTGGGATGTTTGCGAATTGCAGATTACGTACATTTTGCGTTGGGAAACGTTTGCGAAGATTTGACTCAGTGCCTTTCATTTTGACCAAATGAGACCGGATTTCAAAACTGTCTGAGATACTATCAAGATACATGTAGGTAGAGTAAAGAAGGTTTTTTTCTAAGATTTCACCCAGTCTATTAACTCTTTACCACACAACTCTGAGAAAGAAGCCTTTAGAAAACACTGTGGGAAAAGGAGAAAATGCTGGTATCCAGCATTTTCTCCTTTTCCCACAGTGTTTTCTACCCTTTCCAAACCGAATTTTAATTTTTCAGTCACATTTATTGTCCTCAGCAAATGCTTTAAATTTGGACCAGTCTAAAATTTTCTGGTGTGGTGAAGAGTTAAGATAAGCATTTATGAGCAGCTCACTGAAAATGTTGCTTCTAGTGTGCACCCACAGTAACTGTTGACAACAACATGACTCATACACTACAATCTCACAAGCTCACTTAGAGCACATCATGCTCTTGTGAGCCATAGATCAGAAGCTTTACCTCTTCTCAATCATGATCACTTTCTTTATTAGGAAAATTAACAAAGGCAAGAAGCTTTGACTCATTACCAAACGACAAAATTTTAGGATTGTCGAAATCCAAAGCGTTTGCAGATGACAAAATAAAAGTCACTGAAAAATTGAGAAGGGTAGAAAACATTGTGGAAAAAGGAGAAAATGCTGGTGACCAGCATTTTTTCCTTTTCCCACAATGATTTTTTAAAAGGCTTCTTTCTCAGGGGCATCAAAAGTAGGGATTGTGTGGTAATGGGTTAAACAAAAATAAGATAATCCGAATTTCTTGTCCTTTACTAAACAACCATGTTTTGACGCTGCAAAAGAAAAGGCCTTCTAAAATCATTGTGGGAAAAGGAGAAATTGCCTGTAACCAGCATTAATTTTTCTCCTTTCCCGACAATGTTTTCTGCCCTATGAAAGACAAATCTCATCGATACAGCTACCATGAACATGTTGTCTGCAAATACTTTGAACTTGGACGAGTGAAACTTTACAGAATGAAGGATCAATTTGATTGTATATTTAAATCTTGTAGCACAGTTTTTATAACACTATTTCTCTATAGGTCTTGTATCACAGTCACAAATTCACCTATGCATCTTTTTCCTGACTTTGCTGCAAATACTGCCTACATTATTCTTCCCATGCTATTTGCTGCTTTCCTGCACAAACATTGTCAAAAACATGATCAGAAGAGAGAGAAATGAGTCCTGTTGCAAGGACTTATCATTCCTTGGAAAAGAAATTCGACAAGTTGGGGATTCTAACAAGAAACCCTCTGGTCTTAACCCTTTATCAAACAGTCCCTGGTTTTTATGACCCTGAGAAACAAGCCTTTTGAAAATATTGTGGGGGAAAAGGAGAAAATGCTCCATTTTCTCCATTTCCCACAATGTTTTCTACCCTTAACCCATTACCACACACTCCGTATTTATGATGCCCCTGAGAAAGAAGCCTTTAGAAAACATTGTGGGAAAAGGAGAAAATGCTGGTAACCAGCATTTTCTCCTTTTCCCACAATGTCTTCTACCCTTCACAAAACAAATTTCAAATTTTCAGTCACTTTTATTTTGATGTCTGCAAATGCTTTCAATTTGGACCAGTCTAAAAAATTGTCGTTTGGTAATGAGCTAACAAAACAAATTTCAATTTTTGAGTTATGTTTATTTTATCATCTGTAAGTGGTTTCAATTTGGACCAGACTAAAATTTTGCTATATGGTAAAGGGCTATATCATGTGACCTGTATGTAACCAACTTTCCCACCAAGCTTGGGGATGAAGGGTTAACGCATTACCACCCAATCCTTACTTTTTATGACCCTGAGAAAGAAATCATTAGAAAACATTGTGGGAAAAGGAGAAAATGCTGGTTACCAGCATTTTCTCCTTTTTCTACAATGTTTTCTACCCTTCACAAAACAAATTTCAAATTTTCAGTCACTTTCATTTTGTTGTCTGCAAACGCTTTTGATTTGGACAAGCCTAAAATTTTGTCCTTCAGTGATGTGTCAAATCATACATAAAAACAGATCATGATACAGTGAGCCCCAGTTTTACATGGAGGCACTACACCAAAATTACACATATACAACAAATCTTCCACTAAAGTTCTGTTTCCAGCTTGCCAGACTGTGTCCTAAAAGTCGGCTCATCATGTAAGGTCAGCTGTTGTTTGCCAAATTTCTGTTCTAAATCTTCTGGCTGTTGTGGGAGAGAAAACGTCACACTTCTGCCACCTGTTGTTTGGGGTCTCCGAGCATAGGGTGCGCTTTCAACAGCCCATTTATCATCGTCTGTCTGGGGTGGGTCTCGACCCGGAATCTCGACCACAACTCCGATACCCACAGTTTGTTTCTGATCCCGAATTACAAATCTCCCTAAAGATGGATAATCAAAAAAGGACTCTACACAGACCGGTTTTGTCGGCACCATCTCCACCACGGCAGCATCCCCAGTTTTCAAGAATGTTGGATTTTCCTCTAACATAGCTCCCGTTCTTCTGTCACATCTTTCGCGTAACTCCGCAAACTTTACAGGAACACAAGCTGTGTGACAGTGCATCGTGGGAGAGTAACCACGTTTGATAACACCTGGATGTTGCAGAATCACTACCTGTTGGAATATCAAGTAAAATGTACTTAATTAGCCATGCTCTTGCAGAAAGGGGGTTTAACTCTTTACCAAATGACAAAATCTTGGACTAGACCAAACTGAAAGCATTTGCAGATGACAAAATATTTGAAATAATTGAAATTTGGTTTGGAAAGGGTAGAGAACATTGTGGGAAAAGGAGAAAATGCTGGTTACCAGCATTTTCTCCTTTTCCCACCATGTTTTCAAAAGCCTCTTTTCTCAGGGTTGTTAAAATGCGGGAATGTGTGGTCAACAGTTAATCTCTGTGCTCCTTGATACCGTGCATGGAAACTGCATTAGCCCAAGACCTAATGATTTCAGACAAGAAGTTTTCTAAATTCTAAAAACATTCAATATTTTTTTAGATTGGTTCCCATGCTTACAAAAATTCTAGTTGGAATCAAATTCTTTGCAGGAATTCAGATGAGGGCCATGCCATGATCATTTCTGTAAGGTTTCTTCCTTATTTCAAAGTGTAGTTTCAGAGAAGATATTTGAGATAAAAAAATAATAACAAATGCATAAACAGATACATGCTAGATGGACACACGGCTTAGGCTGTGACAGAAGCTAGCTGGCCTCGACCAAAGGAGCTACAATGAGAAAAAAGTATAAAAGCAGTACCTGAGCTAAAAACTCCTTCACAATTTTGGGAGGATCAGTATTGGTCTCTCCACACAGAAATCCTTTTCTGATATCCTTCACATCTAAACCTTCAATCTAAAGCGTTATAGAAACAGTGTAAATAATGGAATTCGCTGTTTAACCCATTACCACACAATCCTACTTTTGACGACCCTGAGAAAAAAGCCTTTGGAAAACATTATGGGAAAAGGAGAAAATGCTGGTAACCAGCATTTTCTCCTTTTCCCACAATGATTTCTACCCTTTACAATTCAAATTTTTAATTTACAGTCACCTTTATTTTGTTGTCTGCAAACCCTTTTGATTTGGACAAACCTAAAACTTTGTAATTTGGTAATGAGTTAATGGATTAAGGCATTTCAGACTTTTCAAAACTGCAAGCATTTCAAGAAAAAAAATCATATATGGCCCAGATGACGGGATTTGTTTCTATTGGGATAGAAAACATGGTGGTTATTAGCACTTTCTCCTTTTCCCACAATGATTTCCAGCTCTGGATCATTAAAATGTGGAGTTTAAATGAGCCAGCCCAGGGTTTAACTAAGCTGAACAGAAAACCAAATTTTTTATCTTTAGAGCAACATATGGCTTATATGGCCTGCAAAATGTGAAAAAGGGCATCCGCACATTTTCGGAAAGTGTTGTCTCGAATCAGCCTGCGCTGTCTGCGAAGGATAATCCAAAACAACACTCTCTGTTTTTTAGTAATTTTCTCCTACACATAAGTCTACTCCAAGACAAAATCTAATGTAGTCACAAAGGGCTGTCTTGGATTAGCCTGGTCAGATGTCCGTCACAAATGCCCAAATGCCCATTTTTGTGTGTAGCAAGCCAGGTAGATTTACATGAAAATGCAAGTCTGGTAGGTACCTGGTCATTGATGTGTAGCCAGGTACAAGTATTTGGTGATATATCGTGCGGCTGTATCGACATGTGATTCGATAGCTCAGCTGGTTGGAGTGCAGGAACGGTATTCCTGAGACCTTGGGTTCAAATCCTGGTCGAGCCGCGATATTTTTTCACCAAATACCTGTACCCAACTACATATACCCCCCCTCCAAATTTAGAATTTGTCCTAAATTCTGGAGACAGAGAAACATTGTGAAGTGTTCTCAAGGTGCCTAAGCAGTAGCCATCCACATGGTGGGTTATTTACGGTGGGCGCCAAATGTAACAGGTGGTGAAAAAATATCGCAGCTAGACCCGGAATGGAACCCAGGGTCAGAGGAATACCGTTCCTGCACTCTAACCAACTGAGCTACCAAACCACATGTCGATACAGCCACACGATTTATCACCAAATACCTCTACCTGGCTACAGATGTGATCAAGACCAGCACACACAGGACCCTAAAACTCAAGGTAGATATTCCCACGGCCAAAAGAGAATTTAACCGGTCATCCTTCAACCCTTTCCCAAACAAGCCCTGGTTTTTACGTGTCTGCATTTAAAGTCCTTTGAAAACACTGTGGGAAAAGGAGAAATTGCTCGTAACGAGCAATTTCTCCTTTTCCCACAGTGTTTTCTACCCTTTTTGAGAACTTTCTGCCATTTTCTCTAAATCTAAAATTGTCGTCTGCAAACTCTTTCGGTTTGAAAGAGTCCAAACTTTGTGGTTTAGGAAAGGATTAATATCAAATTGCAGCAAGATCATCATTTAGATAATGGCTATGTAGGAAAGCATCTAGAGACCTGGGAAGGATACTGTGCAAAGAACTAGTAAAGAAGAACTAGTAAAGTAACCTCTATAAAAGCATAGATAGGTGCATTTGCCACCAGAATATAACTAAATATAAATATATAAATACATAAAGCTAAATATACCTGTAAACCAACATTTTCCCCTTGGATACCCTCTGTGATGGCATCATGATGGAGTTGCACTGCTCTCACCTGGAATAAACAGGAACTATTATTAACTCATTACCAAACAACAATATTTTAGTCTGGTCCAAATTGAAAGCATTCGCAGACAACAAAAATAAAAGTCACTGAAAATTTGAAATTTCTTTTGTGAAGGGTAGAAAACATTGTGGGAAAAGGAGAAAATGCTGGTTACCAGCATTTTCTCCTTTTCCCACAATGTTTTTTAAAGGCTTCTTTCTCAGGGGCGTCAAAAGTAGGAATTGTGTGGTAATAGGTTAATCAAACCTTCGTCAAACAATCCCATGTTTTATCAACCTCAAGAAAAAAAAACTTTTTTTGAAAAAAAAAAAAATTGTGGGAAAAGGAGAAAATCAGCATTTTCTCCTTTTCACGCAATGTTTTCTGGTCCATCAAAGACAAATCTAATCACATGACAATGTTTTCTCATGTATTAAAAACAAATCTCGCCACTTGAGCAATATTTGGCTAGTCCATTACAAATGGTTCCAACTAGGACAAGTCTAAAATTTTGTTGTTTAGTGAAAAATCAATAACTGTTTTCAAAATATTCCTTTACTAAACAATAAAACCGTCCTGTCTGAGGAAGAAGGCTCTCGAAAACTGAGTGGAAAACATAGAAAAAGCCAGTAACCACTAACCAGTATTTTCACATTTTAACCCATTACCACACAGTCCCTACTTTAGATGACCCTGAGAAAGAAGCCTATAGAAAACATTGTAGGAAAAGGAGAAAATACCAGCATTTTCTCCTTTTCAAACTATGTTTTCTAGCCTTCACGAAACAATTTTCAAATTTTAAATTACTTTTATTTTGTTGTCTGCAAATGCTTTCGATTTGGACAAGCCTGAAATAGTGTTGTTTGGTAATGAGTTAAGTCTCTGCAACCTTCAAGACAATTTAGTAAACAACAAGAGCCGTCAGAGACGGGTTATGCTCCCCAAACAAGTGCTTGTCATAAAATATATGAAATTGATATAAATTTACTTCTTTTATCCTAAAAGGACCTGTTCATGCTCCCCAAAAATTGAATTGAAAAGGCAATTACTATCTTAGAGATGGCCAACACAAACCTGTAGAGGACAATAAGCCCAGTAAGCCCCCTTTAAGCCCTCTTTTCCCATTAGGCAATATTGCATCATTGAAATAAATACAAGTGGTGTGTGATTTGTAGCATTTTTTAATAATAATTTTTGTAGCATTTTTTAATAATAATTCAAAGTTCAAATTTTCATAAAATTTTGAGCAGTCATTTAGTAAATATTACATAAAACGATTTTTTACATGAAGCCCCCTTTTTCTGTGACACAGCCTGAAATTGAGAAACCGGAAAAGAGGTCCCTGGGCGATGTTCTAACAAGTTCAGATTTGAAATTTCACAAAATTTTGAGCACAGATGTAGAAGATACAAGTGAAAAACAATTTTTTCCATGAAGTCCCCTTTTTCCGTGCTGCAGCCTGAAATTGAGAAACCAGGAAAGAGGTATTTGCTTATTAATAATTGATAGATTGAAAATAGCAAGGGCACATTTTGAAACTTGTAAAACAAGATATAACCATGAAGTTTCATGAAATTTTGACAAAAACTAATGAGATATTAGTAAAAATTGCAATTTTGCATTAAGGCCCCTTTTTCCTTGGCATTTTACAAGAAACCCCCTTTTTCCATGACAGAGGGTCAAATTAAAAAACACATAGATAAAGAAACAAGAGCACATGGTGACACTTTGAAAAAACAATAAAACCATGAAGTTTAATGAAATTTTGACTAAGACTGAATGAAACATTAGTAAATATTGGAATTTCGCAAGAAACCCCCTTTTTCCGTGACAGAACGTCAACTTAAAAAACGCCTAGATTAAAAATAGCAAGAACATATGCTGAATCTTTCCATAAAGAATATAACTATGAAGTTTCATGAAATTTTGACAAAAACTGAATGAGATATTGGTAAAAAATGCAATTTTGCATTAAGCCCCTTTTTTTTATGACACGGGGTCAAATGGAAAAACCGGGAAAGAACATCGGCGCATTACCCTAAGGAGTTCATATATGAAGTTTTATCCAATTTGGTACAGGGGTTGTGGAGAAATGGCTTCGGACGGACGGACGGAAAGACGGAAGGACAGACGAAGCGGTGACTATATGCTCGCCCTTCGGGGAGCATAAAAAATAGCATTTTCTTCTTTTCCCAAAATGTTTCCTACCACAACAAAGACAGAAATTATCATGTGAGCTAAACTAAATTTGACGTTTGAAAAAGCTTCCAATTTGCACCAGTCTGACATTTTGTTGTTTGGTAAAGATTTAACTCTTTACCGCACAACAAAATTTTCAACTGGTTCAAATTGAAAGCATTTGCAGACGACCAAATAAATGTGACTGAAAAACTGAAATTTGTTCTGGGAAGGGCAGAAACCACTGTGGGAAAAGGAGAAAATGCTGGTTACCAGCATTTTCTCTTTTTCCTACAGTGTTTTCAAACGCCTTCTTCCTCTGGGGGCGTCAAAAGGGATTGTGTGGTAATGGGTTAAAGTATAACACTATCTCATTACCTTAGCTTTATGGTCAGAGGGGCCAAAGGTTACCAACATGCCAGGTTTAACACTTCCTGAGTGTATTCGACCAGCCGCAACTATACCAACAGCTAAAATGTACAAGTAAAAATGTCTTGATAAGAATTCAGTTTTGCTTTCTAAATGCTTGCCAGTCTACCAGTATATGTGCCATGCTCTGTGAAAACAGGTTTAACTCATTACCACACGATCCCTACCTTTACAACCCCTAGAAAGAAGCCTTTTGAAAACATTGTGGGAAAAGGAGAAAATGCTGGTAACCAGCATTTTCTCCTTTTCCCACAATGTTTTCTACTCTTCACAAAACAATTAAAAAAATTTCAGTCACTTTTATTTTGTCATCTGCAAATGCTTTGGATTTGGACAAGCCTAAAATATTGTTGTGTGGTAATGAGTTAATGTATGTACTAAAAGTACAGAACCTCACATAAGGAGTGATGGTTTTCTAAATCCATTATTTTTCTTCCAAACCCTATGTTGTGGGTACTCATTAGAATCGTCTCGATGAGACGATTCGAATGAGTACCCACAACATAGGGTTTAGCGGACAACAATTAATATTTTCAATTTTGAAATCAAAATCCCTCCCTTTATTTGAAGCTCTTAAAAGTATCAGAATTTTCTCTTAAAAAAATCTTTTATACCCTTTCAAAGAAAAATTTCCTGATGTGTGCAATATTCAATTTGTTGTCTGTAGATCTTTTTATTTGGACCAGTCTCACATTTCGTCATTTGGTAAAGTGTTAAAGTTTAGACTGCATGTGAAAAACAGAAATGTGTGGTAAAATGTTAAAGGTGGCCCTTCAGATTTTGGGACGAAAATTGTACAAAAATGCAAAAAAATCACACTTTTACTCCCAAAGCCTTTTAATTTTCATTCATAAAACCCCAGTAGTGGAACACCGTGCGACAACACGAGAAATTAGAGATTTACTACATCCCAGGTCGACACCAACAGGAGACACGTTCTATTTTTAGATGATCAATTCGCTCATTTACATACAGGAATACACAGACGAAGTTTCAAACATAGTGTCCGAAGAAGACATTATGGAAAATAATTATTACATTTTTGTTATGTAATGGAATTTAAGCGTTATGAGTCACGTGCCAGTCACTTGGCGTTCACAAAATGCTTTATGAATTTTTGGCGCAAAATCTAAAAATACCTTAAGAGGCTACGTAGCCTTTTAAGGGAACACCATCAAAAACTTTTTTTTTGTAATTCTATGAATCTTAATTTTTGATGATTTGTATTATTTTTTCATATGAATTTCAGTGATATATATATTTTTTTAATTTGGTGAGATGTAAAAATTCTAAATAGCCACCTTTAACAACATAAATCACATGGCTTGCAACATGTGAAAAGGGATATTCAGACATTTGTGTAAATTGTTGTCCGGGATCAGCCTGCACAGTCCACACAGGCTAATCCAAAGTGACACTTTTCCATTTCATTAGATTTATAGCTACAATGGACTTGCACAAAACAGAAAATTACATAAAAATGGAAATTGTTGTTTTGGATTAGTTTTTGCAGTACAGTTCACTTGCACCCAACAGAAAACCACATAAAAACAGAAAAGTGTTGTTTTGGATTAGCCTGCGCAGATTGTCCTGGCTGATCAGAGGAGACACTTTACGCAAATATCCGAATGACCTTAATCCTTTACCACACTAGAAAATTTAGACTTGTCCAAATTGAAAGTATTTACAGACAACAAAATAAATCTAGCTCTTATGATGATTTCTGTCTTTTGTAGGCTAGAAAACATGGTAGGAACAGGAGAAAATGCTGGTTACCAGCTTTTTCTTCTTTTCTTACAATGTTTTCAAAAGGCTTTTTCCTTAGGGTAGTTAAAAGTTGGGGTTGTGTGGTAAAGGGCTAAAGCATGCTTCAAGTCATTTAGTTTTGTTCTGTATCTTACTTCCTAGTTTATAGACACTGTGTACAGCCATTCTCAGAGGGTATCTCTCTAACTTTGGGGGCCTTTCCATGTTATCCAGTGCATCTAATAACGTCCTGCCACTTGCTCCGCCTGATTTACGCTCTATCTGCCACATCTGAAGAAACAGAGGCATAACACATGGATGTCATTGCTCAGCTGCATTTTAAGTGAAGATTTTATGTGGAAATAGAGGTATGTGCAAGACAACCACTAAACAGACTACAAATATAATGCAAAAGCTAAAACATCAACTCAGGTTTTTCTTCTAAAACTAAAAATTTGCTAAAAAACTGCTAAAAATGATAACAGCAGGTTTATCATTAGTCACAGACATTTAGTCTGATAAGTAAAGAAAACATACAATAACTACCATAAATCAATTAAACAGAGGTTTAGGCGTTTTCATAAAAGAAGTAAAATGAAAATTTTTAATCTTATTTGAACTCATTACCAAAAGACAAAATTTTAGGTTTGTCCAAATCGAAAGCATTTGCAGATGATAAAATAAAAGTGACTGAACATTTGAAATTTATTTTGGGAGGGGTAGAAAACATTGTGGGAAAAGGAGAAAATGCTGGTTACCAGCATTTTCTCTTTTTCCCACAATGTTTTCTAAAGGTTTCTTTCTCAGGGGTGTCAAAAGTAGGGATTGTGTGGTAATGGGTTTACAATGCAATGTTCAATTTTGTCATTTAGTAACTTAAGGATCTGTCAGAAGCCTAAATGATCAACCACTACAAGAAACATTAAAATGACACCTTGAAAGAACGTCTTTCTAAAAAGTAAAACTGTGATCACATTAAAGTTCATATATGTGCATCCATACAAAAATATTGTGCATATTTTCGCCCCTCATCTCCGCTGAAGCACGTGAGAAAAGTAGTCGGTGCCTTTGGAAAGAAAGTTGTGTTAGTACTGGTATGATACGGTCGTGATATGACCTTAGCTGTTAAAGTGGAATTAAACACCAATACAACCAACAAAAATATTGTAGGGAAAGAAAACTGCTTATAACATGTAACTTTTCCTTCAGTTTTTGCAAATAGTGATGAAACAAAAAAAAGTTGCATGCAAAAGATTAAGTATTTAACAAACCTTAAACCAGTTCAGGTTTTCGCTCCTCTTGACCAAATTATCTCCCTTCCAACCAGAAATTGGTAAATACACCACTGACTCCGGATCAAATCCAGCCTTCCTTGCCAAGAGGTCAACATTTGAAACAATGAAGTCATACCTTTTCTGGAAAAAAAAGAAGATCAAAGTCTGTATTAACCATCCATGAACGTTTTCAGTCTTATACCAACACAATTTCTGATTGACTAAACCATTTGGTTTGGCCAATCAGATGGTTAAATCATTTGATTCAACCAATCAGAAATTATAGTATCTTCAAATTCAACCCTTTACCACAAAAGGACAACATTTGACATCCCTGTGGTGGAGGCCTTTTGAAAACATTGTGGGAAAAGGAGAAAATGCTGGTAACCAGCATTTTCTCCTTTTCCCATAATGTTTTCTACCATATACAATTCGAATTTGGATTTTTCAGTCACATTTATTATGTTGTCTGCAATTGCTTTCAATTTGGACCACTCTATAAATTTGTCATTTGGTAAAGAGTTAAAAAATTTCAAATTGGAATTTGCATAACTTTCAAATTTAGAAAATTCTGCAATATAACACCAAGAGTGCTCTTAAAAAAAATTGGTGAATATGGACCCAGAAAAAAAAAAAAGTATGGACAGCAGTGAAAAAGCAATTCGTTCATAAACAAAAATAATACCAAGAGCTTCATACAAGTACAATGTTTTCAAAAGGCTTCCTTCTCAGGGGTCATTAAGATACAAATTGTTTGGTTAACTCTCTACCAAACAATCCTGAGTTTTCACAACTCTGAAAAAGAAGCCTTTTGAAAAAAATAGTGGGAAAATGAGAAAATGCTGGCTACCAGCATTTTCTCCTTTTCCCACAATTTTTTCTACCCTATTCCCAAAACAAATTTCAATTTTTGAGTCACTTTGAATTTGTCATCTGCAAATGCTTTCAATCTGAAAGTTTAAAACTTTGTTGTCTGGTAGAGATTTAAGGTTTAACCCTTTATCACACAAGGTATGAATCAGAATATGGTAGAAAATATTGTGGAAAAAGGAGAACGTGCTGGTTACCAGCATTATCTCCTTTTCCCACGATGTTTTCAAAAGGCTTCTCTCTCAGGGTAATTAAAAGTAGGGATCGTGTGATAAAGAATTAACCCTTCATCAAACAACGATTAAATACTAAGGGCACTATTGGTCTAGAAATAAGACCAAATAATTTTAATGTCAAGGTTGCAAATGTGCTGAAAGTCTCCGCAAAGAGATCAGAATAGACCAAAGATCAAAAGTCCCCACTTTTACAACCCTGAGGAAGGACACTTTGGAGAACATTTTCAAACAAGACCTTTGCAGAGAGACGCATACATGCCCGAAGGGGTCTGTCAGTGAAATTGGTTAAATTCTAGAACACCTACAGAGATCCAAATGTTAAAAGTCACATGTACAACTACACACCATAGAGATTCATCAAAGTAAATTTCGAGTTATTCCGATGGAAACTGTAGGAAGAGTTGCACACCCAAGAAATTGCTAACATATGGACAGAAGGATGGGCAGATAGCATCCTCGGATACCCCCGGGTCTCCCTATTTGCTACGCTACATCGACCCCTGGGACAATTGACTAATAAAACTTTGAATCAGCCGCCGAAAATCGATACGAAACGTCATAGCGTACAGTACACTCGCCCATCACAAAATGATGATGGAACCAATGAAAAGCCAGCATTCGGCCAGCGGTAAAGCGAGGGAAATTCAATTAATTGTCCCAGGGGTTGATGTAGCGTAGCAAATAGGGAGACCCCGGGGTATCCGAGGATGGGCAGATAGACAGACCGTTGACCGGGGCAATAACATAACAATTATGATCCTCCAGGAATATAAAAAAGAAGGAAATGCTTGTATTCAGCAGTTTATCCTTTTTCAACAATGTTTTCTATCCTTATAGCCAACAAGTCTCTAATTTGAACAATATTTTATTTCTCTTCCACGAAAACTTTCATAGTTAAGGAGTCAAAAATTATACTGTGTAGTATAGGGTTAATTACAATACCTGACTATAGGGTGGTTTTGTGACATCCATCTTGTTGACGGCTACGATCAGCTGTTTCACACCCATGGTATAGGCAAGATGTAGATGTTCACGAGCTTGACCTTCGTGACATGCACTCTCTTCGAATTCCCCGGCTTTAGCCGACACCACCAAGACGGCTACATCAGCCTATACAACAGAAAAGTTAATGAATTGTTATTAACCCATCACCACACGATCCCTACTTTTGACGACCCTGTGATAGAAGCTTTTGGAAAACTTTGTAGGAAAAGGAGAAAATGCTGGTCTCCAGCATTTTCTCCTTTTCCCACAATGTTTTCTACCCTTCACAAAAGAAATTTCAAATTTTCAGTCACTTATATTTTGTCATCTGCAAGTGCTTTCGATTTGGACAAACCTAAAATATTGTCGTTTGGTAATATGTTAACCCTTTCCCAAACAATCCCTGGTTTTTACTTATCTGGAATAGTAGCCTTTTGAAAACATTGTGGGAAAAAAAGAAAACACTGGTAACCAGCATTTTCTCCTTTTCCCACAATGATTTCTACCCTATCATAGACAGAAATCATTTTTTCAGCAAGAGTTGAATTGTCGTCTGCAAATGCTTTCAATTTGGTCAAGTCCAAAAGTTTTCTGTTTGGTAATGTGTTAAAGAGGTTTTTCAACATGAAGGTATGGATTGACCCTTTACCAAACAATCCCTGGTTTTCACAAGCCTGAGTCAGAAGCCTTTTGAAAAAAAACTGTGGGAAAAGGAGAAAATGCTGGCTATCAATATTTCAATATAATCATTCTTGCTCAGGAAACTCTGCTGATTCTCTAACAAAATGAAACAAGTAAGATCAACCTTTAGGAACACCCCACACCACAACACTTGTACAGGTAAGGGTTCCAGAAAGCAGTATTTATCAAGAGTAATTAAACTGAGTCGTCAGAACTTTCGAAATAAACTCCTTACCACTGTGTTGACTTGTATTGTACAAATTGAAAGCAATTGACTGAAATGATTGCATATGTATTTAATGGAATAGAAAACACTGTGAGAAAGGGGAAAACTGCTGGTTATTACAATGTTTTTGAAAGTCTTTAACCTTGGGGTGGTTAGGTCAGGATTGTGTGGTAAATGGTGAAAGTGAAATAAAGAAATGTTGTTTTGCTTTGAAAGCGCTGTGACGTCAATCAATAATACCAACCTGGGAGGACCCAGTGATCATGTTATGGACATAGTCTACATGTCCAGGGGCATCTATCACGTTTACATAAAAGTGTCGAGTTTCCAGTCGTCTTAATTTGGTGTCGATTGATATCCCGCGTTCTCGTTCGGCTTGCAGTTTGTCCATTATCCAAGCATATTTACAGGCAGCTTTGCCTGCCTTCAGAAAAGAAATAAACATGGTTAATTATTTACCTTATAATCTTCTGCAATAAATTTAACCCTTTACCAAACAAGCCCTGGATTTTACGACCCTGAGATAGAAGCCTTTTGAAAACAATGCGGGAAAAGGAGAAAATGCTGGTAACCAGCATTTTCTCCTTTTCCCGCAATGATTTCTTCCCTGCTGGAAACAAATTTCACTTTTTGAGATACATTTATTTCGTTGTCTGCAAGTGCTTTCAATTTGGACCAGTCATAAATGTTGTCATTTGGTAAAGAGTTAGGAAATAATCTTCTTTCTATCGTGATTTATCGTTCAATAAACCACAGTTGTGAGTTATGAGGTACAATAAATGAATGGTATATTTATTGCACCTCATAACTCACAACATGGTATACTGAATGATAAACCACGATACAAAGATGATTATTTTGATTCTAACACGACCATGATTCCTTAATGAAAGGTAAACAAGTTCAAACTTAGAGTAAAAACGCTGATGAAGATTATGTTCCATTGAAAAACTCACTTACTTTATAGAAAATGATGTCACTCAATACAGAATGACGTCGCTCTACATGGAATGTTGCAGATATTACCATGATTTCATTGCACTGTGTTAATAGAGCCGAATTTGCATATCATGCTAGAATTTCAAATATATCCTTGAAATCATTGATCAGTGTT
The DNA here is from genome assembly GCA_943736015.1 of Tridacna crocea. Taxonomy (NCBI): domain Eukaryota; kingdom Metazoa; phylum Mollusca; class Bivalvia; order Cardiida; family Cardiidae; genus Tridacna; species Tridacna crocea. The sequence continues at coordinate 5,490,930 of OX031068.1, read as the reverse complement.
TTATGCTGCTTTCAACATTATTTCACCAGTACTACATAAGGGCTTTTAAGTGTCTGATCCAAGGACTCTTCAACCAAAGGCACTGCCTCCAATGTGGCTCGAATCTGGGACCTCCAGGTTCAAGTCCTTCTCTTTACCACTGAGCCACACAGGGCCTCTAACTTTGATATCTTATTTCATGCTTTCTAATACAACATCGAGAAATATCGGTTAGATATTTCGTATTTACGACCAGTGAAAGTACTGATTTTGATATTCCAGTTACCGGGGTAAAATGCACTTGAAATAATACAGTAATGTGTTGCTATGCAAAGGTGGTATGCCACCAGGAATAACTGAAAAGAACTGAACTGGATTTTGATAAAGTTACTCCCAGAAAGGGTTAAAAGAATGAAATAAATAGATTTTTTTTTTTCCCGTTAACCCTTTCCCAAAAAACAAAATTTTAGACTGGTCCAAATTGAAAGCACTTGCAGACGACAAAATGAACATAACTCAAAAATTGAAAATGGTTTCCAGCAGGTAGAAAACATTGTGGGAAAAGGAGAAAATGATGGTAACCAGCATTTTCTCCTTTTTCCACAATGTTTTCCAAAGGCTTCTTTCTCAGGGTCGCAAAAACCAGGGATTGTTTGGTAAAGTGTTAAAGATTGAAACTAATTTCATCTCGTGAACACCATCAGTAATATTTTCACTCATGGCTGTGCCATTCTTGAAAATGTTACCAATGATGTTCATTTGATGAAATAAATTTCAATCTTTAACAACAAAAAAATATCTTCTATATCTTTCTTTAAAACAATTAAAATACATGTGTGTAATAACACTTGGCACTACAGTAGCCTGTTATTGTTTTTGGGTCCTGGTTCTGGTCAATTTTCTGTCATGAGCAAGTAAAGCTTATCCCTTTACCAAACAATCCCTAGTTTTTACCACCCAGAGGAAGAAGCCTTCTGAAAACATTGTGGGAAAAGGAGAAAATGCTGGTAACCGACATTTTCTCCTTTTCCAACAATGTTTTCTACCCTGCGAAAAAAAAAAAAAATTCATATTCGTCCGCAAGTGCTTTGAATTTAGCCGAGTCTAAAATTTTGTCTGTAGTACAGAGTTAAAGAACTAACCAAAGTATGTGCCGGAATTTGTAAAACTCTGTCTTTTAGCAGAAAAATGGATTCCATTCTTGCTAAAATGTATATGCATGGGGTTTTTTTATTTTCAATTTAATAAACCAAGAAATTCTGCAAAAGCTTTTAAAAAGGAAGCAAATTGCTGAATAAGTTACACCTAGCCCCTCTGGAAACTGTTTTATTCTACATATCAGTAACATTTGCTGTAAATTTCATGAAGCTATCTCCTTGTGTATGTACACATTTGAAACCAAACTAAAACTGTGAACATGGGCCCATGAACAGTGAACAGTATATAGCTAGGCAACGATGATGCATGATAATGTGTCAATTGTTTAACTCTTTACCATACAGTCCCGAGTTTTAATGACCCTGAAAGGGAAGACTTTAGAAATCATTGTGTTAAAAGGAGAAAATGCTGGTCACCAGCATTTTCTCCTTTTCCTACAGTGTTTTCTACTCTATCAAATCATTGTTTCAGTAGCATCTGTCATCTGCAAATGCTTTCAATTTAGTCGAGTCCAAAATTTTGTCATTCGGGAAAGTGTTAACGTCATAATAGAATCTCACATTCCTGTTTATGTATTATCATTTTTACCAAACTCTGTCACTGAAATATATTTGACATTTGACAAAGTTTCGCATCATACAATTTTATTCTACTCTTTCGATATAGATGATTATTCAAGTAAGATCCTCTATATCTGCAATCCAACAAAGCAATGTTTTGATCATAAAACATTTATACGATAACGGTTTTATACCTGACTGGCTTCCCTCTCAAACTTGGTCATTAACTCTTCGTCAATCCCGTCACACTCGTATACAAGTCGACCTGACACTGTAGATTTACCAGACGACTCATGACCAATCACAACAGCATTCAAGTATGGCTTAAGCACAATATCTCTGCTCTAAAAATAAAAGTTGATAATCATACAATACAAATTTTCATGTCAAAGTCAGCAATAGAGCTAGAAAACTTTCCAGTGTTTTCCTATTGGCTTTTTATTTGAATGGTACACTTATCCCCTGAGCTGTAAATCTGGGGGAAGGTTTCATGTTAGAGGGTATGACACAAATGGTTCTAAACCAGAAGTAAAGTAATCAATGAATAATGATGTTTTGCACCACAAAAGTATTTTATATTAATATATCTGTAGAAATTTACTGTTTAAAGTCATTAAAAACTGAATAGACAGTCTGAAGTGACTCTGATTGGACAATCTCAAAAGGAACATTGTGTTTTGTCACAGGGTTTCCGTATTTTTTGCATCAAGTATTTTTTCATATGTGTTAATTTTTGGATCATTTTTTTTCTGTGCAATTTGACAAAAATTTATCGACAAGGGTAGCAAGTAACTTCAAATCCTGTCATTTTATACAAGTTAAGTGGATAATGGATTCTTTTACATCTTTTTTCCTAGAGTGAGGTCTCGCATGTAACCAAAATGTTTTACGTTAATTTCAATTATATTACGTGATTTATGCAACAATAGGCATTGAGTGGGAACACTGCTTCCCAAGATAAAAGCAATGGCTTATTATGATCTATGACTGACCAATCACAACAGCATTCAGGTATTGCTTAACCCTTTCCCAAACGATCCCCGGTCTTCACGACCCTGAGAAAGAAGACTTCTGAAAACCATGTGAGAAAAGGAGAAAATGCTGGTAACCAGCATTTTTCTCCTTTTCACACATTGTTTTCTACTCTTCCAAACGCAAGTTTCAATTTTTCAATCACATTTATTTTGTCGTCTGTATATGCTTTCAATTTGGGCAAGTTTTAACCCACTACCACACAATCCCTACTTTTGACGCCCCTGAAAGGGAAGGCTTTTGAAAACATTTTGGGAAAAGGAGAAAATGCTGGTGTAACCAGCATTTTCTCCTTTTCCCACAATGTTTTCTACCCTTTCCAAACCAAATTTCAACTTTTCAGTGACACATTTATTTAGTCATCTGCAAATGCTTTCAATTTGGACCAGTCTATAATTTTGTCATTTTGAAAAGACTTGTGCTGACCAATATCTGAGCAATAGTTACCTTTACATTATCCGGGTTGATAGTCATTTTAGGGATAGCGCTCTCACTCTCCTGTTTCTCTATTGGAGGTAGAGTTGGTGGTTGAATATCTTGATCTGTTAGCTGGGGAGCATTCTCAAGGGGAGGTAACTTTCCTGGAGTTTTGTCCACTTAATTGATTTGAATAAAAAACAGCAAAATGAACATGTTTATATACACATGTGCAATTTTTATCCAAGGCCTAAAAAAAAATCTGTGTTTTGGGTTTCCCTTCCTTACGTAGAAAATGCTGCAGACCCTTAACTTTTTTTTGTCCCGATTGAACAAAAAAAAAAAAAACCATCAGGTGTGATTTTACAATATCTTCCAGGTAAAAAGATTTAAAAAAAAAAAATCCCTAGCTAAAGTATCTCAGATTGAAACCCTAAACACAGATACATGTATTTTTTTGCAGGCCATAAAGGACAAAATATTACAGTTGTCCATCATGAAACCAACTCGAAATGACAAATTAATCGAGCGCCACACAATCCCAATTGTTAATCACCCTGAGAAAGAAGGCTTTTTAGAAAATTCTGGAAAAAGGAGAAAATGCTTGTAACCAGCTGCAGCAACTCTACTTTCCTCACAAAATTTTGTACCATATTAACTCTATACCAAACAACATAATTTTAGACTGGTCCAAATTGGAAGCATTTGCAGACAACAAAATTAATGTGACCCAAAAGTTGACATTCAGTTTGTGAAGGGTAGAAAACATTGTGATAAAAGGAAAAATTTTCTAAAAAATGCTGGTTATCAGCATTTTCTCCTTTTCCCACAATGTTTTCAAAAGGCTTCTTTCTCAGGATTGTCAAAAGTAGGGATTGTGTGGCAATGGGTTAAGGACAAATCTTGGCATTAGGGCCAGCTTAAATTTGTCTTCTATTGCTGTCAATATGGATATGTGTATAATTTTATCAATGGTAAAGGGTTAAATAAGCTGTCCTAATAGGATGTGATATTCAAAGGGTAGAAAAGATTGCAGATTAACTTTTTACCAGGAAATCCCTAGTTTTAACTGCATGGATGAACTAGTCTTTTGAAAACTTTGTAAGAAAAGGAAAAAATGTCAGGAACCTGTAATTTCCTCCACAAGGTCTTCTACAGTTTCAGAGACAGTTACTATCATTGCATCTTCGCAAGCCAAGGCTGACGATTCATTACCCTACTCTACCCTTGGCAGATCTAGGTTGATTTTTACATTTCCCCGATACACTTTTTCATTGGATGCAGCCAGTTCTGACTGCAACAAATGAAATCGCTTGTAGCATTTCATCTTTGATAAAAATAGAATAAGGTCGCCACCTTTCGAATAAAAGGTAAACATGGAAACCCACGTGGATGTCTGCTTATCACGTCATGTTTATTCGTAAGTGGTTTTTAAAACAATATTTCATTGGCTTTTAGATAGATGATGTAAAGGGGAGTAATAGCCAGCATCCAACAGAGAGCGCATCGCAGGAATCTCAAAATAGGGCTCAAACAACCAAGGTAAGATCCATGTAGTGATCGTAACCTTGGCTCACGAAGATGCTTTCATTGTGGCTACATGTAATTTGTTACCTATAAATGCTATCAAATCCAACATGTCTAAAAGTTTACTGTGTAATAAGAACTAACCTGTTCCTAAATAACACATTTTAAACCATTCTAAATTGAAAGCATCTGCAGAAAACTAATTTCAAACTGGAACAAAAGGTCTTTGTATGGATAGGAAATATTATGAGAAAAGGAGAGAATGCTTATTTTCAGCATTTTCTCCTTTTCCCATATTTATTTAAAAAACCTTTTTCTTCCAGAACGTTTAACTCATAACCACACAATCCCGACTTTTAACCACCCTGAGGTAACCAGCATTTTCTCCATTTCACACAATGTTTTCTATTCTATTAACCCTTTGCCAAACAATCCCTGGTTTTTACGGGTCTGGAATAGTAGCCTTTTGAAAACAGCATTTTCTCCTTTTCCCACAATGTTTTCTACCCTATCATAGACAGAAATCATCTTTTCAGCAAGAGCTGAACCATTATCTGCAAATGCTTTCAATTTGGTCTTGTCCAAAAAATTGTCGTTTGGGAAAGGGTTAAAGACAAAATTCATCTTTTGAGCTATGTTTAAATTGTTGTCTGTAAATACTTTCAATTTGGACAAGTCTGTTATCTCCTCATGTTATCTACTCATGTGGGAAGGAGTTAAACAGGGACTTGCGTGGTAAAGGGTTTAGAGCCAATCACAAATGATAATATAATGACAAAAATCAGAGCTCCAGATAAGAGGGAGGAATGGTATTCTAAATTCCTTATTTCTACTCCAAACCCTATGTTATAGGTACTCATTGAGAGGATTCTAATGAGTACCCATAACATTGGGTTTGTTGGAAAAATTATTAAATTTTGAAATTAAAATCACCCCCCTCTATCTTGAGACCTGAACATACTTGCGTCCTCTGATCCTCCAGGGGTAGAGGCCACGGTTGAATTCGTAGCAAATGTTTCCACACCTCCAAATGTAACTGTGTTACCACCACCCTGGTCTGGTTCTGTTTTCTCTTCATCCATTTTTTCTTCCTTGTTCTCTCCATCTTCCTCTCCCTGACCGTAACTAAATGACGCCATTGGTACAGCAGATCCTGTGATGGAAGCTCTAGCTGATGAAAATTCAGCCATGTCAAACTGGAGTTACCCTGTTAATTACATGTTAATCTTAGAGAAACACTTACCCATAGTGCTCAAGTCCAATTTCAGAACAGTTTTCACGTTATTTTCTAACAAACTTCAAATTTACCTCTTAACTCATTACCAAACGACAAAATTTTGGACTGGTTCAAATTGAAAGCATTTGCAGGCGACAAAATAAAGGTGAATGAAAAATTGAAATTTGTTCTGGAAAGGGTAGAAAACACTGTGGGAAAAGGAGAAAATGCTAGGTTACCAGCATTTTCTCCTTTTCCTACAGTGATTTCTAAAGGCTTCTTTCTCAGGGGCGTCAAAAGTAGGGATTGTGTGGTAATGGGTTAACCAAACACCAAAATTATAGATTTTGCAGACAACAAAATAAATGTGACTGAAAAATTGAAATTTGGAAAAGAAAGGGTAGAAAACATTGTAATAAAAGGAGAAAATGCTGGTAACAAGCATTTTCTCCGTTTACCACAATGATTTCAAAAGGCTTCTTTCTCAGGGTCGTTACAAATCGTGATTGCGTGGTAAAAAGTTAACCCTTTCCCAAACAATCCCTGGTTTTTACGGGTCTGGAATAGTAGCCTTTTGAAAACATTGTGGGAAAAGGAGAAAATGCTGGTAACCAGCATTTTCTCCTTTTCCCACAATGTTTTCTACCCTATCATAGACAGAAATCATCTTTTCAGCAAGAGTTGAATTGTCGTCTGCAAATGCTTTCAATTTGGTCTAGTCCAAAAGTTTGTTGTTTGGGAAAGGATAAAGGCCTTTTTAAATTCAAGACATCAGCAGCCGATACATCCAAAATTGGTATAAATGATTCTAAGCTCTGTGACAGGGTAGTAAATGTTTTGGAAAAAGGGGAATATTCACTAATTGAACTATACTACTCAACATTTGCTAGGGATCACCATCTTATATTTAGCCAATTTGTATGCATGCGCGGCATGCATTTGGTATGGTTTTTTCAGTAAGTAATATTGCCACACTGATGATATGAACTATCTAAGGAAATGAATATTTCTTAAGCAAAACTGTATTTATGTAACATATTCCTGGATTAAAGTATGAAGAACTGATCCCTAGCAAATGTTGAGTAGTATATATTTACCTTGATCACTCCATTATTTGCAATATATCAGAGCATTAGTTCACTTATTCGTGTGCTCATGGGTTTCAACTGTACTCTTTATGAGCCCTATGATATCTTGCCTGAGGATACCTTCAGTCTGACCGCTTGCTCTGATGCTATTTTTGTGATTGGAGTGTAGAAAAAAAATGAAAAAATAACATCACAGTTCCCTTTAGATAAAGGTGGCCTGAGAATACTTCCATAAACAAGAGGACCATGATGGTCCTATATTGCTCACCTGAGTACCAAGTAGTAAAGATTTACAATGAAGATAAATACCAAATATCGAAGTGCAAGGCCAAAGCTTTAGGTCTTCTTGGTTTAGATAAGAAGATAATCTTTCTTAACCAAACCCGGTTATATAAATATTTAAGAGAAGTTTGAAAGTGCTCAGGTGAGCTAACTAGAGCCTTAATTTGAGGTATTTTGGTAGAGGGTCACTAGATGATGCTACATGCCAAATATGAAAGCTCTAGCCCTTAAGGTTTGGGACAAGAAGATTTTTGAAGATTTCCTTCTTTATCTCTATGTGAAATCCGAGAACCCACAACATAGGGCCAATTTCCACACTAGGGCCATTATTTGAAGTATTTTGGTAGAGGGCCACTAGATGATGCTACATGCCAAATATGAAAGCTCTAGCCCTTAAGGTTTGGGACAAGAAGATTTTTGAAGATTTCCTTCTTTATCTCTTAGTGAAATCCGAGAACCCACAACATAGGGCCAATTTCCATACTAGGGCCATTATTTGAAGTATTTTAATAGGGGGCCACTAGATGATACTACATGCCATATATGAGAGCTCTTGCCTTTATGGTTTGGGACAAGAAGATTTTTAAAGATTTCCTTCTTTATCTCTATGTGAAATCCAAGAACCCACAACATAGGACCATTTTCAACACTAGGGCCATAATTTGAAGTATTTTGGTAGAGGGCCACTAGATGATGCTACATGCCAAATATGAAAGCTCTAGCCCTTACGGTTTGGGACAAGAAGATTTTTAAAGATTTCCTTCTTTATCTCTATGTGAAATCCGAGAACCCACAACATAGGGCCAATTTCTACACTAGGGCCATTATTTGAAGTATTTTAATAGAGGGCCACTAGATGATACTACATGCCATATATGAGAGCTCTAGCCTTTATGGTTTGGGACAAGAAAATTTTTAAAGATTTCCTTCTTTATCTCTATGTGAAATCCAAGAACCCACAACATAGGGCCATTTTCAACACTAGGGCCATAATTTGAAGTATTTTGGTAGAGGGTCACTAGATGATGCTTCATGCAAAATATGAGAGCTCTAGCCCTTACGGTTTGGGACAAGAAAATTTTTAAAGTTTTTTCTCTCGGTTGCCATGGCAACCAGAGTTCTCCATGGAATTCAAATCTTTGAAGTATTTTGAAAGTGCATCACCTAAGGATCATTTCTGTGAAGTTTCACTGAAATCTGTTGGGCGGTTTCAGAGGAGAAGAATTTTTAAGTAATTGTTCACGGACACACGGACGGACGGACACCGGACAACGATTGATCACAATAGCTCACCCTGAGCACTATGTGCTCAGGTGAGCTAAAAAAATCAACTTCTCCAAAAGCAAATAGAACCCAAGACTTCTGAGTGCTTAATCCAACAGCTAAACCTCTGACCAGTGAAAATAACTTAACCATTTCACCTCACAGACACATGGGATTGTGTGTTTCAACTCTGAGGAAAAAAAAGCTTTTGTAAAGATTGAGAGATTTTCTCCTCTTACCACACTATTCTTTAAACCATTTATGTAGTTAACCCTTTACCAAACAATCTATAGTTTTTATGGCCTTGAGATAGAAGCCTTTTGAAAATATTGTGGGAAAAGGAGAAAATGCTGGTAACCAGTATTTTCTCCTTTTCCCACAATGTTTTCTACCCTGTTTGAAATAAATGTCAATTTTTGAGTTAGGCTTATTTTATTTTCTGCCAGAGCTTTCAACTTGTACCATTCTAGAATTTTGTCATTTGGTAAAGGCTTAATTATGGTACAGAGTTATACAAAACATGATATCCTCTTCTTGAGAAATGTAACTTTTAATTATAATAATGTACACGAGCTTTTGGCGGTACAACTGCCTTCTTCTAGCGTGATCCTGTGATACAATGCCTGCAGTAATGTTCAGTTGTTTACCAACTGTTCTGTAAACAACTGAACATTAATGCAGGCATTGTATCACAGGATCACACTAGAAGAAGGCGTTTGTACAGCCGAAAGCTTGTGTACATTATTATTACACAATTATACATGTAAAGTACTGGATTGAAGAAAAAGCAGCTTTTTAAGCACAAAAGATTTGAGCCATCCTCTAGCATTGAACTGAGCAAATCATTACAAAATTATAGATCAACAAAATCCATTTTGTCCGACAACTGATTCAATCCTGAAGTAGACTGGTCCTTGAGCATGTACAAAATTTACCAAAAACAAAGAGTTTCAACCTTGATCAGCCTGCAGAGACTGGGCAGGCTTACCTGGGTCAATTTTTGACAGATGCATTAAACTTCCCTTTTACATAGCGTGGATTTTTTTTGTTAAAATTAAAAAAAAAAACACACACACACACAAACCAGTATTGATTCCAATACAAATTACAATTTTAAATCATAGACACTAAAATTTTAAAGATCTCATGTGAATAATCAAGCACAGACTTACAAGATTAACAACAGAAGATAAGCTGGGATTAACTACTGGATAATCCATCTCAGTCCATTTGTGTAGATCATTTACCCTTTTAGAAAAATTCAGAGTTTTTGCTACCCTGGCGAGGAGAAAGCTTTTTAAAACATTGTGGGCAAAGGAGAAAATGCTGGTATACAGCATTTTCTCCTTTTCCCACAATGTTTTCTGCCTAAGCCAATTTATACAGATTTCGAAGTAGTTATTGGCAGATGTTTTGAAATCAGAAGTCGAAAATATCTGGTTTGAGAAAGGATTTATACAACATACTAATATATTTATTTCCTCTCCAACAAATTAGCATCTGAGAACTTTGGTAACCAGAATTTTCTCCTTTTCCCACACTGTTTTCTACCCTTCCCAAAACAAATTTCAATTTTTGAGTCACTTCACTTTGCCGTCTGCTAATGCTTTCAATTTGGAAGAGTCTAAAATTTTGTCGTCTGATAAAGAGTTAGAATATAGATCATAAGCATGAATAAATTGATCGTGTTAATTTGAATAGATTGTATGGTGTTTAACGCCGTTTTCAACATTATTTCAGTTATATTGCTAGTGCACCTATCCATGCGTTCCTGAGATTCTTATACCATTCCTTGACACAATTTTCTTTTCAAGCCACTGGCTGCTTTCCCACATGATCATCGTCGCAACAATGGTCAGCGGTGGGAGAGGAATGAGTCCTGTTGCAGTGACTATCATCAATCCTCAGAAAGAAATTGGCTGAGCCAGGAGTCATAGCCAGGGATCGAACCCTGGACCCCTTGTTCTCAACTCCTGCACTCTATCAACTGAGCTACAGGGGCTCAGCGAAATTATTGTGGCAAAAGGAGAAAATTACCTTTGACTAATAATTTTTCGCCAAACTGAAACACAACCAAATATATTAAGTGAGTATCCAGATCTAACCCTTGACCAAAAAATTGATTAGCATGATGGTGAACACAGCTTTAGAAACACACAGAAAAGGGGAAATTGCTGGTAAACTTGTGGATCAAAATATATATAATGTTTCCATAGACTTGTGTCATATATTATCTTTAACCCTTTCCCAAACAACAAACTTTTGGACTAGACCAAATTGAAAGCATTTGCAGATGACACTTCAACTCTTGCTGAAAAGATGATTTCTGTCTGTGACAGGGTAGAAAACATTGTGGGAAAAGGAGAAAATGCTGGTAACCAGCATTTTCTCCTTTTCCCACAATGTTTTCAAAAGGCTACCTTTCCAGACCCGTAAAAACCAGGGATTGTTTGGGAAAGGGTTAAACAGTTTGTCTGCTAAAAATGATAGTCATAATGACTCATCACAGGTTGGCAGCGATATTTTTACATCCTTTGTAACTTTTTTACTTTATCTTTGTATTCTAATAAATTTCGTAGCAGTTTTGAACAATAAATCTAAAGGAGGTTTCTAAATTTTGGTAGTAAAGTGTTCATGTCTTGTCCAGTTACGAAAAAAGTATACGTATTTCTGAGACAAGCCTCATATGAAATTACTGGTAGTTAGATCAAATAAATTCCATGCTGTGAATAACAATTTCTTTTTCTTATTTTCAATGGTAAACAGTCCTGAATGCAAGTGCATTCGTCTCCTTACTTTTTTTCATTTCAATTTTATTACCATAATTAAGTCAGTTTATTTCAATTAAACCCTTTTCCTACAATCCCAACTTCTAAAACTGTGATGAAAGCGCTTTTGGAAACATTACAGAAAAAGAAGAAAAAAAAAACGCTGGTAATCAGCACTTTCTCCTTTTCCCAAACTGTTTTCTATCCTGCTGAAAACAAATTTCAAGTTTTGGTTACTTTTGTCGTCTGCAAGTGCTTTCTGTTTCAACCTACATGTATCTTAATTTTTGTCACATGGTAATTAGTTAAAGATAAAATTCACCAGTATCTTACCATGGTTATGAAGACAGACTCCAGGATTTTGTTTTCACTTTCAAAGCCAAGTTTAAATTCATCTAGATTGGATTAGGTTCTTTTAACTTCCCTCTGAAGTAAAAATCTTTGTTCCCAAGCAAAATTTACAAGAAACTTTTTATAAAACATCCTGATGTTTAATCAGTCATATTTGGAAACCACCGTTTCCCAAATTGCGTTGGTTGAGTAACGTCTCTGTAGGACACTTTGGTGTCTTATGACATTCGGTACTTTCACTTTTCGATGACCAAGTCTTGTATTGCTATCTAAAGGTATCAACTCATGTAGGTGACTTAAATCAACACATTCGTTTCCATTATCTCTCTGCTTCTCATCTGAGTCAGCTATTTGTTTATGTATTTCATCCACAGCTTTTAGTTTCAACATTTCACTTTCTGTACCCTGGTCATCACCAACATCTATACTGTGCTTTGCAGTACTAGTTTTACCTCTGGAATGATTTTTAAGACCCTGAAGTGATTTGATATTACTTTTTCCTCCATCCACTTTCTTTAAAGTCACTTTACTTGACATCTGCCTTATTTTCTTTGGTCTAGGTTTATTAGTTGCATTGCTTTCCTGAGGGTTAGTATCAGTATCAACATTTTCAATCGGTTCACAGCTTGACAGTGTTGTAATTGGTGGAGACACTGTATAATTCACCTTTTTTGTTGGAATGTCAGTATTCTCATGAGAAGAACTGTGCCTCTTTCTCTTTGTCCCTTGTGTTGAATCCTTACCATCAGATACAAGTTTTACCTTTGTTTCATCAATGCAATCACTCTGACCAACCCGTTCACTATTCTGCACGTCAAATCCAGTTTTATATTTTTGACATGATTTAAATTCAGCCACCTGTGGTTTATTTGATTCTCCACTACAACTGTTAACATGGCACTTCTCTCGAAACATAGCAGTAGGTTGTTGCAATTTAGATTTCTGAGGAATTAATTTATCAGAAGCACAACATGATTTTGTCACTGTGTATTCATTAGCATGACCTTTTCTGTTATTTTGTAATTCTTCTCTGTTGCCTGTCACAAGGCTTAAATCAGTTTGTGTTGCAGGCCTGGTATTCGCAAAGTGTGGTGACTGATGTTGCTTTCTATAGCTCTGAGTCTTGTCTCTACTTACTAAAACTAGATCACTGTGTTGATTGGAACTTGTATGATCTATAACTGTTGATCTCCCATCAGCTGTGCTGCTCTCTGTCTGAATACTCCTCACATTCTCTACAATATAACAGATTCATTATGCTGGGTATGTATTATCACGGACAATTCAAAAACATTTCGTGTGGTGTCCGTGGTCGTGAGGTAGAGCGTCGGCCTCATAACCTAAAGGTCCTGAGTTCGATACCCGGGAGCGGGTGTCAACTTTGGGATTTTTCATCGGCCCACACATTCAGCGCGAGTACTGGTGTAGTTCCCAGGAAGCAGAATCGAGAGAGATTAGTATAAGTTGTAAGAACTTGTTTCTCAATCGATGTAAAATAAATATGTTTAAACCAAAAACATTTCCTCTTTCTTTCATACTTATCAGTAGTTAAGCCGTAACAAAACAATCCCTACTTTCAACAAACCTGAGAAAGAAGCCTTTAGAAAATATTGTGGGAAAAGGAGAAAATGCTGGTAAACCCCCTAACCACACAATGACTTTTGACAACCCTTGGAAACAAACCTTTATGAAAACATTGTGGCAAAAGGAGAAAATGCTGGTTACTAGCATTTTCTCCTTTTTCCACAATGTTTTCTATCCTATCAATTAGCAGTTGCACCCTATGGGCCATATTGAAACTGTTGTCTGCAAATGCTTTCAATTTGAACAGGGATAAAATTTTGTCTTCTGGTAAAGAGTTAATGAATGATTCACAATGCCAAAGTTTTGGTACAGAAGTACAGTTCAATACCTTTTCTGTTGTTCTGAAATCCTCCTCTGTCAAGTGTCATTGGCAAAGAATCACTTTTCCATACCGGCTTGGTATTTATAGGATGGTCTGATTCATGGTGTTTTCTGTACCTTTGGCTGTCATTTCTACTTACTAAGACAAGATCATTGCCCACATTCAAACGTGTATTCTCTTCACAACCTGATCCTCCATGAGCTGTGCTGTTATTAGACCTGATATTTCCGACAGTATCTGCAATTCAGTAATTGATATAACATTGTGACATGGGGATCATCAAAAGGTAATTAATCCAATTTAGTTGTATGGTCAAGTGGCAGGGCCTTCGAAACTTGTTCACACCTGTGATGAATCATGCCGGCCCGAGCCAAAGTTGAGGTGCCGACATAATTCACCACAACCATGTACAAGTTTCCAAGTTCTCTGCCATCTTACTGTATAACAAACTTATTATACTGCAAAGTTTTACTATTCCAACGTTTTTTAAGTGCATTTCACCTGGGGTTTTTTTGGTTTAAAAAATTAAGTACGCTGATGAAGTAGAATTTCCCTTCTGAGAGGGAATCTTCACTTTAATCTTGATTGACGCCGGCATTTTGGATGTTGTGTTGATAGTGTAGTCATGTATACGGGCTTCCCAAAGGGAAACTGCTTTTACGTTGGCTATTATCCAATCAGATCATCAGAAATTTCTTTGCGGTGTAATAATAAATACATTTCATCTAACAACTAGCCAAGTCATGAGGTTGAATGGGTCTTGGACAGGCAAAGATTTTACGAAATGTAAAATGTTTCTACTCAAAGCAGCCAATAGAGGCTACCCTCAGTCAATACTTTTTGCAAATGCAATAAATTATTTAGTTTAACCAATCAGAAAAAAATCTTGTGGAAAAAGACAAAGAACATTTTACAGCTTGTTAGCCAAATACAAATTCAGTCTGCAACCATATTCACCAACCATCCTTAAGAACATTCTTTGTCTTTTTCTCATTAATATTCTAACTTTGAAAGTAAAACAACTTCTGATTGTAACACAACTTCTGATTGGCTAAACCATTCAGTTTAGCCAATCTTGTCTAAACAATTCAGTTTAGCCAATCAAAAGTCTTGTTACTTTCAGGTTTGAAAAAACTCAAGACTAAGAATCTTTTTCAGATAAATCCCTTTACCAAACGACAAAATTTTAGACTGGTCCATATTGAAAGCACTTCCAGACGACAAAATAAACATAACTCAGAAATTGAAATTTGATTCCAGCTGGGTAGAAAACATTGTGGGAAAAGGAGAAAATGCTGGTTACCAGCATTTTCTCCTTTTCCCACAATGTTTTCAAAAGGCTTCTATGTCAAGGTCGTAAAAACTAGGGATTGTTTGGTAAAGGGATAAAATGGTAAAAACTTGCCCTGGTTTACCTGAATTTATTTCACACACAGAATCCCTTATTCTGTGCCTAAAGTGTGAAGGTACCAAATCCCACGTCTTCTCCAGCCTGTGCTTAATTGTGCCAGTACGGAAAGTTTCACATCTCTTGGAACTAGCGGGCATGTCATTCATGTTTTCTGTCATAACGTACAGGTTTGGTATATTTACGGTTTGAACTGTCGTTGTAGATAGATCATCCATCTCAGTTTGAAGATTTTCGGACTGTCTCTGCAATCTTTGTCCCTTCATCTCCGAAAGTTACTGAATGACAACTGCAATAATACGTAAAGTAGAAAATATTTAAAATCTTTCCTTTCATTCTTTCCTAGATGACAAAAAATTCTAGATTTGTCCATATTGAAAGCGTTTGCAAACAACCATTGTAACTGATATATTATCATGTTGCCATGAGCCGAAGGCCATGATTCACCACATTCACGAACAAGTTTTCAAGTCCCCTGCCACCTGACCATACAACAAATTTATTATATTGCAAAATTTTACTATTCCAACGTTTGTTTGGCAAATTTCATGTAGCCCAGTTCATAAGATTTGTGGATGAAAGGGTGTCAGTACCAACATGGAAGAAAGGTGAAAATTGCAGTAACTTATCTCCTCTTTTCACAATATTTACAAAGCCTTCTTCTACAGGATTTTTGGAGACTGATCAGTTTTCGTGGGGGAACAGGTCATTTAACCATGTAAAGTGCACCTACCATGCACCCATAAAGCTCCAGATAAGATTTTGATTTCAAAATTGAAAATTTCAATTATTCTACACTAAAACCTATATTGTGGGTACTCATCGAGACGATTCTTATGAGTACTCACTACCCACAACATAGGGATTTGAAGAGAAATAATGACTTTTGAATAACACAAGTCCCTCTTATCTGGAGCTCTGACCCAATATGGACATTTCTTTATGAAAAAAAGATAAAATGGGTTCATACTTACTCTTTACCCAAACATAAAAATTTGGGGTTTTTTTTCCCAAATTAAAAGCATTTGGAGACAGCAAATTCAAATGGCTGAAATGATGGGATTTTTGTCTTTGAGGGTAGGTAGAAAAAATCATTGTCGGAAAAGGAGAAAATGCTGGTACTATATCAGCATATTCTTCCCACAATGTTTTTTCAGGTTGTCAAGACTCATAATCGTATGATAAAGGGTAAACTGGAAATGACCAAGAACGCAACTTTCATTTGCTTATAACGATTGTTTTGTTGAGACTTTGTAAAAACTTTGGTGCTATGAAAGTACATGATTCCTGCTCTGGCAAAAGGGGGCTTAACCCATTACCACACAAACCCTACTTTTGACGACCCTGAGAAAAAAGCCTTTCGAAAATATTGTGGGAAAAGGAGAAAATGCTGGTAACCAGCATTTTCTCCTTTTCCCACAGTATTTTCTACTTTTTTAAATTTTCACTTTCATTTTGTCGTCTGCAAATGCTTTCGATTTGGACAAACCTAAAATATTGTCGTTTGGCAATGAGTTAAAATCTTTTATATTCGTAAGGCACTGGACCAAGAAAGCAATCTCATAAATGGCTTGCAACACACGAAAAGGGGTATTCGGACATTTGCGTAAAATGTCATCTCGAATCAGCCTGTGCAGTCCGCGTAGGCTAATCCGAGACGGCACTTTACGACTATACTAGATTTTGTGCTTCAGTAGACTTGCGCAACACAGAAAATTACATAAAAGCGGAAAGTGCCGTCTCGGATTTGCCTGCGTGGACTGCGCAGGCTGATATGAGACGACACTTTACACAAATGTCCGAATGCCCCTTTTTGCGTGTTGCAAGCCAAACATGGATCCATAATAGCCACTTTCTTTAACAACCAATGCAATCGTAAGGTAGACTGGTCTTTGGACAGACAGAAAACTGACTAATAGCAAAGTTTCGGCCCAGGCCTGCCTTGGGTCGTAAAAACTAGGGATTGTTTGGTAAAGGGTTAAGTCCTCTTATCACTGAGTATGGCTCATTTCTCATTGCAGAGACCCTTGACTAGGGCCTAGTGTCGTAGTGATGGTTTTCAAAACAACTCGGCATAAGCATCGGCGCTGTTTCCTTGTCTTTTACTTTTATATCTTAGCTCTTCTATTCCTGCATATCTTATGTATGCTAGTAATTAAGATATGCAGAAATAGAAAAGCCAAGATGCAAATGTAAAAGCAAGGAAACCGAGCGCCTATGGCCAGTATCGGCATAACAGGCCAACCTGTCAAGAAAACGCCCCGTCAAAAGTCGCGAAAACACATGAAAATCAAAATTATGCATTAAAAAATACTAATTGTTTTGCGGATTAATTTCGTATTTATAGAATACAATATTTATCAACCAAATGAAGCAGAAAGTTTCATCAATTTCATCTTTTAACTCAGAAACAATGCCACATTAACACAAGGGGGCGAAGATTTCTCACCGGCAGATTGTTGATTACCCAACATTCGGCACCCAGTCATTTCGACCCCCGATAAAGATTTTATCTTGCAAAATTTGGTCATTTCGACGCCCGATATGTTGCAATGACTTTCATACAAGAGGAATGAGTCCTGTTTCAATGACTTTCGTACAGGCTGAATAAATCTTTTTGCAATGACTTCCATACGTGTGAGGAATGAATCCTGTTGCAATTACTTTAACCCTTTACCACACAATGATACCTTTTAACGCCCCTGAGGAAGAAGCCTTTTGAAAACATTGTGAGAAAAGGAGTAAATGCTGGTAACATTTCTCCTTTTCCCATGATAACCAGCATTTTCTCCTTTTCCCACAAAGTTTTCTACCCTATCGGATCAAAATTGCTCCATTTGAGCAACTTTGAAATTGTCTGCAAATGTTTTCAATGCTTTGGATAGGTCTAAAATTTTGCTGTGTGGTAAAGGTTTAATACATAAGAAATGAATCCTGTTGCAATGACTTTCATACATGAGAAATGAATCCTATTGCAATGACTTTCATACAATTGCAATGAATGAATCCTCTTGCAATGACTTTCATACAAATGCAATAATTTTCGTACAAGTGGAAAAATCCTGTTGCAATCACTTTCATACAATTGCAATAATTTTCATACAAGTGGAAAAAATCCTGTTGCAATGACTTTATGACTTTTATACAATGGGGACCATTCTCAGAAATTAAATTGCATTGTATCTCCCTTGCCAGATAAACACTAAAGGTATCCAAACAACAGATTGGTCCTTTTACCTGTATTCCTTTGTTTTTATCCTTGTTTCCTTTGGGGTTATTGTGATAAATATAACAATGATTTATTATATTTGTGTAAGGTTGGCATGTAATTCAATTCAAATTCTATTCTTAATAATTAGGAATTATGCATACACTGATTTGTAAAACTATCAAACTAGATTTACTTGCAATATTATCTGAAGAACATAGCAGTTCAGTGCAGGAAAATCAAGGATAAAATCCAAGTAGCTAGTCCTCTTATAAGGAAAAATGTAGTACTGGAGAAGAATCAGGGGAAATAATTGAAGAATGGCCCTCATTGCAATGACTTTCATACATGAAGAATGAATCCTGGTCTAATGACTTTCATACAATTGTAATGACTTTCATACAAGAGGAATGAATCCTGTTGCAATGACTTTCATACAGAGTATTGTTAATCCTATTAAAAAAGGAAATGGTGAAAAAACAATAGCAAACACAACCTGAAATATGGCCAGAGCTTTTGATGAAATGAAATTCTAAATTCCATTTGGTTGCCATGGCAGCCAAAGCTTTTGATGAAATGAAATTCTCTGAACAATTTTAAATAGTACCTCCCAAGGAACATTAGTCAAGTTTGGGCCAAATTGGCCCAGCGGTGTAGGAGGAGAAGATGTTAAAAGAGTTGCCACCCCTGGACGCCAAAAGCCCCCAAGGTCTGAAAAGGGTCAATCAAGGAACATATCAGTGAAACTATTTCAAGAAGTGACTGGTGGTTTCAGAGAAGCAGATTTTTAAAGAATTTTCCAGAAAATTCCATTTGGTTGCCATGGCAACCAGACCTTTTTTCTTTTGAATCAAATTGTGTGATTAACTTTTAAAGAGGACCTCCCATGAAACATTCAAACCAAGTTTGGTCTAAATCAGCCAAGCGGTGTAGATGTTGACACCCCCGGACACCCAAGAGACCCCCTCCCCCCTTCCACCACGGCCATGTTTTTCCAGAGATCAAAGTTTCAGGCACAGTTTTTGAAAAGGCTCACCCAAGGTAGACTTCAGTTAAATTATTTCAAAATCTGACCAGTGGTTTCACAGTAGAAAACTTTTAAAGAATTCTTGACCCTGCTGGATGCCAAGAGCCCACCAATCCGCCCCCAGCCATGTTTTTTGACGTATATACATCACAATTTTGCAAACTATGTCCCTTCAAACTTGGGTCTTTATATATCTAGTTGCTTGAAACAGCTGCAAAATGGCGGCATATATTGAGGACGGCACTAGTTACTTTTACCTCAGGCCGGGTATTCAAAACATGTGATAGCTTGACAGCGGGTTAATTTGAGATTGGCAAAAATGAACCAAAGTCATTTGAAAGGAAAAACTATTGTAGAAAAAGGAAAATTGCTGGCTGCTGGCATTTGCTCAATTTTCCACATTTTCAGAAGGCTTCTTTCTCAGGGTCCATATGTCAGGATTGTGTGGTAAAGAGTTCAACCCATTCAATCCTTTACCAAACAACAGTTTTAATGACCCTGAAGAGAAAACCTTTGAAAATATTGCTTGCTACTAGCATTTTCTCCTTTCCCACAATATTTCTTCTCAATTAACTCTTTACACACTATCCTGACTTTTAATGACCCAGAAAAAGAAGCCTTTTAAAAACATGGTGGGAATAGGAGAAAATACTAGTAACCAGCATTTTCTCCTTTTCCCACAATGTTTTCTGCCCTTTCCAAAACAAATTTCAATTTTTGAGCCACACTTAAATTGTTATCTGCATATGCTTTCAATTTGACGAGCCTACTATTCAAAACCAAACATTCTGACCAATTTTCAAGTAAATCGAGCTAAAAATGTGGCATATAGAGTGCCAACAAAGTATTTCTTTAATTTGACCTAGTGACCTACTTAATGATCCCAGGTGACCTAAATCCAAAGTCACCGGAGATTTTATCAAGGCAAACATTCTGATGGAATATGTTCTAAACATATAGGCATATCCAAATATGGATAACAAACTGTTTTTTTTTTTTTAAACAATAAGATCCTTTTTTCTCATCAAACTTTTTATTCAAAATGAGTTTGGGGGATACTTCAACAATAACGTAACAAGGGTTGTTGAAGGTTGCAATGTATTTCGATAGTACCAACCAGTAAGAGAAAGTCACTTATATTATGAAACAATTTACATGTAATTGAAATGTTCAA
Organism: Tridacna crocea; assembly: GCA_943736015.1. Taxonomy (NCBI): domain Eukaryota; kingdom Metazoa; phylum Mollusca; class Bivalvia; order Cardiida; family Cardiidae; genus Tridacna; species Tridacna crocea. The sequence goes on along the minus strand of OX031068.1, from coordinate 5,470,566 downwards.
AAACTGTGTGAATCCGTAGTTTTCATCAATGTGACATCATGCAAAAAACAAATCCATAGTAAGATTATCTTAATAATTTTATAGTCATTCCTGTGTAAATCTACACTTTGGCTCAGCTAATTCCTGCTCCTGATCGAACTCAGAACTCCTCCAGAGTACATACTTTTTTAAATATTTTCAGGAGTTTTTCCATTTAAACTACAACATCTTTTGATATTGCTTGCCATAGTAGTTTGTATGTCTTTTTTTACAGCATTTCAATGCATACAGTTTCATGTGAGTAAAAAGTATAGGTAAGCTTTATTCCCCACTTCATCCACAAACTGGGGCTCTTACCACCAAAATCAGCTCTTCATCATTGCTTGCTAGCATTCTACAATAGAAAATAGATCTAATGAATTAGATCTACTCACCCATAAAGTGAGTGTGCGTTCTTCATTGATGGCAACACATCCAAGCCAAGGATTTGTCACTGAAATTGTGAATGTCAGAAGATCAACACAATCAAAACTTAAAGGGGCTTAACTTTTTAACCCTTTACTACACAATCCCGACTTTTTCTGACCTTAGGAAAGAAGACTTTTGAAAACATTTTGGAAAAGGAGAAAATGCTGGTAACCAGCATTTGTCCTTTTCCTACAAATACAATGTTTTCCACCTTGTCAAAAACAGAAATAATAATTTTAGCAATGTACAATTTTTGTCTGCAAAATTATTGCTTTCAGTTTGGCCTGATCCATTTTTTTTCATCTGGTAAAGAATTGAATCAATATTTCCTGTGAAACCCCAATAAATACAAGCAGATAGCAGGGGTGATCAGACAGAATGTGGACCATCTCGGTATTTTGAACACCACCGAGTAGTTCATGTAAGATTACAAAATCGTGAAAAGAGGAGCAGTTACCATCTGCTAACTGACTTAAGCTATGTGCACCTTACGTAGTTGACCGTAATTAACTAAGTTAACATGGAATAGAATTGCAGGAAAAATTGTATAGAAAGTTGGTAAATTTTTACTACAATACTATTCTACAGCAAAAGTGTACTCATTCTGTATTGATTTTTCAGTGATTTTCCATCATGTTTACTAATTAAATATTGTAAATGACCGTCATAGTGACATCATTGAGTTATTTATGACATCATTTTCCATGACTTGAGGAAAAACAGATCTCTCTAAAGCAAGATTAGGTATTCAAAACAAAACTTTTCATCAAAGATGAGACTAAATTTACTCAACAAGATTCAAATCCATATTTAAACCAGGTAAGGGAAAAACTATCAATTCTTTTTCTCCTTTTTTCATTACTTAAGGTCTTTCTAATTCAGTTTTTAAAGCTTAATCAGAAATAACCATTTCATTTAACCCTGTATGGAACAGCAAACTTTTGGACTTGTCCAATCTGAAATCATTTTCAGAACACAATTTAACCCTTTCCCAAACAATCCCTGGTTTTTACGGGTCAGAAATAGAAGCCTTTTGAAAACATTGTGGCAAAAGAAGAAAATGCTGGTAACCAGCATTTTCTCCTTTTCCCACAATGTTTTCTTCCCTATCATATAGAAAAATCATCATTTTAGGAACTGTTAATTTGTCATCTTCAAAATGCTTTGAATATGGTCAGGTCCAAAATTTGCCGTTTGGGAAAGGGTTAAATGTAGCTCATATTGGAAAAGATGTCTGAGAAAAGGTAGAAAACATGGTGGGAAAAGGAGAAATGCAGGTATTTAGCAGTATTTTCTCCATTTCCTGCAACTGTTTCGAACACTGTTTTATTCAGGGTCATTAAAACTCATGTTTGTGTGATGGAGGTTAATGACCAACTGAATTTGAGCAAATTACTATCCTATCATATACCCCCAGCTGGGCGGGGGGATAGAAATAGCTCAGCTGTCGCACTATAGCAGGGGTAAGACCCCCCCACTGTGCCTGCCTGTTTGCCGTGGGCTGCAACTCGTGTCGTTCGATGACGGGATCCTGGTGGTTGAGTGGATTCAGAGTATGGCCCTTTGATAGCTCTGTTTTTGCAACACACCACTTTGGCCTTGAACTGAACTAAACGAGGGGTCGGGAAGGCCCGTCCTGATCAATCGGCTGGTCACGCCGAGCCCTAGGGTGTTTCTCTGTCTCTGTTTTCTTTTAGAAGTACATACACATAAAAATAAAATTCATGTCTCTTCTCTACCATCAGTAGCTGTATGTCAAAACCCTAGAAGGCGGTGGCTCATGGGCTAATCGGGTGAAAGAATGGTGTTTGGTTGACACTTGTAAATGCCCAAAGACAGTCAATGCTTGGTGTGACATTCTGCGGGCCTACATTTGTCCAGTCTAGCCCTTTCACTTCGAGTATATCACTGATGTATCCTTGTCATGATCTGAGTTGGGTTTCCCCAGATCATGTCCCCTTGTTGGGCTCCGGGGCGGGTGGGGAACATCGGTGATGAACCCTATCAAATAAACATGGCAACACAAAAGAAAGCCAAGCGTGTTCTTTCTGACTCTGATTCAGAGTCGGACATATCATTCAATACAAAAACAACATTTGCTCGTTTTATTGTAGTAGAGGCGGTTGATCCAACCAAGCCCATCTCAAAACTTTCTCCATTTGTTATAGAGAAGACAGTTTCTTCCATTTTAGGCACACCAAAATCTGTGAAAAAACTAAAAAATGACACTTTGCTTGTTGAATGTCATTCTCAACAGCAAGCCAAAAATCTCCTAGGTCATAAAAGATTTCACAATTTGGATGTAAAAGTGTACCCTCACAAAACTCTTAACACCAGTAAAGGAGTCATCAGATGTAAGGAACTATCCTACTGTGACTCGGTGGAAGAGATTAAAAGTAACCTGAAATCTCAGGCTGTGTCTGAGGTCAAACGGATCTCTATTTTCAGGAATGGTATGCGTAGAGATACAAATACCTATGTCCTTACCTTTTGTACACCAGTTCTTCCAGCTTCCATCAAAATAGGATTTCAATCTGTGAAGGTTGATGTGTATGTGCCTAACCCTCTGCGCTGTTATAAATGCCAGAGGTACGGCCATCACGAAAGTAATTGCAAAAGCACACCTGTCTGTCCAAAATGTGCTTTTGAGGGCCCTGACCATGAGCCTAATACTTGCAATAACCCTGTTATCTCTTTAAATACAAACCTGCAAGCTGTTGCCGTCAGGTTATCTTTACACAGTGCTGTTACACTGTGTTCTTTATATCTCCCGCCAAGCATACCTATCAATGAGACCAATCTGAATGATCTCATTTCACAATTGCCATCCCCCTATATTCTTGCTGGGGACTTTAATGGTCACAATCTTATGTGGGGTTGCAATGACACCAACCAGAGAGGTCTCCAGTTGGAGAACTTCATTTCGAACAACTCTCTGTCTTTCATGAATGATAACAAATCCAAAACCTACTTGCATCCAGCAACTGGATCTTACTCTTCCATTGATTTAACATTATGCAGCCCAGTCTTACTTCCCAATTTTACTTGGAAAGTGACTGAAGATTTGTGTGGAAGTGATCACTTCCCCATTATCTTTTCATCTACACAACCGTCCAGCAGTGTACGACCGCAGAAATGGAAGCTTTCCAAAGCCAATTGGAATAAATTTGAAACCCTATGTGAACAGACCATTACACATGATAAATTTGGAAATTGCGATGATCCTGCAAAACTTTTCACCTCCCTATTAATTGATGTAGCAGAACAGTCCGTCCCTCAGACCTCGACAAACCCAAAACGACCTGACAAGCCTTGGTACAATGATGATTGTAAACAGGCTGTCAAAGACAGAAAACAGGCCCTTAGAAAATTTAACCTCAGGCCTACCAAAGAAAATCTCAACTTATTTCGTATTTCCAGGGCAAAAGCCCGTTGTACCATTAGAGAAAGTAAGCGTAAGGCTTGGAGACAGTATGTCTCTAAATTAAATAGTAGAACTACTACTAAAAAAACCTGGGACATGATCAGAAAGATCAATGGCAAAGGCCAGACCCCTGTTAGTCACCTTGAGGTTAACAATACTTTGTTGGAATCTCCCCAGGATATAGCTGATGCTCTTGCTAACACCTTTTGCAAAAAGTCTTCCTCTGCAAACTATTCAGAAAAGTTTCAGAGGAATAAAGCTAGAGAAGAAAAGAAAAAGCTTAATTTCAAGTCTTCGAATTCAGAGCATTATAATAAACTCTTCACTTTTAAAGAATTAAAATCTGCTCTGAATAAAGCTCATGATTCTTCTCCTGGGCCAGATAAAGTTCATTACCAGTTTTTAAAACACTTACCTTTTACTTCCCTCTCAGTTTTACTTGATATTTTTAATGATATCTGGCAGTCGGGTGATTTTCCTGCATCCTGGCGGGAGGCACTTGTCATTCCTATCCCAAAACCTGGCAAAGATGCTAGTGACCCAGCTAACTATTGGCCAATAGCTCTTACTAGTTGTCTCTGCAAGACCCTAGAACGTATGGTCAACGACAGGCTTGTCTGGTTTTTAGAGAAGAACAACCTCATCGTTGATGTACAGAGTGGATTTCGTCGCCAGCGCGGCACCATAGATCATCTTGTTCGCTTTGAAACCTTTGTCAGAGAAGCCTTTATTAATAGACAGCATGTAGTATCTGTCTTTTTCGACCTTGAAAACGCTTACGATACAACTTGGAAATACGGAATTCTGAAAGACTTGCATGACTTTGGTCTTCGAGGCCGTCTTCCTCTTTTTATTTCAGCCTTCTTGGATGAACGTCTTTTCCGTGTCCGAGTTGGTAATACTGTCTCGGGAGCCCGTGAACAGGAGATGGGTGTACCCCAAGGATGTATTCTCTCTGTTACACTTTTCAGTGTAAAAATAAACAGTATAGTTAAAGCTATCTGTCCTGGTGTAGACTGTTCCCTCTATGTTGATGACTTCGTCATATGCTTCAGATCTCGAAATATGAATATTATTGAGAGACAACTTCAGCAATGTCTCAACAAATTGCAAACATGGTCTAATGAAAATGGCTTCAAATTTTCAAAGTCCAAAACTAAGTGCATGCACCTCTGTAATCTACGAGGTGTTCATCCAGATCCTGAACTTTATCTGGACAAAACTAAAATTGAAGTCGTTTCTGAGTTTAAATTTCTTGGAGTCATCTTTGACAGAAAGCTTTCTTTCCTTCCTCATATCACTGCACTTAAAAAGAAGTGCAAGAAAGCTCTTAATCTTCTTAAGGTTGTGGCTCATTCTGAATGGGGAGCAGACCGTAAAGTCCTCTTGCGGCTTTATCGGTCTTTAGTTCGCTCCAAGTTGGACTATGGATCTGTTGTATACGGATCGGCCCGTAAATCCTATCTGAAAATTCTCGATTCTATACATCACGAAGGTCTACGTCTTGTGCTTGGAGCTTTCAGAACTTCTCCCGTCAATAGTCTTTATGTTGAGGCTAATGAACCTTCTCTTTCTTACAGGAGAGAAAAACTCTCACTTCAATATATTTTAAAACTTAAGTCAAATCGTTTTAATCCAACTCATAACGTTGTTTTTAAACCTGAATATAAATCTCTTTTTGAAAGGAAACCAAATGTTATTCCTCCATTTGGTATCCGCATGGAGCCCATTGTAGATAACCTTGGCATAGACACTGAGTCTATTGCCGACTATAAAATCTCTGAAATCCCTCCATGGACACTAAACAGTGCAGAATTCAGATTTGACCTTGCATCTGACAAAAAGTCTGTCACGGATAGAACTGTATTTCATGCTAGATACAACGAGATAAAGGAGCATTATTTTTCCTTCAAACCCATCTATACAGATGGATCTAAAGAAGGCAATTCTGTAGCAGCTGCCGCTGTTTATGGACAAAGGAGCTTAAAATGCCGCCTTCCAAACAACTCCTCTATCTTCTCTGCTGAAATTAAAGCAGTAGATCTGGCCCTTAATCTAGTTGAAAGTTCTAATTCCAACCGTTTTATTATCTTTTCAGACTCTTTGTCAACATTACAGGCCCTTTCAAATCAACGACTTGAGAATCCTTTAATCTGCAGTTTACTTGAAAGGATCTCACAAATTTCTTCTAAGAATAGATTGGTGTTCTGCTGGCTTCCAAGTCATGTAGGCATCAAAGGCAATGAAAATGCCGATAGGTCTGCCAAATCTGCACTTAACCTTCCCATTTCAGATTTTAAAGTTCCACACACTGATTTTAAAGCCTCCGTTTTATCACATATCCAATCTTCTTGGCAATCCCAGTGGGATGCTGATATTTTCAATAAACTGCATTCAGTTAAACCATCCCTTGGTGAATGGTATCCCGTTTACAGATCCGTTCGTCGAGAAGTGATAATTGCACGACTTCGAATTGGCCATTCACGCATCACACATTCCTGGCTCTTGACAAGAGATGATGCCCCTGAATGTATACCATGCAATGCAACCTTTTCTGTAAAACATATCCTACTAGATTGCATTGACTTTCAGCCAGTTCGTTCAAAATATTTCAGCGTCGATAGTTTGAAAAATCTTTTTGATTCTGTCAGCGTTGAATCTATTATCGCTTTCATAAAGGAGATTGGCATTTACAATAAACTGTGATATTTACTCTTGAGTTTCTTACCCATCTTTTTACAACATTCTTTACTTCATTAATATTCAGTTTGCATCTCCTTAATGGGAGGATTGGCTCTCTTGGAGACATCTTATCTCATTGGAGACAGGACCTCTTTAATGGGAGTATTTGATCCCATTGGAGGCTCCAATCTTTACCAGTTTTAATCTCATTTCCAAGGAAAAACAATATTATCAGTCTTACCTTTTAACCTAAAGCTTTGGAGTAGGCAGGGACGCCCAGCCACTCAATATCATATTTTATGCACATTATAAATGACAATTTTTTTTTCATTTGAAAAACTTCTTTTTATCAAACCAGCATTGAGTTTAAACCTTTTTTGTCGCATTCTTAGGTCTTATCATTTAAAACTTTTGAGTATATGGGGATTGTCCTGTAACTCGATGATGCCCTTTATGCATTAAGTTTTCTTAATTCAATTCTTTTATTGTCATTTAAACTTCATTCAGTTTAAACAACCCTTCGTTTATTATCTTTTAACATAGATATGCGCGCTAAATGACCAAAGCTGTCGATGCGCCATAAAACAACATTCATTCATTCATTCTATCCTATCATAACTCTTACACAAGAAGGCCAAGATGGCCCTGGATCGCTCACCTGAATTTTTGAGAGGACCATAGCCATTTTTTTTTTTTTTTGAGGTATTGAAACACTGGAAACAAAATCATTATTTTGCAAAGCAATTTTCAAATGGTCACATGTAAAAGTCCTTTCAAAATCTGACCAGCAATTTCAAAAAAGAAGAATTTCTAGGAGTTTCTTTATTTCCCTATAGTGCAAGTAGCCCCCATTCACCAGAGCCATATTTCTTGACCAATCAAAATTTTCCGAACATGTTTTGAAAAGGGTCACTCAAGGAACATTTCTGTGAAATTATTTTAAAATCTGATGAGCGGTTTCAGAGAAGAAGAATTTTCAAGAATTTTTTCATGTCCGTATAGTGCAAGTAGCCCATTCACCAGAGCCATGTTTCTCGACGGATCAAAATTTCACGAACAATTTGTCAAGAGGGTTACCCAAGAAATATTATTGTGAAATTATTTTAAAATCTGACGACAGGTTTCAGAGAAGAAGAATTTTCAAGAATTTCTTCATTTCTGTATAGTGCAAGTAGCCCCATTCACCAGAGCCATGTTTCTTGACGAATAAAAATTTCACAAACATTTTTTTTTAAAAAGGGTCACCCAAGGAACATCTCTGTAAAATTATTTCAAAATATGACCAGCCGTTAGTGAGAATAAGAATTTTTAAGAATTTCTTCATTTCCCTATATATTGTGCAAGTAGCCCCCATTCACCAGAGCCATGTTTCTTGACAGATCAAAATTTCACAAACAATTTTTGATAAGGGTAACCAAAAGAACATCTCTGAAATTATTTCAAAATCTGACCAGCGGTTTAAGAAAAGAGGAATTTTTAAGAATTTCTTCATGTCCGTATAGTACAAAGAACCCCCTTTCACCAAAGCTACATGTATGTTTCTTGACGGATCAAAATTTCGTGAACAATCTTTGAAAATGGTCACCCAATGAACATCTCTGTGAATTATTTTAAAATGTGGCGAGCAGTTTCAGAGGAGAAGATTTTTAGAGAATTTCTTTGAAAATTCCATTTGGCTGACATGGTAACCAGAGTTTTTGACGGAATAAAATTCTGTGAATAATTTTTGAAGAGGGTCTCCATTATCAACATTTCAGCCAAGATGGGTCCAAATTGGCCCAGAGGTTAAGGAGGAGTTGATGTTTGAAGAATTGTTGATGACGCTTGACGCACCACGCACGATGGACACCATGTGATCCTAAAAGCTCCCCTTGAGCATGTTGTGCTCAGGTGAGCTTAAAACAGTCCAGAGGTTTCAAACCCTGAATAGGAAAGCTGTTGTAAACATTGTGAGAAAAGAAAACAAGAGGGCCAAGATGGCCCTGGATAGCTTTTGAGTGGACCATAGCCATTTTTCTTTTTTTTTTTGAGGTATTGAAAGACTTGAAACAAAATCATTATTTTGCCAAGTAATTGCAAAAGGTCACCTGTAGAACTTTCAAAATCTAACCAGCAGTTTCAGAAAAGAAGAAATTTTTGGAGTTTCCTAATTTCCGTACTGTGCAAGTAGCCCCCATTCATCAGAGCCATGTTTCTTGACCTATCAAAATTTCGCAAACAGTTTTTGGAAAGGGTCATTATAAGAACATTTCTGTGAATTTGTTTTAAAATCTGACCAGCCCTTCCAGAAAAGAAGAATTTTCAAGAATTTCTTCATTTCCGTACAGTGCAAGTAGCCCCCATTCACCAGAGCTATGTTTCTTGACAGATCAAAATTTCATGCAAAAATTTTAAAAAAGGGTCACCAAAGAAACATTACTGTGAAATTGTTTTAAGATATGATAACAGGTTTTAGAAAAGAAGAATTTTCAAGAATTTTTTATTTCCATATAGTGCAAATAGCCCCCATTCACCAGAGCCATGTTTCTTGACGAATCGAAATTTCATGAGCATTTTAGAAAAGGGTCAACAAAGGAACATCTCTGTGAAATTATTTCAAAATCTGAAGAGCTTTTTCAGAAGAATTTTTAAGAATTTCTTCATTCCTGTATAGTGCAAGACTTCAAGTAGCCCCCATTCACCAAAGCCATATTTCTTCACGTATCAAAATTTCACGAACAGTTTTTGAAAAGGGTCACCCAAGGAACATCCCTGTGAAACCATTCCAAAATCTGACCAGCCGTTCGAGAGAAGGATCGGGTGATCCTAAAAGTTCCCCTTGAGCACGTTGGGCTCAGGTGAGCTTAAAAAAATCAAAATTTCGATGCACTTCATTTTTTTCCAGACAATGAATTATTGTAGTCTTTGAATTCTAAAAATATGGAAAAGTTGTAAATTTTGTCATCTTCTAAGGTTAAAAATATTCAAGTGCTTTCAATTAACCCTTTCCCAAACGACAAATTTTAGACTCGTCCAAACTGAAAGAGTTTGCAGACAACAATTTAAAATTTGATAAGAATGGTAGAAAGTTCTTCTGAAGGGTAGAAAACACTGTGGGAAAAGGAGAAATTGCTCGTTACGAGCAATTTCTCCTTTTCCCAGTGTTTTCAAAAGACTTGTACTGCAGACACGTAAAAATCAGGGCTTGTTTGGTAAAGGGTTAATTTAAATAATAAAGCTTCAAAAAATAAAAGACCTTGTCTGTTAAATACATGGATCCGTGGAAATCGATATTTGACCAATCAGGACATTGCATTTATTCTACCCGATGTCCTACCTTGGTTTCTGCTATTTCGGCTCACAAATAAGCGACTGTTAACGTTGGAAGAATGCAGTTCTTTTTATTTATCTTGTGTTTTTAACGTTTGAATTTTAAAAAAAGCTTAAAAAGGTGCTTTGCGAGCGTGTACCGATGACGTGAGATCACGCAGAGGCTATAGACAAGTTTAAATTGTAATGATTACTGAAAATTTGAACTTATGCAAAGAGCTGATCAGCGCTGGATAATGGATTAATTTAAAGTATTCTATAATTTCCCCTCTGAAAGAGAAAACTGGCAAACAAAGGTGAAAATAGACCTATATGAAGTATTAATAAAAAGAAAATACTTTTACTCGAATATCTAATCTTGTTCAATAACCTATGCACATCCAAAAAGTGGCCACGTAACTTGTCACCAATGTTTCAATTTGACATTGATCTTAACCCATGGTGCATGAAGAATATGCTGAATGTGTACTGGGATCGTATATACGATCTCTCATGTGTAGATATAGATCAGATTGCAAATAATATGATGACTAGTCTTGGATTTAAAGTACCTGCTGATTAAAATAAGCACTTTGACGTGCAGTTCTTCCTCACTAGGAGTATATTTCAATTTAAAAAAAAAAAAGTCTAAATTCTGATCTGGTGAAACTTGGAAATTTTTCTCTTGACTTATCTGTTTTAACCGTTTACCACATAACGGGTTTTAATGATCCGTAGAAATCTTTTAAAAGCATTGCGGAGAAAGGAGAAAATGCTTGTAACATTCATTTTATCCTTTTCCCACAGTGTTTTGCGCTCTTTCAAAAAAAAAAATCAAGTTTTTAATCATTTACTAGTATTATGTTGTCTGCAAATATTTGAGTTTGGATTGCTCTAAAAATGTTGTCATTTGGTGACGAGTTTAAATGGATTAGCACATCTGCACATTGGCACAAAGGGTGTGTTGGTAAACTGTTAATTTGGTAGGAAGTGTGTTTGATTGCAAAGCAATTTGCCGCTCTAATCAACATGACCACCCGTTGTCATCAGTATATCATATACTACCGTCAATAATATTAACAATTTTCTTAATTGACAACACACTTAACGCATTTTATAATCCATCAGACAACCCTTTTCCCCTTAAACTAATATTAAAATTTTTCATTAACTTAAACCTCTCCGTAGAATCAGACATTCTATAAACTTTTCGAAAGGTTTGTAATTCAGTGTTATTAAATTTGGTATGATGCTGAGATGACTTTACTAGCCCAACGAAAGCAAAAAGTATCGTTAATCTTTTTTATTCTGTGGCAAAACGGAGATTTGTTGATGTTCTTACGAACAAAGTTCGTAACAAAGAAACAAATTAATAAATGCATGGCAGAAATAAGGGTCGGAGCGGGATTCGAACCCCGAACTCCCGGACGCAAGGCCAATACCCTAACCACTGAGCCAAAGAGATATCTCCCTGACGCAGTAGCCAGGTATTGTATTTAAATCGGGAGAATGCCACGCAGGAAGGAGTGGTCTCCCGTAACAATGTTTTTTTAAACATGTAAATCTGTTACATTGTACGTCGCCCCCGTAATTCGCCCTTTTAATACATCTCCGTATGTAAATTAGTTAAGCATTTTTAAATTGCTCACTGAGAATTTATCATCGATAGAAATATATGATTAAAATACTTTTTCCGGAATTGTATTGAGAGAAACAGTCATGACAGCACGATTTAAGTAGCCTATCTGCTATACTGTATATGTATTGTCTGCGTTTGTTTGTGAGACCTTAGCAACAGTAACTAAGGTCGTCGGTTTACCTTATCACCACGGATCCATGTATACATTTAACCCTCTACTGAACAATCTGGATGCTAACCAGCCCTTAAAATGATTGCTTTTCAAAATATTTTTGGAAAAGAAAAAAAATCAAATATAACATAGTATTAAATCCGTTTTTCTTTATTCTTTTAAAAAAACTTTTTTTTTTTTTACTTATGACATCATTCAATGTAGTGCACCTATCAATATGGGGAAAAAAGAAGTTTATTGCTGTCAATTGGTCTTTTTTCAAGTGAATACCTTTTTGTCTTAAATAGCTACATGTATTTTAGAGAAAAAGGTATGCCACAGGCAAATGGCATTATGACCAATATAGGATCTTAAAAATCCATTAGAATCAATCGTCAAAAAAAAAAAAATTGGATAAATTTAACATACTTAACATTATGATTAAATGTAAATAGAATACTCGATTTGATTTATAGGAAAAAAAATAGAGAATGCATGTACTTCAAGCAAATTGTCACAAGGGGTACAAGAAGATTTGGAGAAGTGGGAAACAGACTGTCTGGCAAATGCTGTTACTGCAGTATGTTATTGTTATGACTTTAAGCCAACAACATGGGACAGTGCAACCATAGACAAAATTCTTGAAGAAGGTACCTTTTGTACAAGAGAATAATAACTAAGTTTATCTCTGTGGAATACCTGATAACAGATGATATAGGTACCAAAAGATGTGGCATATTGTTCCAAATCTCTACATGGACTCTTGTCCAATTCACAAAAATTAGAATCATTAGAAGATGCTATTGCCAAAATCTTTCCGACAAATACAATAACTGCTGGCTGCAACTTTACAATGGGTTGCACAAATCCATTTTACTCCAGTGCTATTTTGAAAGCAAACAATGAATTTCTATTTCTTTAATTCACATAGCCGCGATACAAATGGTATCTGTGCTCCAAATGGCAAGGCTACAATGACCTCCCACTGTTATGCAAAGTCATTGTGTGATTTTATAAGAAAATTTGCATCATCCCTAAATTTGAAAGATAACATACAGTTTGAAATTAGTGAGCTTGAAATAAGTGAGGAGTCTGGCTTTGCAGATGACGACAACCCTGACAGTAGTTTTTGTGGATTTAGTTCTATGAGAGAAAGAGATTATGCATATTGCCTTTAGTTAGCACACCATCAAAATGACATTGATGCAAGTAGCACTATTAGTTCATGTTCAAGTGTATCATTGCAAGAATCTAGCTCAGACGGAAACAGTGAAAGCTCTGCTGAAATTGATGAGAGAACCCTTGAAAATGCCTTGCATGATTTAAATGACAGCACAACTTATCTTGAATCAATAGATATAGAGATTATAGACACTTTAACAATTCCTCCAATGCACAAAGAAATAAGCTGAAGTACATCTTGCAGTGAAGATGAAAGAAGTTTTGGTAATTATGACAATTACATGAGTGATCCAGATTATTACAGCTATGACGGAGATGAAGATGAAAAAAATTAACAAGAGGATGGTTTACCTCTAGTAGAACTTAAAAAAGTGTTACCAAACAAAAGAACTAAAACTAAGCAAGGATTGAAAAATAGGGAAAGAGTTAACCTAAAAAGTAATTTAGGTTGTAGTAATGAGAGAGTACCGTAATTTGCTTAAATTTTGGGACAGTAAAAAATAATTTTTTTTTCGTGTCCCAATACTTTGGTCTACAAAAAATATTTATTTTTTCAGCTGTCCCAAAAATTATGGTCAAACGAGACAATCTGTCATACTGAAAGTCACTCGCCGCTATCCCGTCGAATATTGCCGACGGTGAAATATTGGAACGTCACTGATGTCAGGTTTGCAGAGTGATCTATTTTTAGACAAATTGGAATTCCACCGACTAAGCACTAAGAGCACAGGAATTTGACATTCTATAACCAAAATAAATGATAAAACATAAAAAAAAATCTCCCCTATATAATATAAACACGAGGAATGCAACGTCTCGATTGCTGGCGCTAGCACCCGACAGGCTTTCCCAACCAAAATCACCCACGAAACGACCATTGATCATAATCTCCTTTAGCCTAGCGATAGACAACACAATAATGTACCTGCGACACCCGGCGATAACTCAGTAGACACCTATCAACCGGATATATCCGTCATGTTTTACAACTCTATCCGAAAATTTTGATTTGTCTGAGACTCCATTCGCTGACGTCACAAAAAGAGCCAGGAAGTGTATTTTCGTATTACTTATTACTATTATTGCCAGTTCCAGAACTATCTAAGCTGTTAATGACACACAATCCTTCCCAATTAAAAGATACCATTCCTGCAGGACTGAAAGAAAACACATTTTTTGTTGTGAAAAGGCAGGAAGTAGGAGGTGGAAATTTCATCGATGATTGTGGCGTTTGGCTAAAGCCCTCTCTGAAAACAAGCGAGATGTTGATTGATGAGGATGGTAATTTATCAACCTTATACAAAAAAAGTATTAAAAACAAGTTGACGCCCGTTGAGCCACAACCGCATCCGGAAGAAATATTAGTTGTCAAAAGGTACTACTCTAAATTGAAAAAGGACACAAAATTTCAACGTAGGATAAGTTGGTTTCACCATATTCCGGCCCTTGATGATATGTCGAAATTAAAACATCAATTAGTAGAATACATTGGCACTTATCCAGGATGCAGTGTACATGGAAATGCAAAGCAAACCACCCAGAATTATGTTAGGACAACACAGAATAAAAAAAAAAAGTCATAAGAGAGCATTTGGAACACAACATAAAACCAATAGAAATAATGAACAAAATTACTGAAAATGACAAAGAAAATCCGATTTGCAGGAAAGTGATTGAGAATGCTAAATATAATTTGAAAAAGAAAGAAAGACCGGATTGTTATGCCCAAAATATGGCAGATGAGCTGCAAATCCTATCGACATAACTTGCAAAGCAATTCTTTTATAAGATCTGTAGTTGCAAACCACAATGGCAAGCCACGAGGCATAATATGTTTCACTGACTAACAAATCGGTTTGATGAAAAGTGCAGTGCATTCAGGTAATGTGATAGGGATTGATAGAACCTTCAATTTAGGGGCATGTTTCGTAACAACCATGGTTTTTCAAAATAACACTGTTGTGAGAAAGGGCACCAATACTTCTCTGATAATATTAGGTCCTACATATTTACATTGGGATGGTTCTTATGCCACATATTGCGACTTTTTGTCCAAAATCAGATCAGTTTTGGGATACTCATTTCCATCCGAAAAAATAGTTTTTGGGACTGACGAGGAAATTGCTATGGTAAATGCAATTAAAACCACATTTCCGCAATCAAAACACATACTTTGTACTCTACATTTAGAAGAAAATGCAAAGAGAAACTTTCAAAAATTAGGTTTTCAGCAAAATACGGAGTTAATGAAACAACTATTTGGAAAATCAGGAATACTTACTGTGGAAATTCGAATGATGTTCATTGAAAAGCAGCAGGAAATTGTTGAGAAATTTGGCTCTTTGGGGGGAAGTCCCTGACAGAAAAGTTACTCCCCATATTATTCAGACACGTTTTTCTTCCCAGATTAGATGCACCTACAATCCCCCTACATTGGAAAAATAATAATTGTGAAAGTATGAACAACAAAATCAAATTGTTGGCATATTTAAAAAATCCCCAAGTTGATCGATAGGTTAAAGGAAATTGAAGAATCACAGATGGTAGATATTCGCGGCTCTTTCCATGGTCGGGGAAATTTCGAACTCGCCCCGACAGCAATGCAACTGCGTGTAACGCACAACAAATGGTTGGAAATGAATGGAAATTAAAGAAATCGCCAATTTGAAAATTTCTGAAATTCATTTCAAATGAACAGGAGAATAAACCGGTAATTTCCACCGACGGCACGCTAACGATACCTGCCACAGCAAAAGTGCCCAAAAAACCAGGCCAGATCAAAAGAGTACGTAGCGCCAAAACAAACACAATATCAGCAAAACGTTTTAAAGACATAATCTAACAAATCTAACAAATCTTTGCAGCCGCAATATTCCGAATGACGTGTATTCCAATTTCAAATTACAATTATATTTTAAAGTGTTTAAACAAACCCAAGTAACAGGGGGTGCGTCGAAAGAGAGCAATTATGAGGACTGCATTTGCGTACCTTTGGACTTTGTCCACTCCCTGGAGACTACCCCCTTATTAAAAACATAATTTCATTTACATCCGCAGCCTGCCTTGTGCAATTTGTCTCCGATGGTCATAAATATTAAAAAGTCCCTTGTCAGAGGGGATGCGTCGAAAGAGAGCAATTATGAGGACTGCATTTGCGTACCTTTGGACTTTGTCCACTCTCTGGAGACTACCCCTTCACTAACTATTTTGTTTTCTATGTATAAATCCGCTGGCAGCCTTGTGCTTCTTGTCTCGGATTGCAACAAATAGTAATGTAAATATTTCCACATACGTCAGATTTCTTTTTTTTTTGACTGTATTTCTTGTACTTAGTGCTGATTTTCATGTTTTGTATGACTATGTAACTATGTGCTATGTTTATTTTCATTTTTCCTTTCTATTTATTCATTGCTATATGTTTATTTGTTCTACTGCCCGAAGGTCAGTAGAGCTTATTTCATGACATTGTTTCTGTGCACTTCTTTTAAAAAATTGAAATATATATTAAATAAGAAATAAATACTATGAAAAAAACTTCTTTTATTGTAAACAATATTTAACTTCTGATAAAAAAATGCATTTTGGTGATAGTATATAATGGAACTGAAAATACTGAACAATAAAAATAAAAAAATAAAAAAAATGGATTCAGAATAGAACCACGTCCCCGTCGTTGAATCCGGAAACATTTCATTATGGCTAAGAGTTCTACAATCAAACCAGGTAAGTGGTTACAATCATTATCAATTAGATAATTAAATGAGTGAGTGAATAACCATCAAGATATCCAAGCAATCAGTACAAGCTGTTGATAGATGAACACTATAAAACCATGCTATGCATTCCTTGAATCCACTCAATCTTATTATTATCACTGATACATTTCTCTGCACTTGAAATTTCTTCTGGAAGATGGCCAAGTTCGCAGTTCTCAGTAGCAGCTACGTATCCCGTCTGGAAAGATATTGTGGTGGCGATCTGAAGGTAAATTATTCAACTTTTTATTAGTTTTACTTATATATTTATTATCAGTATAAGTTCAATATTCAATCTTTTGACGTTACATTTTGAGGTCAACATTTTCATCCCGATTATTGAACCATGTTTTAGGCATTATTTGCATATGGTTGATTTCAGTTGACACAAAAATTACAAATTTCATATGTCCTTTTTATTTGACATAAAAATTACATGAGAAAAGCAGAATGTTTCATATTTCATATTTGTAAATAGTATGTTGCAAATTTGAATAGTTTTTGTTATTTCATAATGAGTTTAATGTCGAGTAGATTAATATTTTTCTTTTTCTTTTTCTTTAGGTTCCTGGAAGTGTGAGATTCTTCGGTATCGGAGGTATGCGGGTGAACAATATTCCTCACCAAACCTTGAAATTTGTAACATACTGTTTTTCTTATGTAATTTTCTTTGTCAACTGAAATTTACAACTATCAAAAGTAAATGTAACCAATGCATTTCATTAAAAGGTGACCACTCGTCATACACCAATCAGCACTGTTTCATTCAATCATAACATAATAATCAGATTAATAAGCAAACAAACAATCTGTGACATAATGAAAGGTGCTCATTTGCTGCTAATTTGCCTTGAGTAAAAGCTTTCAACAATAATAAGGTATTGGCATGTCCTTTAAATATAGGCATTGTCTGGTTTCCTCATTACATTCCTCGACAATGGGAGAATTATCACAAGAAATCGTCCGATATTTAAGACATAACCCAGCCGCACCAGTCGACTCCTGGGCACTTTCACATTAAATTAGAGGTACACCAAAATGATCTTTCTAAGGTCAATTTCTTTGCAGAACAAACTTCCCTGTTCATTATTTCACTTTCATTTAATACATACAGTTGTATGCTACAATCGGTAAAAATTATATGTGAATCGGTCTGGTAGTTTTCGAAAAAATTGACAAAATGTCTGTTTTTTGGGACAAAAAATAGTCTCATTTGAAAAATCACAAAATGAATTAACTTGTTGTAGTGAAGTCTTAATAATGGATGGCTGTAATATATCATATATTGTAGCCCAAAGGCACAAGTTTCATAGGGGAAAAAATTGTAAACATACCTTTTTAGGTTTTTTTTTTTTTTTTTTTTATAACATTTCAATTTTCCAAATTTGTCCCAAAAATGTCCACTCCAGGACAAGGGGTTCAAGATAGGCATAGAATAATAAACTTAACAGAAGATATACCATGCAGTAGGAAGTTCAACATGTTATTGGCAAAAATATATAAGCCTAGTTTATGTAAATGCCTGCGGTAACATGATGTGATGCTTGCAATAGCCTTACCCTCCATTGTCCCTCAAAAATGTCCTCTCCAGACATGTTTTTTTCTCTAAGGCCCATTGATTCTGAAGCAAATTATGGCTAGAGGGCAATAAGTAATGAGATTTGGTACCTGTTTTTCGATGATTCATAGTATGGGCTATTATGTTTTGCAAGAAAAACACGATAAAGACTGAAAACAACAAATGTCCTCTCCAGGACATCTTACATGGAATCATTAACCTGAAAAAATATTGTTAAAAAGTTACTTTAGCTTTAATGTTTGACCCTTTTTCTGTGCCAAATATAGTATAGAATATAAATCAGAGATTTTTCATGCTCATCTTTGCCTTTAATCTAAATATGCTAAATGCAGGTTAAGTAGAAAAAGCGTACAGATCATCAAAAATATGTTAAAATGTATTATTTTCATATTATTTTCATATGAAAATGATATTTTTCTCTACTGTCCATTGTAAGTGATTTGTGTGACCCTAAAAGACAAGTGGCATTCTTTTTGAAGTGAAAATATTAGTATACGGATGCACAGAAGATGCGTCCTGGAGAGGACATTTTTGTGGGACATATTTGTTAATCTATATTGTGAGCCTCCTGCTTCGTGTGCCTATTGTCAAATGTGTTATTTTATATTTTCAGACTGCCTAACCTCTGTGTTGCTTCACTCCCTGGCATTAGATGCTTAGTTTCTGCTACTAACCTGCTTGCTGCACCTAACCTGCATGCTATCACAGACAATATATTTTCTTTTGCACCATCCATTTACTGCCTGCATGAAAATAGAACACTTAAAACTAACTGCCAGCTTTCCCTTCCAATCATCCTCATGTACACATGTCACTCTTGTTTTACATTGACTGTAAAACTATTGTGCCTTAATGTGTAAATGAGTAGAAGTACAGTTTAATTTGACAGCTGAACTGTCAAGTATTTTTTGAAAAAGATTTGCTTGTTTGTTCTGTCACAATATTCTTTTTCAAAAAAACATAGAAACTCAGTTTTATACATGTCTAACAAAATTGTTCTCTTGTTTATAAAATATCCTCTTCAAGTCAGCTGGCTAATTAAACTGTTATTTATAGTTTGGTGGTGGTTGTAAGTAGATATATGTATATTTACAGAAAAAGGTGCATGCTAAATTATGCTTTGACTAAAATCATTCAGTGAATTCTGACAAGATGTCGCAGTTCTATCCTGAAATTTGTAGCACAGACTGTGTGCTTTGCATGAACATTCATTTAAATGTGATTGAAGACCCAAAGGAAGAATTAAACACTTGGAAAAAAAACTGCTGTGGGTTACAAGGGTCTATGAGTATTTACTGTATGATGATTATCTAGCTCCAGGGTTATATGAGCCAATTGTATACCAGAGATATGAAGATGCGTTAAAACTATGGTACCATCAAATTTGTATTACAAATGACCTGATAAAATTACGCATGGCCCTTCTTTAATAATTGTTGACATGGATCAATTAATTGTCAAATTCCCGTGGTCACTTAGACCAAAACCTAAAGACAGGTCAGGTCAGGTCAATGATGAAAAAGAAAAACCTGTGAGTAGGAACACACTCTATGTGAGAAAACTTAAAAAAGAGAAAAGTGAAAAGTATGAATCAATTCTGAAGAAAGACCGAATAAGGGCTAAAGAAAAGTATGTTAAGGTAGCAGAAAAGTCCGAGATTGATAAACAAACTGTGCGTTTAAAATGGGCACAGCAGAAAGCTAATCAGAGAAAAAGGAAAAAAGATTTAGAGTGTCAAGGTACCTCAAATGAAAGCCAGCCAAAACAGCCACCGCGCAAAAAAGTAAAGGAAATGTCTATGGAAGAAAGGAAAGAATATGAAAGAAACAAAAAACGCAGACAGCGAGAGAAAGCGGCCAAAAAACAATCAAAATTAAGAAAAACTCCAAAAGAGCATAAAAGTTCAAGCAGTAGCATGTCTAAAGCCACAGTTTATAGAAGACTAGGAGATATAAAAGGCAAAATGCCATCTTCCCCTAAGGCCTATGCAACCGTCATAGATAAATTAACAACCAACGTTACACCAAGAAAACAGAATGAAATAAGGAAAAAAGGTATCAGTAAAAGAAAGTTGTTCTCTAAGGAAGACAAAAAGGAAAATGAGAGTATGTCAAAAAAATCAAAAGAACAGAAAAAGAACTCTAGGTTAAAATCTAAAACATCAGTCAGCATTATGAGCAGGTATTTATTGGCCAAAGCATGCAGGGCGAATGGAGTTCCATACAAAGAAGTAAGGAAAATGGGAATAACCAATCATATTTACTCTAAAGCTGCTAAGAAAAGAAGCCCTGTTGTTACTTTAAAGAAAAAACGCACTGGACTGCCAAATGAGACAAAGGAAAAGATAACCAAGTTCTGGTACCAGATGTCAAGACCATTACCAATCAAAAAAAGAGTGAAAAAAAAGAAACCACTTTACTTGCTTGAGTGTTCGTACATAACTGCGTACAAAACTTTTCAGAAAAAGAACACAGAAAAGGTTGGCTATGTGACTTTTGTCAAAATGAAACCAAAAAATGTGAGGCAATTAAAGCCAAATGAAAGGATTGTATGCTGCTGCATTAAGTGCGAAAATGTAAAACTTGCTGTTCAATCATTGAACTTAGCGAGCATGAAATTAGACGAAAATATAAACCTAAAATTGAATTCAGAGTGGGAATGTTCGGATATAACTCTTTGTGACTATGATACCGTAATTATCCACAACAAGAATGCCTGAAACGCCACTGTGTTGACTGTGGAACAAACAAACTAAATCAACATTACAATATATTGATTAACAATCATGGGGAAGAAGAAATAAAGATAAGCAAATGGAAGCATGTAAAGCAAACAAAGAAAGTTAAAAATGTTGAAAAAACTATAACATCAGTACAGCTAGTTACAGAACATAAGAAACTGAAGGAAGTGGTTCTAGAACTCGAAAATCAGGCAGAGGAATTGAGCTCTCACCTGTTCAGGGCGAAATGGCAACAGGCAATGTTTTCTCAATTAAAAGAAGAAATGCCACCAAAATCAGCCATTATGGTACTGGACTTTGCAGAAAACTACACCTGCGCCATGCAAAACGAGGTCCAGTCCCATCATTGGTCTCTAAACCAAGTAACGATTCATCCAGTTGTAGCGTTTGTTAATGCTTCTGAAGATACAGGACCGTATACAAATATCTCAACTATGATTTACATAACAGAAGACAGAAGGCATGATGCAGCCGCAGTACAACTATTTACTCAGAAAAGTGTCAAAGAACTTCAAGAGAAATTTGAGACAGAGAGATTCATAGAATTCACTGACTGCTGCGCGGGACAATATAGGGGCAAGACAGCTTTTGCTGACCTGTCTTTCCTAAGCAATGACGTTAAAATTGAACGCCATTTCTTCGAAAGCAGTCATGGCAAATCCTCTGCTGATGGTATGTCAGCAGTAGTTAAGCATGCTGCTTCAAAAGCGGTTACTAACAATGAAACCATAATAAGAAATGCAGTGGAGTTTTACGAGTTCTGTGAAAAAAATCTCAAACATGTTGGTGATGGAGTATTTCAGAGTGAGATTGTAAAACATCAAAACTCTGTAAGATCCTTCCATCTGGTAGACATTGAAGAAATTGAATAATTTCGTGGAAAATCAGACAGAGAAGTGAAACCAGTAAAGGGAACCATGAAAGTCCATAGTGTTAAAGGAATCAGACCATATGAAATTCAGTTAAGAAACATTTCCTGTTTCTGCATTGAATGTATCACTGGTACGGACAATCCCTGCCAGAACAGTTCAGTAACTGAACCATGGAGGACAGTAAGACTCCAAAAACAGAGAGGTATCCTTTAAATGCAGAATTGTTTTGCCATTGTCTCAAAATATCTTGTGCTGAAAATTTACATGTACATGTACAACAAAACACACTGGGTATCCAGAGACAACAAACGCTACTGAGAACAACAAACCCAGATGAAATCAATAGGAGACTATAGGGAGTAAATACCTGTTTGGGTACAACTTACCACGGATCAGAATGATCCGTGGTAAGTTGTACCCAGACAGGTATTTGTACCATACAATTTTATTTCAATTGTGTTTGTTGTTCTCAGCAGCGTTTGTTGTCTCTGGATACCCGGTAAGCAAAAGCAATAAACTGTGCTATTGCATTTCCTAGGTGGAACCCCCTGGTCTCCATGCACTTGGATTACTGGCTAATGGTCCAACGATAATATTGTGCAAAAACCGCCACCTTTGGAGCTATGTTACTGTGTGCAGTAGTTAATAGGATAAAGCACGGCCACCTAGCATGCTCCAAAATTTCCAGGTTCACAGTCACTTTATTTGTCAATCAGAATATACAATATAAAGCACAAGCTTGAAAAATGAAGATTTGGATTTAAAATTTTATTTTTTTATTTTCTTTAACAACTTTTATCTATAAAATCCGAATTTCAAAATCTGACAAGTGAACCAAAGGGTGCATATACTTTGCAACTAAGCACATCTACAAATTAAGCTGTTAAAATTGTGAGGAAAGCGTGTTATAACATGCCTGAAAAATAATATACAAACAAGCAACTGGCCAAGAAATAGTCGAACAAAAAAAAACTAAAATTGAATTAGTACATAAAACTGTTTAATACGGACTGATATTGTATGTTTTGCAAGCCTACAAACAATAAATTCATAAGCCTACAAACAATAAATTCATATTGAAATTAAGCTGATATCCATGACTAACCTACATACTATTACAACATCATTTTAACCTTAACCCCTTACAAGCAACAGACAGTACAGTTGAACAAGAAGATGCTCAACAGCATGATCAGCCTCACGAGGCACCTGATGATCCTGTACCAGGAAGTCAACCTGATGATCCTGTACTAGGAAGTGAACCAGATGATCCTGTACTAGGAAGTGAACCAGATGATCCTGTAACAGGAACTGGTATCCTTTAACCTAAAGTTCTAATTCTGATTCTGTGGAAGCATCACTGTCTTGGCCAATAATTAGTATGTACCGGTAGGCCTATACTAAGAAAAGTAGCTTTATTTTATGCATGCATTTAAGTTTTAACTATCTAGAATGTTATTTGAAAAATACCTAACTACCTTTTCCTTGGATGTTTTGCTAATAACTGCTTAGTTTTTTTGCTCCTGCATGTTTTGTTCTTAGCAAATGTTTGTGTTGCTTTACATATTTTGTCTTCTGTAAAATGCTTTTGCTTGCTAGATCTACTAATCCTTAACAAATTTTAGATGATGTTCCATCATCTAGTTTAACACCTATTGCTAGTAGTGTAGACCCAGAGATTGGCCAGTTCGTTCGGCTCACTTTAGTTAGCAACAGAGGCGTGTCAAAAGACTTTGTTGCACGTATTCTGGAAAAAGACAATGAACTATACAAAGTAACATATATGAGTGAAAAATGTATACAGAATAAGTCAATGTTCTTCTGGCCAGAGAAAGAAGATGTATCATGGGAACCGATATCTGAAATTAAGGCAGTGCTAAAAAACCCTGTGTTAAGTTCAAAGAGCAGCAACAGAAATTTGCTGTTCTACTTTGAATGAAACCTATTCTTACATACAAGTCGTATATCAGCCACGTCATGAGAAAACCTTAATTCAAACAATTTTTCGTTGCATTTGACGTACCTTGAATCATTGATAATTGTTCTTCCTTTGCTGTTATTTTTTTTCCAATTTTTGATGTCCGACATGGATTTTCTACCAAAGATGTTGTATTGTAAAATAATTTCTTTCCAAAGTTTTTTTCACTAAGATTTTTGAATTTTAATTACTTGTCCCACAGGCCTGTCCACTCCAGGACAAAAGGGTATGTGCTTATTATGCATTAATGGAAATGTGGACATTTACAGTATTCAAACCTAGCTATAACCACAGTTTCCATACAAGGAATGGATCGTTTATGAGTTAAAAAGAGAAAGCATATAGAAATCTTTAGGCGATATCAACTATGTAAGGAAATATGTTACTTCATGCCTTCACGTAAATATTAATTTGATTGTTATGCCTTTTTTGTGTGAGCAAACTGCTACATAGTTTCGAATTTTGGTCAAGATTTTAGAACATGCTGTAAATTTGTTACCTGTTCATATTCACTTTACATTTTCTAATGTTGCTGTTCCTATGTCCCAAAAATGTCCACTCCAGGACACTTGCTGTTTGATAGATATATGTCAACATCTTGAAAACTTTTTCATAACAATATATATTTAATAAGAACCCTTGTTATAGCAATGGATGACACAACAGTTATTCTTTTATTTACCAAGAAAAGATTCATTTAATATCATTGAGACTTAAAAAACAAAGCTTATGTTCCAATGCCTCGTTTTAACACCATAATCTAAAATGTCTATCTGAATTGGGTATAGTTTTCAACAGACACAATCATATCTTTAATGTAAGAGGCATATCCACTTTTTTCCCCTCTGGACAAAGTAAAACTTAGGGTCTGATATGCATGTCCCAAAACATATGTCCTCTCCAGTACAAAATTACATACGCAGTTTAGTAATGTTTTTTTCCTGAAAAATATTTAGATCTTGCCAGACTTGTTCTATAACCTTGAATACTGCATACTAGGCTTGAAAAAAACCCAATATACTTCTGTAAAAAATGAGATGGGGAAAAGTTTTTATACCTGCTTAATTGATTTTCTTCCACTGAATTAAAATAACAAATAAACAATGTAAATTTTATGCATTTTTTGACTATTTCATAAGTTTTATTGTTTCCAGATGTTTCATATTATATGAAAAAATAGTTTTAAAATGTCAAACTCATGAGCTTTTTGTTTTCTTTGGTGTCCTTCATTGATGTCCTATCCAGGACATTGTACTGGAGAGGACACCAATTTGGGACATTCTCCAGTTTGATAACCATTAATGTTTAATCAAAAATGTTTTGCCGGTTTCAAGACCTGATCAGCCTCATTCAGTAACTCAAAAATCATTGGTCAGAGAGCCAAGTTATGGAAGTTACAGATAATAAAAGGAGGTAAAATTAAAAAACAAGCACTGGCATATACTTCTAAGTTTAATTGTAAGAGGGACTGTAGGCACAGCCAGCTCAAACCTCTTTCAAAATACATATGGGACCCATATCTTCATTTTGAACCGACTTACTGATGCAAAATCTTACATATGTCCTGGTAAGTCCATTGATGAATATTGACTTGAAATATTTTGAAAATACACAATTTTTCCTTTCACATCACACCCAAAAATTAATAGCAGACATAATCTGGAGTTCAAATGCTTTTTTGCAAAGTTCAGTATATAAGTTTTTTAGAAAAACATATAAAAACCATGTAGAAGGGTACTTTTTTTCAACCCCCTGTGAGACTACTTTCTCTAATTTAATGTGAAAGTGCCCTTCTACGTATATGTTCCAGTCAGTCACATACTACAACACTTTTGAATAGACTACTGCCAACTACAAACAGCGATAGATCAGCCAACAGACAAATGTCGCCTATTCTTATCAGACGGTCAGCAGTACGTCAGGGCAGCAGCTGGTCATTCCATTCCTGTAGATTTGAACCGAATCAGTATTCCAATTGAGGATCCTGTTTTGATTGGATACTGCCGTCATGGTACAACTGTTACAGCCTACCAACAGATAAAAGAAGGCCTGAGCCGCCAATACATCCACTTCGCCTCTGACAAGACAAGACTGAGAAATGGTTCCCAGGTCATCATCCTCTTCATGTGAAGAAATATCTTCAACAAGGCTTGAAACTGTTCCATCTCGAAGATGGAAACATCGCCGCATCTGGAAACAGGTCGGGTTTAATTAAGCCTTGTTTCTTCAAATGTGTGACGATAAAAAAACAGCTCTACTAGTACCCAAATACAAACGGCCCTTATAAGGGCCACCAAATCAAAGAAGTCAATCTTTGCCAAGTTGTCTTACAAACGGTTCTTCTTAGAGCCACAAAAATATTTGAATAAATCAATAAATAAATCTTGTGACTTAACTTGTGAACTTTGTAACTTATCCTTTAATTCCCTTAAAAAGTTTTGAAAAAAAAAAAACAATTTTTTTTGTTTTGTTTACGACTCTGAGATATTACATACAGGAAAACATTGGAAAAGAAATTGCTTGTATTAACCGAAAGACATAATAATCAACCTCAGATCAGTAAGCCTGTGCGAATCTGATAACTTTTGATATCTGATGTTTCTATATGTTTTGATAGGTTTTGTGTCCCCGTGCTTTTCGGTTTTCGTCTGCATAAGGTCTATGGGCATTTCGGTTTTTTGCGTTTTCTTATTTAAAAACGCTGCTCAAAAAAATATATTAATAATCAAAAACTTTTTAAAAATCCAATTCATATTGTATGGTCATGAGAGGTTCGAATCTTTTTGGCTTTGGCTAAGATTACCCTTTAACCCATTACCACGTGTACAATCCCTTGTTTTGACGCCGCTGAAGCATTATCTGCCGCTAGATGGCATTCTATAAATACTCATCTATCTGATATGGGCATCCTGGGTACAGAACCGAACCACTTTCCTACGCGACAACCGTTAATTTGAATTTAAAACAAAAAAAAGGTTTACCCAATAAAACGCTACCTCGTGCTCTTCACTCAACTATGATCACCAGTTTAGAGAAATCTGTTGCCAAAGCAGGTCTCATTTCTCCTCAAACGTACTGAAACGTAAAAGCTATTTTCAAAATTGCTACTTTATAGAGCGTAATATTACAGTCAGCCCGCTTTCGGGGCTAGTAGTGATGCGTCATATAAGACAGTCGAATCTTCGAAGAATATGACATGCGCAGACAACGGCCGCTGAACAATATGAAATAAACAAGCAATTCCCCTCTTCTCACAGTGGTTTTTATTTTAAATCAAAATAAAACACAAGCTTTTAAGGCATTTATACGATATACTATTAACTGATTACTTCTTGCGTTCCAGAGTTTCCTGCGCTTTGGTATTTCAATGGAACTGTATATTTTGTGGCGTATTTTATATTCTAACATGACACGCGACTTTGGCTCTATAAACACAGTGCAAGGAAAACGTGGTAAAATCTGCGACAATCTATGTAGAGTGACGTCATCCTATATCGAGTGACGTCATTCAATGAGTGAGTTATTCAATGGAACATAATCTTCATCCGCGTTTTTACTCTTAGTTTGAACTTGTTTTCCTTTCATTACGAATTGGCCATGTTAGAATCGAAATAATCTTCTTTCTATCGTGGTATATCGTTCAATAAACCACGTTGTAAGTTATGAGGCTCAATGAATAACCCAGTTGGGCTATCGCCCTTGTGGATTATTTATTGTGCCTCATAACTCACAACTGTGGTTTATTGAACGATATACCACGATAGAAAGAAGATTATTTCTTAAATATCATGTTTGTAAAGGTTTTACTGCATGAATATAAAAAATTTACAAATTTACAAAAAATTGAACATGGTTGTAGTATGAAATGTAGCGTTAAATGCAAGCATTCATTTTCTGAAGAAGATAGAAAAGTTGTTTTTTAATGTTTTTTGGAAACTTGGCAATATTGAAAAGCAAAGACAGTTTTTGCAAAAATATGTCCTTAAACAAGAAAAACGCAGTCTCAAGATGAAAAGCAGTGACAGGCGCAAGTATTCATTTTCATGGACCCTCCCCCTACCTAACAAGGAAGAGTCTATTAAAGTTTGTAAAGTGAATTTGTTTCATTTCTTCCTCTTGTATACATTTCATGTTGTATTCTTAAAGATTATTTTGTAGAAAAACTATTGCCTTAGAGCCATTTTCTACTCAAATGTAGAAAATAAAACAGTACTGCATTAAGTAATTCTTAGATTTTTCAGTGCAATATTGTTCTATTTCAACTTGGAATAGTATTGTGGGAAAAATTTACCTCAAAACGGACAAATTTTGCCTGCAATACTATTCCTAGTCCAAAAAGCAATTTTTTGTCTCTTACTGTCTAAATATAGAAAAAAATCAATGTATTCCTATAATTGATACATATTAGACTAATAAATCATGTTAAAATTCCAGATCATTCTAACTTTCATGAAAAAATTAAGAATGTTGTTTTCTTTCTCCTGAAAATTCATGAAAAATGACTTAGCAAAGTATTGCGTTCAGCAGTCGAAATGTTGACCATCAACATGTTGATATATAGACCAAACCTTGTCTGGATAATAACTTGACACAAAATTGATCAAGGTTTGTAAAATTTGGCCCACACATTTGTCTCTGAGTGTAGATGATCCTTATTGATTTTGAGATTAATCCATCAAAGGTCAAGGTCACAGTGACTGTCAACATGTTGATATATAGGCCAAACCTTATCCTGATGATAACTAAACACAGAATTGACCTAGGTTTGTCAAATTTTGCACAGACATTTGTCTTAGAGTGTAAATGATCCCCATCGATTTTGAGATTAATGAGATAGACCAAACCTTGTCCAGATGACAACGAAACACAGAATTGACATGTTCTACAAATTCTGTTCAGAGATATCATATTGGAGTGTAAAACATCCATATCTAATTTAAGGTAAATCCATGAAAGGTCAAGGTCAGAGAGACCACCAGATGATTCAGGGTCTGCGCTGCCATTCGCCACTTGAGCCATTTGCTAAAACAAATCATATGTGGCTCCAACGTTTTAAAAATGAATGAATGTTGTTTTATGGCGCATCGACAACTTTGGTCATCTAGCGCGCATAGCTGTGTTAAAAGATATCAAAAGTGGAGTTGTTTAACTCGTTACCAAACGACAAAATTTTAGGATTGTCCAAATCGAAAGCACTTGCAGAAGAGAAAATAAAAGTGACTGAAAAATTGAAATTTGTCTTGTGAAGGGTAGAAAACATTGTTTTCTAGAGGCTTCTTTCTCAGGGGCGTCAAAAGTAGGGATTGTGTGGTAATGGGTTAAATCGAATAAAGTTTGAATACATTAATGATAATAAAAGAATTGAATTAAGAAGTATTATGTGTGATATATTCATATGCATAAAGGATATTGAGTTACAGGGCACAATCCCTATATACTCAAAAAACTTAAATGATAAGAATGTGATAAACAGGTATGAAGTAAATGTTGGATTGATAGTAAGAAGTCTTTAAATGAAAAAGAAATATGTGTTATTCTTAATGTGCATGAATGATGTTATTGAGTGGCTGGGCGTCCCTGCCTACTTCAGAGTTTTTATAAAGAGATAAGACTGATAATATTGCTTTTCCTTGGAAATGAGGTTAAAAGCGGTAAAGATTGGAGCCTCCAATGGGATCAATATGCTCCTGTCTCCAATGACATAAGATACCCCCAAGAGGGCTAAATCCTCCCATTAAGGAGATGCAAACTGAATATTAAAGAAGTAAAGAATGTTGTGAAAAAATTGGTAAGAAACTCAAGAGTAAATATTACAGTTTATTGTAAATGCCAATCTCCTTTATGAAAGCAATAATAGATTCAACGCTGACAGAATCAAAAAGATTTTTCAAACTATCGACGTTGATATATTTTGAACGAACTGGCTGAAAGTCAACGCAATCCAATGGGATATGTTTTACAGAAAAGGTTGCATTGCATGGTATACATTCAGGGGCATCGTCTCTTGTCAAGAGCCAGGAATGTGTGATGCGTGAATGGCCAATTGATTCGTGCAATTGTCACTTCTTCTTGACGAACGGACCTGTAAACGGGGTACCATTCACAAAGGGATGGTTTAATGAATGCAGTGTATTATAAACATCACAATCCCACTGGGATTGCCAAGAAGATTGGATATGTGTTAAAACTGAGGATTTAAAATCAGTGTGTGAAACATCTGAAATGGGAAGGTTAAGTGCAGATTTGGCAGACCTATCGGCATTTTCGTTGCCTTTGATGCCTACATGACTTGGAAGCCAGCAGAACACCAATGTATTCTTAGGAGAAATTTGTGAGATCCTTTCAAGAAAACTACAGATTAAGGGATTCTCAAGTCGTTGATTTGAAAGGGCCTGTAAACTAATGTTGACAAAGAGTCAGAAAAGATAATAAAACGGTTGGAATTAGAACTTTCAGCTAGATTAAGGGCTGATCATATTATAACATGCGATGAAACATACACTTTAAAGACCCCTAACCTGAACAACAAAACTGCCTATGATAACATCCAATACTGCCTTCTTCTCCTAATAAAGCCAAACTTTCAGAATCAGTTGATAATGTGATAGGGTAAAATTGTTAATTTCTTTATCAATGTTTTCTTCTGAAACATTATCTATGCATAAACAGTCAATACTGAGTATTAAGCCTGCATTATTAAAACAATTTTAAAAAAAGATCATACAAAAAATAGCTAGAACTTCTAAAGAGGGGCACCATTTTAAAGCAAGTTATGCCTCAGCTCACACAGCCAAACTTATACAGAAAACTTTGCAAAAACTAAAGTTAGAAAGTCTTGCCCACCCTCCTTATAGCCCAGTCCTTACCAAAATTGACTTCTGGCTATTTCTTTTAAAAAATATTCTCAACATGGCATGCCCTACGACAGTTTAACTCTTTCCCAAGCGACAAATTTTTAGACTAGACCAAATTGAAAGCATTTGCAGACGACAATTCAACTCTTGCTGAAAAGATGATTTCTGTCTATGATGGGGTAGAAAACATTGTGGGAAAAGGAGAAAATGCTGGTTACCAGCATTTTCTACTTTTCCCACAATATTTTCAAAAGGCTACTATTCCAGACCAGGGATTGTTTGGGAAAGGGTTAATAAAAGGAAGTAACCTTTTAATCAGACCTGGTTGATGAGAGTAATGTCATGGCGCTCTTTTTTCACACATGAGAATCAAGAATTAATAAGTGCATGGAATCCAAGGTGCCTTTTATAACAGTATCAGATACAGGCAATGGTCCATGTTCTAATTACCCCTTGTACATTTTTCTTTGCTTTGATATAATTATACTACTTTACCGTTACATTAGGGAAAAAAGAGCGCAATTAATGTGCATTTAAATACAAATGGAGGTTGCCTAGTTCTTACTGGACATTTAGTATGGTAAAAAAAAAAATCTTCCACCAGATCAAATAATTTTCTTTACCACAACCAAAAGAGTGATAGATTAGGAATGTATACGAGATCTGTTCCATGAATTTCTGGAACTGTCGCCTAAATTTTTTGTTCAATTCACTTCACACCAATTCACACCAAACTTTCCGAGATTATACTCATATATAATGTCAAGTAAACCACAAATTTTGTCATGTCTTCTATTGTTATATATTAAAGAATTTAGTTTTTTTAACAACCAAGGTAGAGTAACTTCAACTAAGTCAAAAATCTGACATTTTCCTTTTTTTAGAAAATGTGTAAAAGTATTTAAAGCTGCAAACAATTTCTGATTGATTAATTGATTGATTGGTGTTTAACGCCATTTCCAACATTATTTGTTATATCGCAGCGGCCAGTGCACCTATCCATGCGTTCCTGGCATTTCTTTTACCAGTACTTTGCACAATTTTCTTTCCTGGCCACTGGCTGCTTTCCCACATGACCATCGTCGAAACAATGGTCAGCGGTCGCAGAGAAATGAATCCTGTCTCAGTGACCATCGTCAGTCCTTGGAAAGAAATTGGCCGAGCCAGGGGTTCCAGTGAATTTGAAAACATTCCATTGGATAGTTACATCAAGTGCCCAGTCATATGCAGTCATGACTTCAGAAGAAGGAAAAACGATGACCTGATGATGTAGGGTTACGTTCTGTCATAAAGTTTTGTGTTTGACTTGAACTTCCTCCTGCAAGAACATTAAGACGCATTATTGGGATTTACATTTCTAATCAAAGTGCTGAAAGTACTAATAGAAGGTGATGCTAGAAATATGCTAGCATATAGGTTTTAGCAGTGGATCACTCCATTCACAATTTAATTCGCCTGATGGTTGATAATATACTTTTCTGTAATGTGTTTTTGCTCAACAGCAAAAATCAGTATAAATTTTGATTTCAACTTTACTTTACATGTCTACAGGCAAACAATATAAACAAGAGCGGCAAATTGTCGCAAGATACGCCCGTCTTACCCCAAGTTGTAAAGGTGGGGCATGCACCAGACAAAATTCAAGTATGAAAAACAACAAAGGGCAATAACTCAAAAATAAAGCAAGCAAGAGTTGTGATTCCTGTGCACTGCACTCCCCATGGATGAGATCTATCCACCCATCAAATTTCATAACCCTAGCTACTATAGTTTTGGAGATATGCTCCGTACAAAAATCAAGTATGAAAAACGACAAAGGGCAATAACTCAAAAATTAAGCAAGCAAGAGTTATGATTCTTATGCACTGCACATACCCTCGGTAAGATCTATCCAGCCATGAAATTTCATAAGCCTAGCTAGTATAGTTTTGGAGATATGCTCCGGACATAATTCAAGTATGAAAAACAACAATGGGCAATAACTCAAAAATAAGCGAGCAAGAGTTATGATTCCTGTGACTGCACTCCCCGTCAATGAGATCTATCCACCCATAAAATTTCATAACCCTAGCTAGTATAGTTTTGGAGATATGCTCCGGACAAAATTCAAGTATGAAAAACGACAAAGGGCAATAACTCAAAAATTAAGCAAGCAAGAGTTATGATTCCTGTGCACTGCACTCCCCCTCAGTGAGATCTATCCAGCCATGAAATTTCATAACCCTAGCTAGTATAGTTTTGAAGATATGCTCCGGACAAAATTCAAGTATGAAAAAGGACAAAGGGCAATAACTCAAAAATTAAGCAAGCAAGAGTTATAATTCCTGTGCACTGCACTCCCCGTCAATGAGATCTATCCACCCATGAAATTTCATAACCCTAGCTAGTATAGTTTTGGAGATATGCTCCGGACAAAATTCAAGTATGAAAAAGGACAAAGGGCAATAACTCAAAAATTAAGCAAGCAAGAGTTATGATTCCTGTGCACTGCACTCCCCCCCGGTGAGATCTATCCACCCATGAAATTTCATAACCCTAGCTACTATAGTTTTGAAGATATGCTCCGGACAAAATTCAAGTATGAAAAAGGACAAAGGGCAATAACTCAAAAATTAAGCGAGCAAGAGTTATGATTCCTGTGCACTGCACTCCCCGTCAATGAGATCTATCCACCCATGAAATTTCATAACCCTAGCTAGTATAGTTTTGGAGATATGCTCCGGACAAAATTCAAGTATGAAAAACAACAAAGGGCAATAACTCAAAAATTAAGCGAGCAAGAGTTATGATTCCTGTGCACTGCACTCCGCCTCGATGAGATCTATCCACCCATGAAATTTCATAACCCTAGCTAGTATAGTTTTGGAGATATGCTCCGGACAAAATTCAAGTATGAAAAACAACAAAGGGCAATAACTCAAAAATTAAGCAAGCAAGAGTTATGATTCCTGTGCACTGCACTCCCCCTTGATGAGATCTATCCACCCATGAAATTTCATAACCCTAGCTAGTATGGTTTTGGAGATATGCTCCGGACAAAATTCAAGTATGAAAAACAACAAAGGGCAATAACTCAAAAATTAAGCAAGCAAGAGTTATGATTCTTGTGCACTGCACTCCCCCTCGATGAGATGTATCCACCCATGAAATTTCATAACCCCAGCTAGTATAGTTTTGGAGATATGCTCCGGACAAAGAACTGGACGCCGCCCGCCCGCCCGGACGCCCGCCCGCCCGGCACGGGTGATCCCATAATACGTCCCGTCTTCGACGGGCGTATAAAAATAGAGTTTAGCAGACAATAGAGACAAAGAAGGGCTATATGCAAAACAAAGACAGAAAGTTCAAAAAGGTTTTCTAAAATATGTGTTAAATGCGTAAATATATATAAATGTATAGCCTCTGAGGAATTAGGAATTTATGGTGTTTTATGGTGCATCAACAGCCAAGGTAATTTAGCGCAATAAAGAAGTAATATAAGAAATGGATAGGATATAAGAATGTAAGTCATAATTATGACTTTGATGAAAGATGTGATAGGAAATAATGCTATAGTGAAGATAAAATAAATATTTAGTCAAAAATGAATAAAAGGTATAAAAAAGTATCACAATTTCATATAAGGTCCAATTTCCTTGAGAGAAGCAATGTCCCTGAATAGATCAACAACCTTTCTGGTATGCCTTGATCTGTCATTGGTGACAATTTTGCTGGAATTTATCTGTATCTCATAAAAATGATCTATTTGAATATATGATACTGTAAACAGCAGCTATGTCCCTGAATAGATCGACAACCTTTCTGGCATGCCTTGATCCGTCATTGGTGACAGTTTTGCTGGAATTCATTTGTATCTCATAAAACTGATCTGTTTGAATAAAATTTGACAATTTAAACAGTACCTAGATGAAATTTTCAAACATACAGAACTTGTATTCTCAAATACCAGCAACTAAACTAATGTGACCTTTTATAGAATTATCAATTCATTTATGTCCATGAACAAAGATCAGTCAAGACCATATATATAGTGAAAAAATGATGTAAATAGAATGTAAAAATATGAGTAATGATTAAATAATAAAATGATTTTTTCTAAAGGAAATAAACTAGATAGTATACAGTGATAGAAAGAAAAAAGTCTATATGGGAATAAAGAATTTAAAACAATATCACAGTTTTGTATAAAGTCCAGCCTCCTTAACCCTTTACCCCATAAGGTATTTCTATGGTATCTCTAATGGACCCTAAATAACAGCAAGGATGAAGCCGTTTCTTATGTGTATATGACACCATTTGATAGCATAGAAAACATTGTTGCAAAAGGTGAAATTGCTCGTCACGAGCAATTTCACCTTTTGCAATTATGTTTTCCAAAGGCTCCTACAAGCAATGCATAGAAGTGAGTATCTATGGAGTAAAGGGTTAAGGAAGGCAATAATTGCCTCAATGTTAACAGAATCAAAGAGTGCTCTCATACTGTCAGCACTGAAGTTTTTGGAATGAATTGGATGAAGATCTACACAGCCCAGCGAAATGTGATCAACAGATAGGGGTGTATTGCGTGAAATGCATTGTGGTGCCTCATCACCTGTAAACAGCCATGAATGTGTTTAACGTTTGTGTCCAATTATGAAGCAGTCACCTATTACCTCTTTCTGGCTAATGAAGCTGTAAGCAGGGTACCATTCACCTAGGACCGGTTTGACTGAATGTAACTTGTTAAGAATATCAGCATCTCATTGTGATTGCCAAGAAGACAGGATATAGGTTAAAAGCAAAGGTTTAAAATCTGTGTATGAAACTATTATTTGGGGTGTATTGCATGGAATGCATTGTGATGCCTCATCTCCTGTAAACAGCCACAAATGTGTTAAACATGCATGTCCAATTATGAAGCGGGTACCCATTACCTCTTTCTGGCGAATGGAAATGTGGCAGGGTATCATTCGCCTAGGACCGGTTTGGCTGAACGTACCTTGGTAAAAATATCAACATCCCTTTGTGATTGCCCAGAAGACTGGATATAGGTTAAAACAAAAGGTTTAAAATCTGTGTACGAAACGTTATAATTTAATTGGGGAAAGGACTATGCCAAATTGCAATGGCAGTTATGTCAGCCTTTGCATTGCCCCTTATGCACATGTGACTAGGAATCCAGCAGAAGACTATTCTTTTAGCCTGAACCTAAAGTGAAATTTATGCATTGAAGAACAACGCAGACAGATGGATTCTCAAGTCTCTGGTTGTGCAAAGCTTGAAGTAAGGATAAGGAATCAGAGAGCATAATGAATTGAGTAGAGTCAGATTGCTCAACTAGATGAAGGGCCAGGTCAATTGCTTTCACTTCTGCTGAAAAGACACAAGATTTTTTAGGAAGGCAAACTTTTAAATTTTATTTCCATACACAGCTGCATCTGCGACTGAATCACCATCTTGGCTTGAAAGAGAAGTACTGTTCCTTGATCTTGTTGTATCTGATTCTGAATGTACTTTTGTCTGTTTCTGATTTCTTATCAAAAGTTAGGTCAAAACTAAATTCTGATGTTCCCATTGTCCATGGTGGAACCTCTGGAATTTTATACTGAGCAATGGTATCACATTGAGGTTACTTAATATGTGAGATTCCAAGCGAATACCAAAGGGCGGTATTGCATTGGGTTTCCTCTCAAATAGACCTTTATATTGAGGGTTAAAAAACAACCTTATGAGTTGGATTAACATAGTTTGATTTAAGTTTTAAAAAGTATTGAAGGGTCAACTTTAGCTGTCTGGCATAAAGAGATGGTTCGTTAGCCTCCACATACAGGCTATGGAGAAGTTCTAAATGCAACAAGGGCAAGACGTAAGCCTTCACTAGGAATAGAATCAAGAACTTGTAGGTATGACTTTTGAGCTGATCCATAAACAATGGGTATATAGTCCAATTTGGAGTGTACAAGAGAACAGTAACGGCAAAGAAGAACTTTTCAATCAGCTTCCCATCCAGAATGATCAACAACTTTGAGACCAGGGGCCAGCTTCGACTCCAGGGGCATAATTTGAACAAACTTGGTAGAGGTCCATTAGGAGATGCCACATACCAAATATCAAAGCTCTACGCCTTCTAGTTTCGAGATTTTCATTTTTTTTTCCCTTTTTGTTGCCATGGCAACCAGAGTTATGGGTGGAATTCATTTTTTTTTTTTTAATAATTTTGGTATAGAGATCACCAAAGGAACATTCCTGTCAAGTTTCATCAAGATTGGCCCAGTGGTTTAGGAGAAGAAGATGTTTAACGAAATTATTGATGGACGACGGACATAGGGCAATCACAATAGCTCACCTTTATCACTTTGTGCTAAGGTGAGCTAAAAAATGGATTAATTATACCGTATAGTTTACCTTGTTGAATAAATGTGTCTTTTTTTATTATTTTGTCTTAACTATGTCAAAGGAAGACCAAGGTAGACTTTATATTTTACAGTGATAATAATATTGCAAAAAAACAAAATTCAATTTTATGTAACAATGTTGTGGTACTGTCTGCATAAATTTAATTTAAAATCCATTGTTTACTGTTACTTAGAGAAAGGGCATTACTAAAATGAGGGGATACAATTCATGCCTCCACTGAAAATGCATCAAGAAACATCAAGCTATATATATGACAGATCTGTGGGCAACACTGATAAGAACTGCTTGTCATAAAAATCCCTACACAGTTCATCAAATGACGATGAGGGACTTTCTCGACTTCAAGAAATTGTCAGGCCAAATATCAGAAATTTTGGCTGAAATACTGAAAATGAAAAGGTTTACTTCACTGGAATGTGATCAAAGTGTTGAAAATACTTTCCTCATCCCCAGATCATTTTCAGTACAAATCTGATCATGATGGTCCAGATTTTGCTGTTAACCTATGTAACCAGGAGAGAAAATTTATGCAGCCTGACCGGGGCTCGAACCCGGGACCCCTCGCATACAGGGTGAGTGCTCTATCGACCAAACTACCGAGCCGCCTACACAAATCACTCATCAATATGGGTTCTTAAACTGTTACATTATAAGCCATTACATTGCTACCCTGCTACTTTGGAATTCGTCCCCTAATTCACAGGACAAAGAACAAATTGCTACGTTATTGACAAACCCAAGGGCAGTTATTCCTGGGAGAACTATTTAATTGACCAAGCAATCATCGCAACGGCCCCGACATTAGGGGCCAAATATAACCAGGTGAGAAAATTTATACAGCCAGACCGGGGCTGGAACCCGGGACCCTTTGCATACAGGGCGAGTGCTCTACCTACCAAGCTACCGGGACACAAATCACGCACCGATATGGGTTCATAAACCGTTACATTATAGGCCGTTACAGATCTCCGTCTATCACTCTAGATCCAAAACAAACTCATATTAGTCAACTGAGGGATGAATTCTTACCCATGGTCAAACCAAAATTTTTAGATTTAGTAGATCTCTATCAGAATAATATGCTTTTTATTATCTCCTTTTGCAACATGATTAAATCATTACCAAACAACAATACTTTAGCCTTGTCCAAATCGAAAGCATTTGCAGACGACAAAATAAAATGACTGAAGATTTGAAATTTGTTTTGTGAAGAGTAGAAAATAGTGATGGTAAAGGAGAATATGCTGCTTACCAGCATTTTCTCCTTTACCACAAAGTTTTCTAAAGGCTTCTTTCTCAGGGGCATCAAAAGTAGGGATTGTGTGGTAATGGGATAACTCTTTATTACACAATACATACTTTCACTGACCCTGAAAGAGAAGGTATTTTAAGACGTTGTGGGGAAAAGGAAAAATGCTGGTAAGCAGCATCTTCTGTTTTACCATCACTGTTTTCTATCCATTCCAAAGCAAAAATTTCAGTTTTTGAATCATGTTTAGTTTGTCTTCTGTAAATGCTATGAATTTGGACTAGTCTGAAATTTCAAGTTTGCAACCACATCATAAATAAGAGGACCCTACTGCGTTTCGACAGAATATACGGCAACTCGGGTAACTCTACCATATCATCTAATTGAAGAAATGTTTCCGGACTCTCACCTGTTGCTTCAAAAAAAAAACTTGTATCATTGAGAACATATCAATCGAAAAACATCTCTCCCAGAATACTCTTGACTGTCAAAATCGTAGTGCAATCTGTTTCGAATATCAAGTGACGGGTTTGGCAGTAAATGGCATCTTATATCCCATAATGTCGATGCATATTTATAATATTGTATGAAATCAGGGGGCGGTTGGCACATAAGCATTGCCTCCATAAGCTGTTTGCGTTTGCGAGCATCCATTTCACAAAATGTGTTTTTTGATTGTGAAAGATAACAAAATGTTTGGAAAGCGGTAATTGTGTACGATGCGTTTAGCGTTTTAAGAAAATCTGCTGCTTGACAAAATACCATTGTTTTCCAATGCAATGCATGAGATACTCGAGGCTATTGGTATAGCTCTAAACATATGAGCCATGCTCTGGCCAAATGGGACCAAATGCATTTCCGTGGCACATTAAACTAATTAAGCCATTACCTACATGTTAACGCTTTCCCAAACAATCCCTGGTTTTTATGTGTCTGGACTAGCAGCCTTTTGAAAACATTGTTGGAAAAGGAGAAAATGCTGGTAACCAGCATTTTCTCCTTTTCCCACAATGTTTTCTACCCTATCATAGACAGAAATCATCTTTTCAGCTAGAGTTGAATTGTCATCTGCAAATGCTTTCAATTTGGTCTAGTCCAAAAGTTTGTTGTTTGGGAAAGGGTTAAAGAGGATCCATACAATCCATTTTGTTAGGCAACAGACTTTATCAAGAGTAGGATGGTGCCTAGACATGCAGAAAAGTTGAAGATAGCAAAAGGTTTCGGGCTTTATCAGCCTGACATGCTCGATACTTTTTGTAGATACATAAAGTCCCTTTTCACATAGCATGGCTTATATATACATGTAAATGTGGCTTTGAAAACGGATAGTGAATTCTATGACAAGCTTTTCACAATTTAAACATGTCTTTCCTTGGCCAAACAACTAGGGGACAGCCTAGAGTATATCAAGTTTGAAGGTTGTATTACTTTTGACAATATGGATTCGGAAAATGTGGAATCAATGCCATGCTACGGATGAGAAATTTCGTAAAGTTTGCTGACATAGAAATAATTTTATTTCTACGGGCATATATTGCAAATCCTGGAGACTGGAATTGCATTATAAGAGACATGAGAGCAAATCTCGACCAACTCTCGGAGAGAAACCAGGCCTTTTACCCTGGTTCAACTACCGTCAAACTCCGATGTAGGCTTTCACACAAGCTCAATTCACTAATGTCAAAACGCCTTACGGACTTCACCAATGTGGATATCAGGTAAATGTAAATTTAATCTTTTACCAGATAAGAAATAAAGAAGTATTTTAACACTTTCTTAGAATGCCAAATATGTCCAAGAACAAAAGATGCAGAAGCAGCCAGCAGCCAAAAAGAAGAGCCGAAAAAACAATGGAAAGATATGGATGAGATCCAATGATATAACTGTGAAAAAAATAAGCGACATGAACCGCAAGAAACAGTAGAAACAAAATGTAACAGAAGTCGGTAAGGGATGTTGGGACTGAATATCATGTCTATAAAGCTGTTCCTGGTAATGTTTATAAATCTATTACTACACACACGTGTGTTTTTTGACTAGTACATATGTTGCAATGGATAATTGGTTAACTTGAAAATTTCAACTATTTAGGTTTAGTCTTTTTGTCAGATTTCATTTGATATATTGATTTGATCTTTTCTGACCATTATATGTTTTTTGCCAAGTTCTATAAAGCCTGTTTCACATCAGCCTTACGACAGCCGTACGGGAACATCTTTTGACAAATCGCAGGACTTCGTGCAGACTCCGCAAGTCTGCCGTAAATTTGCAACGCCGTAGATGTCACAAGCTGGTTTTTCAACATGCTCATTTTCTTTGTGATTTTTTTATTTCGCATGGCAACTGTATGGTTGCCACACGGCTGCCGAGCGGTTAACTTGAGACCATCGCACATCAATCATGCGGTTTTATACTTGCGTTTGTCTTGCGAAGACTGCATGATGATCGCACGAACATCTTGCGGCTGTCTTGCGAATGCCTTGCATTTGGTGAAAGTCTGTCTGAAGACTACTGTGGAACATACGAACAATGTAGAGATTTGTACGGCTGCCCTGCAAATGCCTAGCAAAAAGTTAGCGTCATCCCTCCTCTTTTAAAAAGTTTGTATGTCTTGTTCATCATAAGTCGCTGTTGAGATTTCAGGAAGAGAAACAAAGATCTCAGAAGGGAAAAAGGAAGGCTATGGTTGCTGAACTCCCATTGAACCCAAGACAACCGAGGTACCACCAACCCAGAATTCAGATGAAGATTGCACATGCTAATACAAGAGTGACAAATATGCCTTTAGCATCAAATATCAATGTCCCGTTCTGCATCCGCGAGTATCCTGTTTATGGCTGCAATACGCAACATATGTGCCTGGATAGCCCAACGAAGTTAACTCTGTGAAGGCCTTCTGCAGAATGACGATGCTGCAGCATACCATTGTGTCTATATATATATCTCCAAATCTGGACAAGAGGAGATAATTCCTTCTCCTTATGGCTATCGCACGAACACCATACAGCTGTCTTGCAAATTCGTGCTTGCCGTGTGGTGGTCATAAGGAACTTTGAAAATTCTTACGGCAGTCTTGCGGGTGCCTTGAGAATTTGTGCGGTAGCCTTAAAATAATCGCACGACACGTCGCTATGTTTTTTTTTTTGTGCGTTCAATCTGCGGGCACTGTACACTTGTTGAGTCAACCCTACGAACAACGTACGGAGATCGCTTTGCAAATTTGCAGTATGTGTGACAGGTACGAATAGGTAGTGGTTGTGTTTGCGGCAGAAATTGTACGACGAAAAGGTCCCAAGGCTGATGTGATGCACTGTATAGTTCGTGAGTCAACCATACGAACAACGTAGGGAGATCGACGAAAAGGTCGCAAGGCTGATGAGAAACAGGTCTAACTCATAATTATGTCCATGTTAAGAAAAATATATTTTTTCCGCTTGACTCTTTACAAAGTAATGTGAGCTAGATCTATACTGATCATGTTTTCTGAGGTGTTAACTAGCATTCTCCCTAAGAATCACACAGGCCCTGTAGAAATGGTGATAAGTGACTTTTTCAGAATACCAAAAAAGTTAGCTCAATTGATTCCTTCAGTCACTAAAGTCCGAAAGCCAAAAGGAAACTTCTATTGTCATGCTGTTACCATGGCAACGACCACTGAAAGGTTTTGCCCTCAGAAGCATATTTTTTCCCTTTTAAAACTTGAAAAATGATGCACTTTGAAATTAATACAACATATTTGTCACCAAAAGTCCATTGAGTTGTGCTATTCTTACGTAATCACCCATGTACTGGCTTTCAATATCATGAATGCAAAAGTAAAAATATGCTTGCAGAATGTGTTTCTATGGCAACAAACAATGGCTGTATTTTGTATCTCTGCTGGTGGCTTAAATCAACAAATTTCTATCTCAATTATCTCCTAACAGCAAAGCTAGGATTCAAGGTTTCAGTATTAGGCATACAGACTAATGTATTGAGTGTCAAATGAAAAAATAAAAAAGGTCAAAATGTTTTTAGGTCAGGTAACCATGGCAACAAAAGTGGCAACACATTTGTAAAATTTGGAAAATGCTGTATTTCTTGCAATGAAATAACCACTAAGCACAATTATGTGAACATCAGTAAATATGACATATGAAGCATTAATACAAGTTTGAAAAGCTGCATACAAGATATTTTGGTTTTGTGTCTCAATTGGGTTTCCATAGCAACCTGAATGTCGACACTGGCACAAAACTGCAATTTTGCTCATTTTTAACATTTTTAAAGTATAATTGTAGAGATTAGAGTAAGTAAAATGGATAACTTTTGTTTTAGGAATAGCTACTAATCTAATGTGTTGTCGATGGAAATATAACAATGAGCATATCATGTCATACTCCATGTAACCATGGCAGCCAAAGTAGCGACATATCATAAAATTGAGAAAATGCCATTTTCCGTCGAATGTAATGAACAACAATTAAGAATATTCATACCCCTCTATATACGTGTATGGTTCATGGTGTATCAGTTTTTAGCTCCACTGGCCGAAAGCCAACAGACTTATATGTCATGTCCTGTTGTCTGTCATGCGTCCCTGCGACTGTCCGTCAGTCTTGACGAGGATATACTTGTTCTGCAATTTCTGTGAAAAATGTATGCTTGTCCTGCAATAACAGCCTTGTGTGACAGTCATACAAGAAAAGTGTGTCTAAATCATATACTTTTTGCTTGTGTGACAGTATGAGAGCATCTGGGTAAATGCAGCACTAGGCAGGTTGGACACGGTGCCTTTATTTGGACAGTATGGGGTCCATATTGAACATTGGACGAGACCGTAAATTTTCCAAAAACGACTGGTTTACACAAGATTCAATCTTGGTTAACAAATGCTTGCATTCGCGTGAATTTGATTATCACAAGCGCCTACTCGTCATATTGATTGCGGCAAGAACACCGACCCTTGTGTATGAAATGATTGTTTCAAAGGTTTGAACCGTTAAACAGCTCAGTCTTTATAGACATATTCATTATCACAAAGGCACAATTGTAAATTATTTACAACAGAAAAGAACTGGGTTGTTCACTGAATAATAAGAAAACTATGTTTTATCTCATGAACCGGAACTTGGGACAGGAAGCAGTACAATGCCGGAGGTATGCTTACGTC
Source organism: Tridacna crocea (assembly GCA_943736015.1). NCBI lineage: Eukaryota > Metazoa > Mollusca > Bivalvia > Cardiida > Cardiidae > Tridacna > Tridacna crocea. The sequence goes on along the minus strand of OX031068.1, from coordinate 5,427,178 downwards.
ACCCCATAGATCAGGATGATTACAATGAGAGCCTGTTTGCTATGCAAACAGGCGACTCAAAAACGAGAACTCTGATAATGTAATTGTTCTAAAAATAGATATCTGTTAAACCGAATATTGTCAGGCATATGCATTTTCCGAACATCGTTATCCACGAACTTTTCAACTTCATCATGTATAGTCTTTTTCTTTTTGTGATTTTTGTAGGTGAATACATGTCAGGGTTTGTCCATTTGTGCGTGTTTTATTTCATTGATATGCATGATCTTGCGTGATCAGAAACTCTGAAAGCTACAGTGTGAATCAATAATAAATATAGATCTAATTAGATCTATCATTTTACTATTTTCAGAATGGACATTTATTGGAGTAAACTTCCTGGCTTGCCTAGGAAACTTTATTGGCCAGTGAAGGTGGTCAGTTGGGGGAATGAGCACAATCCAAAACTTGGCAAAGTAAAAGTATTTTGCTACACAGACAATGCCATGAAAGTATCAGTACCAGTGAGTAAGTATTAATGATAGATATTGACAATCCATGTAATGATTAGAAATAAAAAAAAAATTCTTTGAGAAAATATAAGCTGAGGCGCCTTGCACAATAACTGCTATAAAGTTATTGTTATAGTCCTGTTGTCGTCATTTGTTGTTGTGCAAAAAACTCATGAGTGCATGCGTCAGTGTCTGAACCATGACTTCGTTTCAAAATATTTTGGCGTACTTGCTCTTAATGAGTGGAAGTGCCATTTGGACTAATTTTTTTGAGGTAGGTCAAAGGTCAATTTTTTTGTCCAGACCACATTTTTAATAGGTGCATTAAGCCCCCATTTGTCAGAGCATGGCTAAAATTTATTTGTTGCAAGACTTCACTACTCGAGCTGTATATAAAAAATAACAGAATTAAAATAAAAGATGGATTACTTAATAATTTGGCACAAATGTTCTCCTTGATGAGTAGAAATGTCATTTCAAACATTTATTTTGGTAGATCTAAAGTTAAGGTAACAGTTGAAGGTCTTGCAGGCTGGAGATAAGTTGTCCCTAGACGACAATCTAGTTGATTAACTTCTTGCAGGCACTTAATACAACAGATGCAGAGAGGCAATGGGTGCTTGATCATATGGGGCACACCATGAACGTGCATCGCATACATTATTGCCAGACATCAGATGTTCTTGAAAGAGTTGATGTGGCTAAAATTCTTCTCATCCAGGACCTTGGCCTTGTCTCAAAATACACAGGGAAAAGACTGGAAGATATACAAATAGAAGGTAAACTTAGAGCTTGTAAAACCCATATTAGTTGATTAATACTTAGATCATGTGAGCTTAGAGTGTTGAGTTTTTGTGGAGCATTCTTGCAGTGAGTGAGACATTGTTGTCTTGATAACAGTTTGGTGCATTTGGGTGTGTGCATAATTGCTTGTCCCCATCAGGATTAGAAACATATGTTCAGGTTTGCCGAAAGTTAAGGTCTAACTTCAAGGACAAATCCCATGATAATCATTCTTGCAGTCAATTTTACTGAAACCGTACAAAAAAATTGTTTTCCTTGTTTTAGCTCACCGGAGCAAAACATGCTCCAGGGGAGCATGGGAAAAGTAGCCATTTCAAGTTTAAAATTTCCATTTTTTGTTTATGCAATCAAGTCTGTATTTTTGGTCAGATTTCCATGAAACTTGTAGAGTTTGTTTATCTTATCAATAGCTTCAATCCTATTGATTTTTAAAAAAAATCCAACAAACAGTATGGGGAAAGTAGCCATTTCAAGTTGAAAATTTTCATTTCTTGTTTACGCGATAAAGTCTTCATTTTTGGTCAGATTTCTGTAAAATTACACAGTTTGTTTATCTCATCAATAGCTTTAAGTCTATCGATTTTGAAAAAAAAACGACAAACAGTGTGGGAAAAGTAGCCCTTTCAAATTGGACAATTTCATTGCCTGTTTACATGATAAAGTATTTATTTGTGATAAGATTTTTATGAATTTTTCAGCTTGTTTATCCCATCAATAGCTTTTTAACCCTATTGAGTTTGAAAAAATTCAACAAACAGTAATGGAAAAGTAGCCATTTTGAGTTGAAAATGTCAACTTTTTTGTCTTTTTGCGTAATGAATTCCTATGTATGCTTTATTTAAAAGCAAACTCTCTGCCAGTATAACATATTCAGGCCCTTCAGGGCTTTCTAGTTTAAGTATCTGGTCTGTAGGGCTCCGTATTGGCCAGTTTGATCGATACAATATTTGTATCGATACAAAAATGTTCGATATTCGATATATCATATGATATTTCCATTTTCAATAAAAGAAAGAAAAAGAAAGGCGAAAACTATGTGTTCTTTTTTCAGCATACCTGAAATACAAAATACTGCAAATTTAACACTTCTAGATTGTATTTAGATTTTATGATTATGCATGCCTAAATTAATATGAAATCTAGCTATATCTACATTTACTGCTTAAAATCATTAAAAAAGCTGGAAAGACAGTCTAAGAGGACTCTGATTGGACAATATCAAAGAGACATTTTGTTGTGTCATGGGTTTCCGTGTTTTTTCACTGAACAATTTTTCATATGTGTTAATTTTTGGATAGGTATATTTGCATGATTCGACATAAATTTCTCAATAAGGATTACAACTAGCATCAAAATCTGTTATTTTACTCATGATAAACGGATAATGGCCTTTTTTGCCCATGTTTTTTCTCACATGAGGTATTGCGTGTGATTAACATTTGTTACGCAAATTTCAAGTCTATAAAATGATTTACACAGTAATTTACTTGAGTCGGAACAATGATTTCAGATGATCTAATGAAAAAAGAGATTTAATTTTTGAGCCACATTTTTGGGCAATATTAAAAGATCGACAAAAACAAAAACTTTGGAAGGTTGAAAGGTCACAGACTCAATTATTTCCATCACTACCCAGGGTTTTCCCTCGGCTTTGAAAATTGGGGGTCATTGTGACCCCCTTCCTCATTAATTGAGGGTCATTTCATTAATTTTGGGGGTCAAAAATATGGATTTCCTCGTCATCAACTTCAAGCACGATTTATAATGCATTTTACCTTTAAAAGCCAACTTCCAAGATTGAAAAGTCTATCGATCATTTCTGACGGAAAGGCCAATGTCACTTTTTGACAGACCAAACATTTTCGTCTGAATCGCTGCTTGAAGTGGCTTGATCGACAGTTGTAGGAAGCAGACGATAGAAGAATGCTACAGTTTTCTTCGTCATGAAATTATTTTTTCCACTAACAGCACAGTTGGTTGGTTATTTCCATTTATTTATCATCGCTACGGGTTGCCCATCTGAGCGACGCCCCCAGAAGACAGTTAGTTGTTATGGGGGATAGTGCAAGGATACAGGTCAAAACTACTGAGAGCTTCGCCTGGTTCTTTAACGTGCTCGGCGTATAGCACCGTCACACGGGACCTCGGTTTAATGTCTCATCCGAAGACTATCAGTAATTTTTAGTTGGCCAGACAGGGATTCGAACCCACAACCTGTCAGACATTGGTTTCACGAGTCATACGCTCTACCTACTGAGCTTTATCGGCTGGTACAGACCCGTAATGTAATAACAGCACAGACCGGTAATGTGTACTTTTATATATCGGAACTCGTGTAAAATATGCCATGAAATACAGTGAACCAAATCATGACTTTGACTGGGGCCATATTTACCACACGTGTCCAATATACATTTTGGCAATGATGCGTAAACCAGTCTTTTTCTATAAATAAATTACCGGAAAACCACTTTTATCTAAAATAAACCCTATAGTTGAAAATCAAAGTGATGAAAACGCTTAAGTGGTATTTGTCAAGGAAACCAATTGTGTGGAATTAAAAGTTTGAAAGAAACAGAGACAATTTTTCAGATATTGGCTTAAAAGTCAACCCACTAAGCAAATGAATACCTTTTCGGTTGAAGTGAGAGTATTCATGACAAAGTTTGGTTTATTTTTGTATAAGTGGTCTCCTTTTGATCATGAGGAAGAAGCAGGAGTAACGCCCCTTGACAGTAGGATGCATTACGAATAGAAAGAAAAATCCTGTTGATATAACGAACAAAATTAAGTTTGTTCCTGAAAACTGTAATTTCGAAATATCTCTAGCCTTTTACATTCAATTTCCAACAATCAATAGACGATAAGCGATATTTCCATTTTATCGTAAGCGGGGCACCAGTAGTATCACGTGACACCGGACAATCAAAGCATTATTTCAGTAACAAATGCCGTATGTCCCGTTCGCAAATCCTTTAACCGTCCGGTAAAGGCCTGAAGGCATTAGGAGCGTTAATGGCTATGACTAGTGGAAAAGTAGTACCAATTAATGTTATGCTTGATTTATTTGATAGTTTCGTTACATCAACTTTGAATTATGGATGTGAAATATGGTCTTTTACTAACACTGATAATTTAGAAAAAGTACATAAAAAATTTTTAAAATGGCTTTTAAATGTAAAATTAACAACATGTAATTCTGCATTATACGGCGAAGTAGGGAGATATCCTCTGAAAATTAATATGCAAGTTAAAACCATTAAATATTATCTCAAATTATATTCTGTTAAAGGTAATAACTGCATAATGTCCACAGTTGTCAAAAATATGAAGTACAGATGTGAAACACGAAGTGAAATAAATTGGCTAACGCCTCAGCCAAGATCAGATGCCAATTTTATCCCTGTCTTATGTTATATACCTGTACCTGATATATTTTCAATCATATAGCACAAAATACTTTTGCCGGTGATAACTTAAAGTCATGTTAACATGTTCCAAAAAAAAATTCTCTAATATCTTTCACTGAAATTTTTCTGTCCCAGAATATATGGTCAAAAATTGGCCAAAAAATAGCGTTATGCTGTAACATTTCAAAAAGCGTTGTTTTTCAATCAGAAATTTCTCTTTTCAGATAAAATTAACATACCTCATACTTTGTTAAATGTATGCATGATTTAGTACCTTTTCTTTTGCTGGTTGTTTGAGCAAAATCCATCAACAATGGCCTGAGAAATAAATAAAATACTGAAACTACCCGATCGTTATGCATTTTGTACTTTTTGTGATTTGAAATTCAGGGATACCACCATAAAATTTATTTTTACATAAATCTTTGTGACTTTTGCAGTTATAAATAGTTGAACACAACTAGGAACAGATAAAAACCACCTGGAACCAACTTGTATTTGGAAATTTTCTTGACAGCGATTTTTACATTCTGAGAAAAATGTCCCACTAAATCTGTCCTGTCCGTAGACCACCATGTTTTCCAGGATAGATATCTAAAACCAATATAATCATTTTATCCTGAATAGACCTCTGTCTACTGATCAAATCTATGCGAAAGGTTTTGAATTTACAATGCTTTCCAATAATTCACAGCTCAAAAAGCACCAAATGTCTTGTCCGTAGAAAAATGTCTTGTCCGTAGATCTCTGGTTTTTGTTACAATTATCAAAATTAATTCATAATTTGAAATGTTAACATTTATTTCTGACTTATATTTTAACTGTTGTGATGTCAGTATACCATAAAAACTTAAGTTAAATTTCATTTTAATGTACAACTTGATGTAAAATGTTTTAACATTGAAAAAAATAAAAATATTTTAATCAAACTTTGATTTTTTTTTTATGTATCATATGAAAAGGACTCATTCTACACCTTTTTATATTCACTGGGGTTCAGTGAAAAACAAATAAGTAAAGCAGAGTATTTCTATTGGTTTTGGTTAATGGATTAGGTATTTGAATTCTCAAAAGAAATGATCTACGGACAGGACAAACTGTGACATAGTTTCGTATCAAAAGCGTTTTCTGTAAATTGTCAGCAGAACAAATAAAGTAATCACAGCAAATAAACATGCCCAACCTGAGAAGTCATAAAGAGTCTCAGAAACCAGAGGAAAGTGAACATGTCTGTAAAAAGACACTTGCAATGAGGAAGTATATAGAGAAACTTAAGACAGAACGTGAACATCAATATAAAGAAATAAAAGAAAAGGATAAACTCAGAAAGCAAGCAGCACATGCAAATGAAAAAGAATTTCAAAAACATTGGGTAGAAAACATTGAGGGAAAAGAAAGAAAAGCTGATAAGAGCATTGTCTTCTTTTCCCTCATTGTTTTCTGGTTTCTTCTCTGTATGAATTATGAAAAACTTGTATTGTTTGGAAAGGGTTAAAACTTGCTTCATTCCTTAACTCATTACCAAACAACAAAATTTTCGACTGGTCCGAATCGAAAACATTTGCAGACGACAAAATAAAAGTGACTGAAAAATTGAGATTTGTTTTGTGAAGGGTAGAAAACATTTTGGGTTAAGGAGAAAATGCGGGTTACCAGCATTTTCTTCTTTTCCCACCATGTTTTCTAAAGGCTTCTTTCTCGAGGGCGTCAAAAGTAGGGATTGTGTGGTAATGGGTTAACCTGCTATCAGAAATTGATTCAGAGCCTGTAGAAACACCTGGTGATGGAGATAATAGTGTTGCATGCTCAGATCAAATAAGGTGTTTCATTTTTGTAAAAAGTTTCTAATTCATTCAAGTTAACCTTTTCCCAAACGACAAACTTTTGGACTAGACCAAATTGAAAGCATTTGGAGATGACAATTCAACTTATTTTCTCCTTTTCCCACAATGTTTTCAAAAGGCTACTATTCCAGACCCGTAAAAACCAGGAATTGTTTGGGAAAGGGTTAAGTATAAATTTAAATAGTAAAATATATGATAGCATACATGTACAAAAATATATATAATAGCATACAGGCATACAGACTGTTAGACTAAATAAATAAATAAATAAATAAGAAAAAAAAAAAGAAACCAGATTGTATGCCAATCAATCTATTATAATTTTCAATGAGATTGATGTTGAAGTTGGGGGGTACGTTTTGGTAAGACTTTACATCCAGAAAAGAACGTAAAGGAAGGGGGGGGGGCTCCAATAATTTGATCACCAATAAAATGACTGTGTCAGTATTTCGCTGAATACCTGCTAGACAATCATCGTGCATAAAGAGAAAGAAATAATAGAAAATTTCAAACGATTTAAAATAGTTCTAAACAAACGGCGGCAAGCCATGGAAATTTTTCTTCTACTTTTGTTATCTGACAGACACCAAACAATTTCTGACGTCACATTTCATTCTGTGTGATTTTCTGCTTTATTTTTTCTCCAAATCTCATAATTCACCACATTGTTGAACAAATTCCCTTCTTTTTCGGTCATTGGTATTAGTAGGTGGGTTATTTCTCACTGCATAACCAAATGCAATACATGTAAAATCAGGACAAGCCGATTCTAAAATGATGTTGGCCCCCCCAATCCAAAATTGCTTCCTATGGTCCTGATGTCAGAGAAAACAATGAAAGGACAGAAATTCTTCTACTGGCCACAGGAGAAAGATGTGTTCTGGGAAGATGCGTCTTCTAAAGTAAAGGTGGTGCATGAGCCAGAACTAAGTGAGAAAAGCACCAAAAGAAATTCGTTGTTTACAGTGCCTATGCTCTAATCATTAACTGTGTGATTAATGTAGTATGCCTTTCAGTTTATTGAATGATTAAAATGGAAAAGGCATTTCCATATAATAAGATCTAAGAAACGTTTTTGACTGTGAAGTTGTCTTGTCCATAGATTAGTTAAATTACAAGTCAGTCAGGTGAGATTACAATTAATAGTGTCTTTCCCAAAGAATGTCTGGTACTGAAAAGCCCTATCAGGGAAAAGTTTGTTCAACATTGAGGGAAAAGTAGAAAAAGAAAAGCTGTTAACCACGATTTCCTTCTTTCCCCTACTATATAAGTCATAAATTTTCTATTTTAACCCTTTCCCAAATGACAAATTTTAGACTCCTCCAAACTGAAAGAGTTTGCAGACAATTTTGAATTTGATAAAAAATGGTTGAAAGTTTTCCTAAAGGGTAAAAAACACTGTGGAAAAAGGAGAAATTGCTCGTTACAAGCAATTTCTCCTTTTCCCACAGTGTTTTCAAAAGATTTGTACTGCAGACACGTAAAAACCAGGGCTTGTTTGGGAAAGGGCTAAGGAAATAGATTATTTCGTCTTCAATGTTAATGCTTGCAATTGATATTTACGTACATTGGGCTTATTGATTTGAGTTCCATATATATTAACCCCATAAACAGACTATAAAATTCTAAGACTTAACCAATTTGAAAGCCAACAAAACAGACAACAAAATAAATGTAACTTAAATCGCGGGAAAATGGGAAAATGCTGGTTAGCAACATTTTCTTCTTTTCCCTCAATATTTTCAAAAGCTTTCCACCATAAGGTTATGTAAATCCCAATGTTTTGGTCTGACATTTGCTTATCATTGTGACTGAATGTATTGCTCTTACAATGCAAGATGAATTATGACTTATTATTATCATTGAACATATTTTGTAAGACTAAGAAACTAAATAAGTAGCAAAACTTCAACATTTTCTAAAACTCATCTTTAGACTAGAAAATTGTCCTGTCCGTAGATTTTGTTAACATTGATTATTTTACTTCATTAAGGAATAAAAATCTGAGAACTTTTAAGTTTAAATGTATTATTCAGCAAAGCAAACATGCACAAATGCATTAAGATCAATAACTAGCACTGTATTTGGTATAATAACAGTTTCCAGTTGCTCTTTGTATATATTTCCGTTACATTTCCTGTTGGAAATTGCATATTCTTTACAGTTTTGGAGTGCAAATTATGTTAAAATGTGGTACATCATCATATCTGTTCCATTTTTTTGTTAAACATGGAAAACACATGGCAAAACAACAGGCTAAAATGTGTTTGATGATGATATATACAAAATGTCCTGTCCGTAGAAAATTTGGTTTTGTTTCTACATGAAATTTTATGAACACATAAGTTCATGAATAATAAGCAATTACTTGAAAACTATATATCATTGGAATCGTATTTTTTAACAGTTTATCATAAGATCTATCATTTTCCATTCATGTCAACTGTATTTTAGATATTGAAAACAATATGAGGTAAGATGAAAAATATTTCATGAAAAAAAAAAGAATAAAACAGGGCATTTTTTTTTTATGATTTTCACAGTGTAATGCTTGTAAGTAAGACAGTTACATACAAGGTCTTTCAGTTAAAAGTTTAAAATTTTATGTTTCTGTTAAACAGCATTGAAAATAAAGCTTTAAAAAGCATATGTGCATTTCATATTTTTACTCTACTTTTGAGAATAATTGCGCAAGCATCTTCTTAGCAAATAAGTTTCTATCTTCAAAATATGTAAATTATGAAACTTTGAACTATACTGGAATAGAAAAACACAAAAAACAGTCGAAAAACATACTTTGAAAATTTGAGTAAAATGTTACACAAATTGGCATCTGATCTTGGCTGAGGCGTAAGTAAAATAAGGAATCTATTACAGCAAAGTGGTTTTAACGATGTTTGGCTTTTTCCACGTTCAGTTAATATTAAACAATTTACCCCAATTCTATGTTCTCATTTGATAGATTTGTATATAAACGAATGGCACAGGGACATTGCAAACAGATCATATTTAGTTCTATACCGAAATATTAAAAGTTCATTTACACATTCTAATTATCTCGACATTATGAAAATACCTAAATTTCGAAACGTATTGGCAAAATTCAGACTGTCGTCACATGAACTTAATGTCGAACAAGGAAGATACAGAAATATTCAGCGCAATGAGAGAAAATGTTGATTTTGTAATTTACACGGAGTAGAAGATGAATATCATTTCATTCTAGTATGCCGATTATATAATAATTTGAGGAAAACTCACTTGAAAAAATATTTTTATATAAGATCTAGTGTATACAAGCTCACAAAACTTCTAAATAGCTCTAATCTTAAAGTTTTGAATAATCTATCTCTGTTTTGCAGTAAAGCTTTAAATGTAAGAAAAGAAAAACTAAATATAATTACACAAGAAAATTAAATACCTATAAAATCATTAACTCCAGGAAAGATGTTTGTTTAGGCAGCCTCTTCAGCTTATTTCACTTATTTTATTTTAGTCATTTCATTATTTTCTAACGTATTACTTTTGATATATGACTCATAATGTGCTATAGGGTATTTTGCCATACCGCTATTTAAATGCTGATTATTATTATTATTTAAGCATATATTGTTCATGTTTTCTTTTCTTTCTACTGTTTATATACTAAAGAGATAATAAAAACAGTTTCATCGACTTGTGTTATTTTGTCTCATTTCACCATACTCTTTATTTGCAGAAAATGGCATTCCTGTGCTTCGATAAAATGGACAAATTAATTAGCATGATTTCAAAACTGGATTGCTGTCTTAGCAAATGTTCATTATAGCTTGCCAGAATCCATACCAATAGTTAAGGTCCACACTTCTTGTTTCGGTGATAAAAATGCACCTGTAGTGTTTTCATATTCATTAAAACATGTTTATGTTTGGCTACCCTTTTTAATGTAATGTCTGTCCATTGATACAACCAGTAGTCAATCTTAACAGTTCTAGTTATTTTATAATTATAGCATGCTTTTTTTTATCTATGATTAAACAACATCTTGATATCTTCGATTGTGTTGAGCCAAGGCCGATTTCATGCCGTAAAATCTGAAATAGTTGTGTTTCGATTCGCACACCTGGATGTCTGTCCACACGTCGATGTTACGTGAGTTGTTGAACTATTGACCTCATTGTGTCATGCCGGCTAGCATCATTATCCAATCGTTGGCAAGAATGTTGCCGTATATCCCGGCAATCTCAAAACAAAAGTAAAACTCAGAGGAGCTCATGCGGGAATCAGTATCTAACCCCGAGAGACATGTCTGTCCAGAAGTTACGTTAAATGGTACGTTACGTGAACTGACAGTAATTTCCATTTATCTGGGCGCTTGATTTGTTAAATTATGACATTAATGCTGTAAATCAGCCAAAATACACCTACATTTAATTTAACCAAACACCCAATGTCGTCTGTCAGAGCTTTGACCTATTTTCAGTGCTGCCTGTAAAATTTGGACAGACTCTCGGCAGGATGCTCACGTAACTTGACAGACGGGCAATTTTTGCATAGTAAGCTCATGTTAGGTCTACAAGTTTAATAGAATCAATTTGACTGTTTTTGTAGATAAGCGCTGTTAAAGCAAATCGTAACGTTCTTTTCACTGGACTCTTTTGACATAAAAAGTTTTACGATCACTCGTATTTTAAAATTTTCTTACAGTACGTAACATGACCGATTCGTTGTCTGTCTATGTTACGTGAATGTTACTGCTCAGTCTGTCATAGTTACGTGATTATCATACTTAGTAATTAATACGATTATAAAGAAAAAGCAGAAAAAAAAAGAATTGAATGATTTTATGTCACATTTATTATCAATTTGTTACTGTTCGAAATAAATGATTTCGAATTTTATTGGTCAGAATCTTAATAGTATACCAGTTCCCGGATAGCACTAGAATCTGGACAGATATCGCTTGCCTTCATTTATAGAAATTTCCATAAGATATTCATAGATTACTGTTATTTTATGAAAAAGATTGGTGAATGCAATGTTTTTAGATACATTTTTAGGCATTTCATGATTAAGACGGTTATTAATCTCACCTAGATCTATTTAAACATTACTTTAATTAGACTGTAAGAGCCTTATGTTGAAAACAACTGACATGATTTGGAAGAGTGATTGTTCATAAAACCATATGTTGTGAGAACCCATTAGAAATATTTCATTACAACCATTCAAATGAGTACTTTCAACATAGAGTTCGGAATAGAAATACGTGTAATAAATTTAGCATGCCATCATTCCCTGGTATCTGGAGCTCTGGATTACTTTCTATGCTGAAGGGTACCATCTGGGAACAGAAAAAAAAAATCTGATCAGCCCAGAATTTTGAATGACCTGCCTTGTATAAAATTTTCACCTGTGGCAGATTAAATGTTTTAACTCTTTAACAAATGACAAATTTTAGACCAGTCTTAAATTCAAAAGCATTTGCATTTTACAAAATAAATGTTAACAAAAAATTACAACTTCTTTTGTGAAGGGTAGAAAACATTGTTCTTTTTCCACAATGGTTCCAATAGGCAGCCTCCTCAGAGGCATTCTAAGTTAGATTGTGTGGTAAAGATTTAATGGCCATTCTACCTTGCTGTAAAGTCTTTTATTATAGATCTAGATCTATTTATTTGGTATGATTATTTGATGTTTCTAGACAAATCCTTAACCAAACAAATTAGGGTTTCAGCAACACAAAGAAATTAACTTTTGAAAGCATTGTGGGAAAAGAGGAAAATGCTTAAAATAGTACTAGAAGCACAGGAGATAGTACCAGCTTTGATAAACCCAGATGCCATTCATATTGAAGACCAGTCACTGTATGCTATGATGCAGGTAAACTATAATAAGTGTACATTTTAATTTAGGCATAGATAGATGATTTATCCTTTAAAAAGATGACAGAACACATATACAGATGTGGACACACTAGTTACTTGCATGTAAGCTTTGGTGATATGCACCTAGGAGATGGGGATGTCATCTTAACGACCCTTCTAGAAGGCTTTTATTCAGAGTAAGTACATCAGCTTTAATGACATCTGGAGAATCACTCGACATATTGCAATAATATCAGTAGTATCTGAACTTCTGTTTCAGCATATTGTCTAGCCAAACATTTTTTTTCTACAAAGTTTCAGATAGCTTGTGAAAAATTTATGAAAAAAAAAATATACTGTGGCAACTTCAAAATAAGTAAATTATCCAGTCTAAATATTTGTTTTCAGGCTGTTAGGGGCTAAATAGGTATGGATTGGCCTAATGAAACACTTTTTATTCAGTCAAATAGTATAGCATTTTTTGTTAAATCATGGGCAAAGAATATGTATTATTTTGTGTTTCTCAATTGCCTGATTACATTGGAAAAAAAACCAGTATTCAAATTTAACCCTTTCCCAAACAACAAAATTTAAGACTGGTCCACATTGAAAGCAATTGCAGACGACAAAATAAACGTAACTCAAGAATTAACAACCCTAAGATAGAAGCCTTTTCAAATCATTGTGGGAAAAGGAGAAAATGCTGGTAACCAGCATTTTCTCCTTGTCCCACAATGTTTTCTATCCTGCTGGGAAAAGGAGAAAATGCTGGAAACAAATTACAACGTTAGAAATATTTTGGGGTAAGGAGAAAATGCTGGTTGCCAGCATTTTCTCCTTTTCCCACAATGATTTCAAAAGGCCTCTGTCTTAGGGTCATTAAAACCAGGGATTGTTTGGTAAATGGTTGAAAGGGAAAAACCAGCACTATAAAATATATTGTGAAGATTTTTTGTGAAATGGTTCAAAGAATCCATCTTAAAGCAAGGAGCATCAAGTCAGTCATTTATAAATCAAAGAAAACCACTGTAGACCTTTCCATCACTTACCTTTGAGGCTGCTGACAAAACACAGTTTAAATGTAGATGAAATGCAAAAAGTATCAATTGACCCTGATCAGCATTAGAAGTTGGGTCTGAGTTAGTCATTTTCTTTTCATATCGAAATTTCTTCTATACTTCATCGCAATTCTGTCTGTTTTAATAATTGTAGGCCTAACTAAAATACAAATCCTTTTGTAATAAATAATGGTACTGGTTACTACGACTGGTCAAATTACTCAAGGGTTTGTCAGATAACAGAATGGTGTAAATCAGAATATGTTCTTTCAGATCAAAAAGGCTCCTACCAGACAATGAAGTTGTCCTCCAGTACATGGAGAAGACAGACATCCATGGAGAGTCATTTTACCATTGGCCGACCAATGATGATGTTTCTCAAGAGCATTATGGACTCAATTGTTAAAAGACTTGGTGATCCGATTCTGGACTGGTAGAAGAAAGAAGCACAACAAGGCTCCAAGTTTACAGATTTATCTAAACTGAACTGTATAATGTTTAATGCCAAACTACTCCAAACTGATACATAGGATCTGTCATGAGTCCTTGTTTGAGACAAGTTGATCTTAATCAAGTCAGAAATACTAGTAAAGGTTACGGAGTGAGCCTTTTTATCCTAGATGAGGTTAAGATCTGATTGTCTTAAAGAAGGATGAGTGACAGATTCTTTTTCTCAAATAATAGCCTGGTTTTGAGTATTTCTATTAAATTTCTTTGAAACAAAGCGACGCAAATTATGCCATTTTTGTCAAATACTGCTATCATTTCAAAGTGATTCCACACATTTTTAACCCTATACCACACAATCCCAACTTTCGACAACCCTATTGAAGCATTTTGAAAACATTGTGGGTAAAGGGGAAAATGCTGTTAACCAGCATTTTCTCCTTAAACTAAAATGTTTTCTATCATATCAAAGACAGAAAGCAGCATTTTAGCAACATTAAAATTTTCATCTGCAAGTGCTTTTAATTTGGTTAGGGCCCAAATTTTGTTGTTTGGTGAAGGACTAAGACAGGAATGTTTGTTATGGCTGTTGGTCATTGAAGAATAGAGTAGCTATGTGAGAAAATAGTGTTATATCAGGGTAGCTGTGTGAGAAAATAGAGTTACATCATTGTGTTTTTAACTTTCTTATACTATAATGATTGTTCTCAAAATATATGTCTGTCCTGTTACGTGACAAGTGAGTAGTCGAACAGTTTTGAAATGTCACAGCAGTGCCACATTAGCTTAACAATTCAGCTTTCTTTGTCTTCAAATGTTCTGTTAAAAGGTTCAAATTTTGTCTTTTCAGTTCATGGTGATGGAAAAATGCACTTTAACTGATAGGAAAAAAATTGAAGTTTACTTGTCAGGAAATTGAAAAATTTGTGCAAAGCTTAAACTTTCCAACTGGGGAAATTCTTTACATATTAAGGGCTTTAGTCTGACACAGTTTGCTTAATATAGATATGTATCTTTAAAATAGAAACAAGAATTATCTTCTATCTTGAGTTTAAATTTTTCATCACATTGTCCAGCCGTTTTATCCCTAGAGCAAATTATGAGTCATATGTAGAAATATGTATCATATAGAAGATCTGCAAATCAAGATTTAAATTGAAATGTCATCCTAGATAGCTGCAAATTATGAAGAAAATGGCAATATTCATGTACATGTATTTAAATAGAACTACTTTACGTCAAGTTGTATATTCTTGCACTAAAGCCCGGGACCTTTCGGAGGTTGATTAATTTATCAGTGTCACTGATGACCGACTTTTCATGAAAAGGGCTGAGTTATTACACTTGAAATTACGTTTTTCAGCCCATCTGGCTTTTTTTGCGATAAAAGAGCATAATTATAATCATTGCTTTGTCTGTTAGTATGTGGTTAGGACAGAGAACGTAGTAATGATATTCCAAAGCGTTTGAAGCATTTTCAAGCTACAAACATCCGGGATATTCGGCAAAATTTAAGCCGGAACGACTGAACTCAATCTCTTTCTACTAAACGCGATGGAGTATTAAATTCACGGTACAAAATAAGATACATGCAGGGTTTTCCCTCGGCTTTGAAAATTGGGGGTCATTGTGACCCCCTTCCTCATAAGTTGCGGGTCATTTCATTAATTTTGGGGGTCAAAAATATGGATTTCCTCGTCATCAACTTCAAACACGATTTATAATGCATTTTACCTTTTAAACGCCAACTTCCAAGATTTCAAAGCCGATCGATCATTTCTGACGGAAAGGCCGATGTCACTTTTTGACAAACCAAACATTTTGGTCTGAATCGCTGCTTGACGTGGCTTGATTGGCAGTTGTAAGAAGCAGACGATAGAAAAATGCTACAGTTTTCTTCGTCATGACATTAATTTTCCACTAAGAGCACAGACCGGTAATTTGCACTGTCATATACCGGAAGTCGTGTAAAAAATGCTATGAAATACAGAGAACCCAACCACGACTTTGACTGGGCCCATATTTACGACATGTGTCCAAAATACATTTCCGCAATAACGCGTAAACCAGTCTTATTCTATAAATAAATTACCGGAAAACCGCTTTTATCTGAAATAAACCCTGTAGTTAAAAACGGAACAGTGTTCATTTGACATTGAAGCTAGAACAGACTTGGAATCATGACGCTTCATTCAACTTCGTACATTATTTAGATTTTGGAAAGTTGCGTCACCGATGACACACTGTCATTTATTTTGGGGTTCATTTGAATTAAAATTGCGTCAATGACGCAGTATTTGTGCGTCATGGAAAACCCTGTACATGGTTATCAAAATTCAATCTTGAACTCATAGTGGTATTGTTTTCGACAAATACCACAAAAAGAACGGTGTTCGTCTGACATTGAAGCAAGAGCAGACTTGGAATTATGAGATGCTTCATTCAACTGAGTACAGTATTTAGATTTTGGAAAGTTGCGTCACCGATGACACACTGTCATGTATTTTCGGAGTCATTTGAATTAAAATTGCGTCAATGACACAGAATTTGTGCGTCATGGAAAACCCTGGCTACCTCTCGATTACATCATGAGATGTTGAATACCTTTCTTTAATCAATTATATTGACCAATGATCAGCGTAAATTTGTCTGCAATCTGTTGATTGATGCATAATTTGCAGATTTCAAACAACATGACGGTGGAATAAGGGTATTGAGCAAGGTTCAGATAAATTGCAATAGTTACAGGCATCACATGAACAGTTCAAAAATCAATATAATTATTTGGTAAATAATGCTTAGTGTATGGCCTTGTGTTTCTTTATCATTATCAAAATAGTAAAGATAATTTAGTGTGGTTAAATACAAAAGTAAGTATTTATTTTAAAAGTTTGAAGAAAATGTCAACGAATTTTCAGCATTTCGTAAGGTGACTCTGACACCGTATGTCAAACAGTACTGTGTGAAGCCATATTGTCATTGAAGATGGAAAAATCGCGTTTTATGAGAAAGTTAAATTATTAACAAGTGTAATTATCCAAAAATCAATAAGAATTATGTATTTTACTTGTAAAAAGGACCAAAATAAAAATGGTGTGACGGACGTAGCATACTCGGTCCACACCATGCATAATTTACCCCGGACCTTGTTTGGGTTCCTTAGTGAATTCAGAATGCATAGACCCAATAAAAAGCAAGTTTGTTTAATAAATTTCAACGTTTGAAATTGCCGAGAAAAAAACTGATACAGCTAAAGGTGTTTTTCTTTTGTTATCAAGTCTGCATCAGAACTCGGTCAATTTCGTTGCGTACCGTACAGTTGGTGGATTTCGAGGACGATCGGCATTTTAACGCGTGTAAAATCGGGATCCGCAAAATAAACTTCTACAAATGCGTAATACATCATCAGAATGAGTGCAGAACAAACCACTGCCGAACGAATGGTGGGTATTTTGACTCGGTCAAGAATTTTTAAGCCTTACAGGCGTCACATATTTTTATTATTGTAGATAAATCATAGTAGGAAACGATTTTAAGCAAAAAAGCTTTGCAGCGAGATGATTGCAAAACATAGTTATTTTGTAGCCACCCATTTTCAGAATATTTCATTGCAACACAGAAATCTGTAAACATCCGTAATTATTTGACAGCATCGGTCTGTGTGACCGTAACATATGGACACCCAATCCCAAAATTAACTTGTCCTAAGTTACGGGCGATTATTGTTTTTTTTCTTTTCACATAATATGATAATAATTATCCATTGATGAGATGAGTGTTCTAAGATACTGGAAAAAATGATCACTAAAAGAAAATAGAAGAATTGATGACTCCAGAATTTGACTTACAATTATCAAATACACAATTGCCCGTAATAGGTTGACTCATAGTTGTTTTACGGATATCTCTGCTATTACTAAAGATATAGAGGATATTTGTTTTTTTCGGTGTAAGATCGAAATTTATTTCATCGAGTGGACACCATCGGTAATATTTTCACGAGTGGCGCAGCCACGAGTGAAAATATTACCGATGGTGTTCACGAGATGAAATAAATTTCGATCTTTCACCGAAAAAAACAAATATTCTATTTATTTTATGCTTTTAACCCTTTCTGGGAAGAGCTTTATCAAAATTCAGTACAATTCTTTTCCCTCATTCCCTGTGGCGTACCCCTCCCGCATAGCAACGTGACGTCAAGCGCGAGATATGTTAGGTACAGAGAATAATCTAGCTGCGCGTCCCGCGTCCCTGACGCACAAAAATTGCTTGAGACGCACAAAAGCAATAAATGTGCGTCCCTCGGGACGCACAGGTTACGAAAAGCATATTGTACGAATAATTAGTAAAGCTCACGATTGTAAAGTGATATATTCGATCACATACATTTCCTCTAAGCAAGTCATACTAGCATGATATTTATTTTCGCACATAATTATACCTAATAGTTCAAACATTTGCAGACGACTCCTTCCCCCCCCCCCTTTATTTTCATTTCATAAAACAACATTATTTCCACTCATGAACAGAATTTTAGCTTCCACTTATTGCTTTATTCAGAAATTTGTGTGAATTCACTTTTAAAGTTCATTATTAAAGATAAGAAGATAGTTTGAAGTCCTTCTGATCGGACGACGCCATGCTGCTCATTGTAGTGTCATGGGTTTTCGCGCTTTTTGTCGAACTATTTTTTCTTGACAGTTAGTTTCTGGAGAAGTATTACTACATGATTTGACATCATTTAGTCAGTTTAAATAGCAAGTAACTTAAAAACCAGTCACTTTATACTAGATAAGAGGAATAACACTTTCCTTACTGTCATAAATGACTCACCAGCTTCATTATCATCCCGGTGTCCTTCGCATTTTATACTGATTGTGTTTAACCCATATCTACGCCAGATGCATGCAAGCTAGGTTATATGAAGTTCTAGGCGATAATTTCATGGCTCAGACTGACATTTAGGCAGATATCTTTCACCATCAAAGACCAGTCATTTCAAATTTCCAAATGTCAAAACCCGGTCTCAGGGAAGCTTGCCGAGTTGTAAACTTTTGTCAAGACATTCATGGACAAAGATTTGTTTCTCATTTTTCAGCCAATTTTCGTGTTTGTTATCCACTATGTTTAACCCAAGACTGTGATTAATAAGAATCACGAAACCAAGCGCTAAAAACCAGAATTCAAGTTTTGGCACCAAGCCAGGTTAGCAACCGACTACAATCGATTCCGGGACTTCTCAATCGATTATCGAAATCGGAAGCCAAAACCAAGTGACTTTCGACTATAGTCGATCATCGGCCCACCACTAGGTGAAGGGTTAATAAATTCCAATTCTCTGATAGGATAGAAAATATTGTGGAAAATGAGAAACTTCTTGTTCCGAGCGCTTTCTTTTTTTCACAATGTTTTCAAAAGACAAGTCATTGAAACAAGGGATTGTTTGTGAAATGGTTAAACTGTTCCATATCATAGACATATGTTAATTTGTTTATAAAGTTACTAAAACCTATTTTCGGTTTTTTGTCTGTTAGTTACATTTGCAAAAAAAGTTCTTAAATCATGAAATGTTTGCTAACAAACCTTAGTGGGACTCGGTATTTTTAAAGCTGGACTCATTGATTTTGGTCTGGGACTCATTGATTTCACACTTGCGAGTCCCAGGACTCATTGTTAGCAAAATCTAGATTATTCACTGTAGGTATATGACGTCATATTTCCCATCTGGTTGTCAGGCACGCGCAATTTACCTAGGCAACAAGAACGTGAAAATCGGTATTTTCACTGGTGGTACCAGTGTAAGATCGAAAAATATTTTCACTGCTATTTCTCGATATCCTACCGAAAAGCATGAAATAAACATGTATCTTAAATGCAACTTTTAGCAAAATATGCCCTTTTTTACATAGAACATATTCTTTGTGAAACCATTTGTAGTGAGTATTCTTTATCATTGTTTTCCAGTGTCAGGAGTTCTCACAATATAAGGTTAAAAAATCAAATAATTTAAAATACAATCATTCCCCCTTATCTAGAGCTTTGCAAATTGTGTCATCTTGTTTCACATGATGTTGTCTATCAAAATATGTCGAAAACTAATGTTTGTATGTAGTTCTGAACTTACTTAAATATATCTGTTATATTTGCAGATGTAAAGCTTGATATGGAGTCCAAGATGTTGAACCTCTGCAGAAGTATGAGAGAAAACAAGAGGGCCATTGGCCCTGGAACGCTCACCTTAGACTATAGCTTATGAGTGAATTTCAATTCTTTGAGCAACTTTGGTAAAGCTTGTGGGTGAAATTCAATTCTTTGACCAACTGTGGGAAAACTTCACCCAAGGAACTTCCCTGCCAAGTTTCATCAAGATTGGCCCAGTAGGTTAGGAGAAGAAGATGTTTAAAGAAATTGTTGATGGGCAACAGACGCCGGACATAGGGCAATCAAATATCAAAGCTCTTTACCTTCCAGTTTCAAAGAAGAATTTTACATTTTCCTTTTTTGTCCTATGTTCGAACTTGTGGTCCCCGCGGCTGGGTCAGTTTTAACCACAGCAGCATCCTTGGAACAAACTTGGTAGAGGTTCTCTCAAAGATGCTAAATACCAAGTATCAAAGCTCTACACCTTCTCGTTTAAGAGAAAAAGAAATTAAAAATTTTCCGTCTTTGTTCCTATGTTCCAACCTGTGACCTCAGGGGCAGGGCCGGTTTAAACGCCAGGGACATCATATGACCAAACTTGGTAGAGGTCCACTAGAAGATTCTGCATACCAAATATCAAAGCTCTGCACCTTCAAGTTTCAGAGAAGATTTCTAAAGTTTTCCTCCTTTGTTGCTATGTTTGAACCTGTGACCTCCCGAGGCAGGGCCAATTTTGACTCCAAGGGCACAATATGAACAAACTTTGTAGAGATCCAGTAGGAATTGCTACATGCCAAATATCATAGCTCTATGCCTTTTAGTTATAGAGAACCTTTATAACATTCCTGCAAAGTTTCATGAAGATTGGCCTAGTGGTTCAGGAGGAGAAGATGTTTGAAGAATTGTTGACGCCGGACATTGGGAGATCACAATAGCTCACCTTTGTGCTAAGGTGAGCTAAAAAGTCGATAGCTTTGGAAACAAAAGTTGTTTTAGTACTGGTCTTTGAAAGCCAGGAAACACATACCTGTATGTGTCACCCACCGCCATGATATTACCTTAGCTGTTAAGTGGGGTTAAACCTCAATACAAAAAACCAACCAGATGTTGAACAATTCATTGTAGCAGTGAGGACTATGGACAGAAGAGTTTTTATGTCCCCGCAAAACAAATGTTTTCATGGGTATACTGGAATCAGCCTGTCTGTCCATTCGTGTGTCCGTCTGTCCATCTGTCTGTGTGTCCATCTGTGTGCAAAATACTACTTTCTGTCAAAGCACTGGCGGGGGTATCAAGTTACATTCAGTGACAGCTCTAGTTTTTTTGTTGTTAAAATTTTGTTGAAATGATGTTCGGCAATGAACATAGGTTTCAATGACTAAGAATGCCATGTGAAGATATATATGGTTTTTATTTTTCTTTCTTTTCACAAAGATTGCTGTTTTTTAATCAATTATCCCACAACCCCATGTATAGACGCCTCTGAAGATAAAATTAAGGAAAACATTGTTGGAAAAGAAGAAGTTGCTTGTAATGAACATTTTCTCCTAATCTCACAATGTTTTCTAGTTCTACCATATATAGCACTTTTTTTCTTTTTTTTTTTTCAGGTTACTTGTACTTTTAATTGCTGTCTGCAACTTTTTTCAATTTGGACCAGTCTTAAATTTTGTTGTCTGGTAATGTGTTTAAAAAGTGAATAAAGATAACTTTGGTAATCTAAGGCAGTATATGAATACAAACATGAAGATTATTTTTCATATCGGCAGTTCTACATGTGTTAAAATATGTTAATTGTGGTACATCATTGCTAGGAGCTTTTAGAAACTTATCAGTAATAATTGTACTATGGGTTGTAAATATTGGCAAAGCAAATGTTACTAACTCAACTTTGTTCCTAATCACAGGAACAGAGAGAAGATAATACTCTTGGTTTGCCAAGATTTGGTTTTTGTTACACTCCATTTACTCAAGGTAAGACCTGTGTAATGCACTTTTATGCAGAAATAATATTTTTGCACAGTTCTGACAGATCAGAAATTCTGTTTATGTCTATCTTGAAATTATTTTTTGATACTCTTGTTAGTTTTCTGAAAAGGGAGGTAATCATTATCTCTTTTTGAATTGAGAATATAGTGGTTTTAGATTTATAAATGGTAATTCAAAGAAGGAAAAACCGGAAAAAAAGAATCGGTGAAAGTAGTTCAATAGTACTCATTTTCAATTATAGCTAATTTTGCAGGATGATATTGTAGTGGAAATAGCTGTTTTCCATTACACAGGTCTTACCTTAATAGGTTCAGAACTGATGTTTATTACTTGAGAATTCTACATTAAAAAGTGTTCAGAAGTGTAATTGTGAAAAAATGGAGTTCAGCTAATAAATTTGACAAACTAAAACTTGCGTATTTGTGCAATATGTCAGTTTTTTTATTCAGGTCATTTAGATCAACAAAGTTTCATTTTCTAATAGTTTGCTTTAAGCAGATTTTTTTTTTTCAATAAACCCTTTTTAAGCTGGGCTGTTATGACCCTGGTGTTGCTGATGTTGAGGCAACAAGCATTTTACCTTGGTCATTACCTGTTATCAAAAAGCATGTGCCTGACCTGGGTATCTCAGTGGTGAGTGTATCTGACTCGCGATGTGTTGGTTGTGAGTACCATACCGGTTCTTTCTGGCGTATTTTTGCCTCTCACCTCTGCTAAAGCATGTGAGAATAGTGGTCAGTGGCTTTTGGAAAGAAAGTTGTGTTGGCACTGGTATGAAAAAGCCAGGAAACAGATGTGCATCACCGACCGCCATGATATGACCGTAGATGTTAAAGTGGCGTTAAACCCTATGACATCTAACTAAAAAGCATGTTTATCACTCACCATACACACTTGTAACTGTGAACAAGCATTCTACAGTGGTTGACTAACAGCCAGAGGGTACAAACAGAGAAATGGACAGTACATATGGTTATATAACTATATCAGATATTCCGTAATTGAAAACCTATCATCTGTTTACTGCAGGCAGTTTACTTTCAAATTCAACGTTTTTCTGAAAAGAATATTGGGACTGCTTGAAGTAGTAAGCTGCCAGACATTTCAGTACTTAAATTTTAATTTATAAATGGAAAACCTATCTGTGTGCAGGGGAATTTTTAAGCCTGCTTGGTTTGCACTTTAAATATTAGTTGAATAATGACAAAAAGTTTCAATAGATTACATGTTGTAAACATTTCATGTCTTTCAACACATATCTGTTTTTAACTCATAATTTTCTTTAGACTTCAAATACATAATAACTAAAAACAATTAACCATCATCAACTTGTTGTGTCTCAACAAAGTCAGGTGTCAAGATGTTACATCCATACCAATTTGGCATGTCAATATGTCAAAAGTTACGTCCAAACACAAAATATACTCTGTCAGCATATACAGTCTAAACAACTACTCCAATCACAGCTAAATTAAGCATTTTCCATTTATTCCCCATACCTGAAAAGGGAAAGATAAATTCATCTCTTGTTCATGGTGCTAAATTCTTCAAACAAATACGATAATGTCCCCTTTTCTGGAGTAACGGCCATCACACTAACAAAATTACCCATTTCATAAATTAAAATACATTTTTCCATCTCGAAATATGATAAACATGAATAATTTGGTGATTGTTCCCCTATAAGTTAACAGATTCTGACATGCTTAAATAAATAGAAGAGAAAAAATGGTTTGAAATCAGTCAATGTTACGCCCGTCACTTTTCACCCTTCCCTCTTTTGATGAAAGAAAATCTTTATAACGTACACAGATTATCTTTTATCTGATTAAAATGACTACAATAGTCAATAAAGAACCCACCAAACAACACATTTGATGGAATTTACAAATTTAAAAAAAACTTCTGTGACGCCCGTAATATTGCAATTTACCTGATCCATGCTCTATTAGGTAATTGTCATCCATCGTGTAATGGGTACTGGGCAAGTGATAAAGAATGACACATTTCGATTGGTTGTAAGTTTCCCAGGTAGCCACTCCTACCTCTACGACTACTTAACTTTAGAGATTACCTAAATGTGTGAGAATTTCCGGCCCGGCCAGACATCTTGTAAACAATCAATTGATAAACTAATCAAGCCGGGGATCGTAAATTACAAGTTATTAGTCGCCGCGCAGAAGCGCGCGACTATATTTTTAATAGTTTTTCGAGTTAGGACATGGATAGTGGGAATTTCGTTTTTATAGGGGTGTTAGGTTAACAAGGGATCTTTCTAACGTTACTTCGCCTTAAACTGGCTTTTTAATTCATTCTTAAACTACGAAATTGCAATACGATACTATTTTTGTTCTATTAATACTTACAACATCAAAAAACCGCCTAATTATTTCTTTTATTGTCACTATTCGTGAGAAATGGACTCGTCCACATAAATGCCTTGTTTCCATTGGTCAAGGCTGTACAGGTTTCCAGTCATTTCGTACCTTGTTAATTTCGTACCTAGGTCATTTCGTACGACTTTGGTCATTTCGTACCTACTTATACTTTCAATTTTGGTCATTTCGTACCCAGTTGGTCGTTTCGTACAACCTTCGTACACAGGTTTAATAATCATTTTGATTATTTTGTAGATAGTTTTTCCTACTATTTGAGTGTTTTTTGTTGAATGACCACTGCTAAAATTGTGCATTGCTGAAATTGTGCTAAATTCCGCCGAAGAACGGGTATGATGGTTATGATTGTATCTGACCATTATTGGTTACTTATTTCTAAGTTTAGTTTTTACAACAAAGATAGTTTAGAACTCCTTTGTTTATTTCTCAATGAGCTCTGCATAAATTTAATTTGTGGAAAAAATCTGGAGAGAGGCCACTTTTTCGCTGTGTTGTTCATAATGATAAAGCGCGATGCAAAACCATGATTCTTTATGAACACTGTTCACCAAACACTATAGTCTTAGACTTGTTTAAATTGAAAGCATGCCTTGCAAACTTACGTCCTCTTGAATCATACTTTCCTAGGACAGCAACATTTTAGTAACTTAGCCCTGCTTTCACCACTTTCCCAAACAAACACGGGTTATCACATGTGTGCTATCAAATTCTTTTGTCCAAACATGTTGGATAAGGAGAAATTGCTCGTTATAAGCAATTTCTTCTTTGGGTCATTCTCTGAGAACATATTATTTCACACACCTTTTTTGTCCCAGTCGTTGCATTTCTTTAAAAATGATGAATTCCACATAAATCCACTTTCAACAGTATTTTATACCCTTTTTAAACTTTGTCAAATTAGACATGTAGTGAAATACAGATGATATTGTGATAAAAATGCCTTTTATGTTTCAGTTAAATTACCGTCACAACGTGAGACATATCGTGACGGCAGAGACTTTTCAACTCTATATTTATCAAAAATGGTAAACGATTGAGGGTTAAAAGACTTTTTAAATGACTTGAAGGCCAAATGATTATGATTGGAAATGTATCTATAGTCAAATGTATTAAAAATAACTTTAAACAAGCAGTTGAATATCACCTCTAAAATTACCGTCACGCTCCTGTCAATATTGTCCCATTTTATATGGCCAATATATCATAACATGAAAGACGGATTCATCAAGCTTATTACAAATCAATTATGGTATCATTATATCGTGAAGAGGTGCACGTCTTTAACTTGTCCGCTAATTTTACCAAAATTTCATTTTGTTTCATTTTTTTTCAACTTCAAATTTTTACTCAAACTGTCCCACGAATATTTTTCTTTACCGTCACAGACTTAAAGTTGTTTAAAAATACAGATAACGATTTATTACCCTGTCAAATTACGTCTCTGTATGATGTCACAATGATTCGGAACACACTTCTTTTTCCGCCAACCTGGCCATTGACGATGGCCCATGAAAACACAGTGGTAAGCTTTCTTTGCTAAAACCGTACTTTTTATGCAGTCTTTACCAAACGCTCATCAAAATAAAAGTTTACTGTATTACAATCGAACTTCCACAGTTTGTTTATGAATCTGATGTCACATTTACAATATATTTGTCGTTCGTCATTGTAAAAGGTCATATGGCCAGGGAATCACGTGTTTTCATGAATTTGTCACTACCGTCACAGTCTCCTCCATTACGCTAGTCACCGTGATGGTGAAGACCGTGTCTCTACCGTCTCGTAACGGTAGAGACAAAATATTATTATTATCCTATACTAACTGATTTAAGATGCATTTAACTAACATGGAAATTTTATATTCTCAATATTGATGCTGTTGTTGTTGGGTTTTAAGCCCTTTGTCAATAGTTTTATGTACATATGGCCACAGTTCACGAATTTATGATCCACCCCACGAATCTAAACAGTTGTATGCTTTTATTATCCATGAGTTTGCTATCCATTCACGATAATAGATCTATCCTCGACTGAGCTATTGTGATCGGTCATCGTCCGTTGTCCGTCCGTCCGCCCTTACGAGGCGTAAGTTGTGGGGTCTGTATGGGGTTGCATTCTGTCCATCTGGTAGGTATGGGGTTAGGGTTAGGGATTAGTGGGGTTAAAAAATCAGCTTGTGGGGTTGCATTTAATAAAGAGCAATTCGACCCCACAAGTGTCCTCTTCTAAGACTGCACGTCCATCTGTCCGTCCGTTAACAATTTCTTTAAAAATCTTCTCCTCCAAAAACAGACAGCCATTCTTGATAAAATTTTGCAGGCTTCTTCCTTGGATGAATCTCTTCAAAAGTGTAATAAGAATTTAATTCCGTCAAAAACTCTGGTTGCCATGGCAACAAAATGGCTGAAAATGGATTTAAAAAAAAAAAAAAAATCTTCGTGTGACAAACCATAAGGCTGAGCATCATCTAGTGAACCTTTATAAAATTTGTTAAAATTATCCCCATGGGATCATATTTGGGCTCTGCCCGGGCGCACACTATTTTACATAAAATCATAGAAGGAAATCTTTTAAAATCTTCTTATAACAAACCATAAGGGCTAGACCATTCATATTTTGCATGTAGCATCATCTGGTGACCCTTTATGTGCTCTGGGTGTGAGTTATTGTGATCGTTCATCGTCCGTCGTCTGTTTGTCCGTCCGTCGGTAAACAATTTCTTTGAAAATCCTCTCCTCCAAAACAAGATGGGCAATCTTGATAAAACTTGGCAGGAATGTTCCTTGGATGAAGCTCTACAGAATTTAGTGGCCCTCTACCAAAATACCTCAAATTATGGCGCTGGTGTTGAAATTGGCCCTATGTTGTGAGTTCTCAGATTTCACATAGAGATAAAGAAGAAATTTTTAAAAATCTTGTCCCAAACCTTAAGGTCTAGAGCACTCATGTAAGGCATGGTATGTAGCATCATCTAGTGGCCCTCTACCAATACACTTCAAATTATAGCCCCAGTGTGGAAATTGACCCTATGTTGTGGGTTCTCGGATTTCACTCAGAGATAAAGAAGGAAATCTTTAAAAATCTTTTTGTCCCAAACTGTAAGGGCTAGAGCTTTCATGTGTAGCATGGAGCTTCATCTAGTGGCCCTCTACCAAAATATTTCAAACTATGACCCTGGCATGGAAATTGGCCCTATGTTTTTGGTTCTCGGATTTCACATAGAGAAGGAAATTTTTAAAAATCTTCTTGTTTACACTTTAGCATCTACAATTATTAACCAGTCAGCACCAAACTTAGTCAGAATATATATGGCGATAAAATCTCGAATGGGTTCAATTATTGGTCTTATCGGATTAGAATGACTGGAGTTATTTGCCCTTGAAATTGAAAATTCCTTAAAATACATGTAGTTCTTTGTTCGGGGCATATTTTGTCATCTCCAAACTTAAAACTTGGCATTTGTGTTTGTTGCAATAATAAGGAGTGCAGTGCAAAAGAACCAAAACTCTTCCTAGCACGAATTTTGAGTTATTCCCCTTTGATCTTCATTTCTATAGCATTTCTTGCTTGTCTGGAGCAAAACTTTAGCATCTTAAGTAGGAATGGCTTGAAATGTGGCACGCTTATTTGTTGCAATATTTGGAAGTGCAGTGTGCAAGATTTGTAACTCTACTGTGTACTGTCTTCGAGATACTTCCCTTTGATCTTCATTTTTACATCATTTAGTGCTTGTGAGGAATATAACTTTGTCATCTTAAGTTAGACCGATTTCAAGCTTGGAATGCATATTTGTTGCAATATTACGCTCAAGAACAACAACTCTACCTAACTCTGTTTTCTTTTTTGATCTTCATTCATACAGTATTTCTTGCTTGTCCAGAAGAGAACTTTGTCACCTTGAGACTTTGTAAATATAGCTGTTGCATTACCTGCCCTTTGCATTTATTATACCTCCTCGACTACTGGCTGTGGGACGGGCGTTTCTTGCAACAATTTGCTGCTCGTTTCATTATCATTTGGCATTGAACTCCATAGTTGTTGACCGTTACTGCTTAGTATTCAGGTAAGGGATATAGGACCATCATGGTCCTCATGTTTTCAAAGTGGATTGACTTTTAGTGTTAATCAGATTTATGAATTAAAAGCTTTGATTGATTAAGTTGTTATTATAATCGATTACAAAAATTTACAACTAGTTCTTGGAATGAAACATGTCAAGTCTCTACCGTCACTCATGCGTCTTTTCCATAACGCGATGTCTCTTCCATAACGGGGACATTTTATATCATTTTCCAGATATATGGTAAAATTACACCATTGTTTAAAATCTATATATCTCTATACCACCCTCAACAAACCGTAACGTACCCAAAATACTAATTTAAGTTTCCTGATAATTTGAAAATGAAAAAAAGCCTATACGTTTTCCGACAGTTTTGTTGCACAGGTACATGGTAGTATCTTTACACATGTATACTGACGAAGAAATTACCTAAGTATGTTTATATGTTAAAAAACCAATGTATACTACAATATGACCGTTAAAAAAAGCAAAATTTCTATGAACATATAAGAAAATTAGCTATAGACTTCATTGTGATGGTAAAGACAAATCTAATACAGGTGTCAAGTTCAAGGTCATTTTCTACAATACCAAAATGTCTCAATGTTTGCAAATTACCAGCAAAGTTTTGTAAAAACATGAATAAATGTAATACACTAACTACATGTCAGAATGTAGTTAGTTTCAAAAACCACTAAAATGCGATTCATTCCAGTCTCGACTTCAGAGAATGACCCCTTTATTAAATACTTTTTCCCCACTACTAGCGAATTTTCCACCATTTTTGCAACTTTTTAAATTGTCATCTGCCAACTCTTTGAATTTGGAAGAGTCTGATATTTGTCGTTTGGAAAAGAGCTAAGAGAGCGCTGTGCTAGGGTATTAGATACTGTAACAGAAGACAAGTTTTGATATAGGTTACTATTCACATAATTCCATAATGTGTTAAAAAATCTGCTGATGAAAACTGACATTTACTTACTTGCCCTGGCTTTCTTGAAGCATTAAACAAATTTTTTTGCGGCGACTTTGATGCTTTGCATCAACTTTTTCTTGTAATGTTTGATTTGATTTTCCGGGAATTGATAATATGAAAGTAAACTCGCAATAAATTTCACCGACAAAAACAACTGTATTTGGTATTTATATATGCTTTACGTTTGTTTTCTTTTGATGATAGATATTTTGTTCAATACAGAAACGTTCGATCCGATATATCTATCGAACGTAAGATATCGGTTTTCTATATATATCGAATACCGGTATGGAGCCCTACTGGTCTGTCATCTGCACATCCATGGAATATCAACATTTTTACAAAATAATATAAAGATACAATTATGTTGAACTTTTTTTTTTTTAAGTAGAAAGCTTGGCCTAGAAAACATGTCAAAACAGCTAAGTCTTTTGGATTTTTGGGGGGAAAGAAAGGAACTGCAGGGTGATGAAGACCAAGATTAAAGGCTATTTAGGCAATTCTCCTCTACCTCTACGTTGTGAACAGAGATCTCAAATGTCAACAAGTTTGGTCGGAAAAAATACCGCTGGCTTCGGTTTGAGAAAGATCGCATGATCGGTGAAAGTTTCTTCGAACCCCTTTACTTAAGGTTTTTAATCGGTCATTAGACCGATTAGAGACAGCGTTTTCCACCGGGGCCTCTCATTATTGAGACTAACCTGTACCTGAGAGTGGTGCAAGGTACATTAAATATATTGTGGCTGTGTTAATTGTCATGTTCTTCTCTAAAATTTCCTGTTAAGCTTTCTTAGGTGCAACATGAGAATACTGTTTATTTGTTCATCTGATCATTCATGAGTTGGGCTTTAACTAAAATGGAGAAAGCAAATATCAGTTAAGGACTGTGGAACCAAAACCTATCTATAAAGACTTGCTTGGCCCAAGAGAAATTTGTTTTGTCACATGATTTTCATTCATAAAATGTAAACATTTGCAGATGAATTGTCTCAGACGCGTTCACAGTTGTATTTTGTGATTTTAGAGGTGATTTTTGAAGAAAAAAATTGCGTTACAAAAATACATAGGAAAACAGTGAGAGGAGATAAAAATCAAAATAAATATCTTCTTACATCTCAATTTGGGGTGAAAACCATTGGAATGTATTTACTATGATGTTGTTAAAATTGTTCGCACTGTCAGTCTCGTGCACACTGAAACATTGCGAGATTTTGGTGAAAATAGGAAAGGTGGGGGAGTTAGGGCAGTGGTGCGGTTAGGGCACTTGTTGATACGAAATGAATCTATAAAACAATTGCATTTTTTTTTTCAAAGTGACTATTTACCCAACCATTGTATACACACTGAAGAAAATTCGTACTGTGAGGCCGACTGTAGTGTACTCAATGAAGAAAAACTTGCTGGGTGCCCGACGGTCGTGCCCGAACTGATGAAATATCGTCTTGAAGACATGACAGACGTGCACGCTATTTCCCATTTCTTCATTCAGTACACGACTGCGTCATGCCCGCACTGAAGAGTTCAACTCTTATGTACACTATAAATGGGTTTGGCCAAACGCAGAATGGCATGTGAACCGGCACGGCGTAGACAGTCTCAGTGGATCTTACGGCAATAGTCATTTTATACAGGGCAGTGTTGCTTCTAGGATTTTCCAAAATGGGGCCCTGGGGCCCCCTCACTTCCAAAAAAGGGGCCCCTTACTCATGAAAGGGGGCCTCAAATTTGCATTGTTCTTTTTGTGTCTTAACCCTTTCCCAAACAATCCCTGGTTTTTATGGGTCTGAAATAGTAGCCTTTTGAAAACATTGTGGGAAAAGGAGAAAATGCTTGTAACCAGCATTTTCTCCTTTTCCCACAATGTTTTCTACCCTATCATAGACAGAAATCATCTTTTCAGCAATAGTTGAATTGTTTAATTAGTTTAGTTTAAACATATTTTATTGCCAAGTATTTTACAAGAATAGAATTTACAGTTGACTTGTGGTCTGCAAATGCTTTCAATTTGGTCTAGTCCAAAAACTTGTCGCTGGGAAAGAGTTAAACACAGACTGCACTGCATACCATTCTCCGTATTTTCAAGCCACGGCCATTCGGTCAGCCAGGAATCTTGAAACAGTTTCGTCTTTTTCTGTTTGCTTGGTCCATCATTATTTTGACCTTGTGTCGAATTTTCTAATGTCAGATTCATTAATCACATTAACACTACCATTATTTCCTTCAGAAACCGTCGGTGGTTCCTCGGCACTATGTACAGTCAGTTGCCTTACTGAAGTTAAAATCAAATAATGTCCGATTCATTTTATTTTTTTGAAAATTCGTATGATAGAACTCAACAATCTTGAACACAATCAATGACGCATGAGGTCAAGGTTATCGAATCATAATACAAAGACGGTGATTGGCTGAAAATGAAGCTAAATCAACTTTCAAACCAACCGCTGTCCTCGATACACAATAATGGCGGATAGCTTCATAGTATGGTGGCACACCGATCTTTTTTTAGCCTGGCGCACCTGACGGCGAAAATTGCGGAAAGCTATATAATCGTGCGGCATGAGGGGCGCACACCAATGATTTTTTTGCGCCAGTCCTTTAATTTTCGCGGAATTCCCGCAATCCCGCGTCCTAGAAGCAACACTGCAGGGTGTCACAGACCAAATGCACAGACGTAGCAGGCATCCATTTTATACGCCCAAAGGGTAGTATCATGTTATATACCCTGTGGTCCATCCGTCCACTAGCAATTTCTTGTGTGCGCAACTCCAACAGTTTCAATCGGAATTAGATCTAAAATTTGAAAGTTGCTACAATAAATCTCCATGATGTCTTGTTGTGCATGTGACTCTCAAATTTTGGATCACTGTTTGAGTTCTAAAATTTTCTGCCCTTGATTTCTGAAATAGCCAACTTTTCTCTTTGAAATTTTGTTCAGGCCATAGCTTCCAAGCTATCAAAAAACATAAACTGACAGTATAGATAGTTGTACATACAGATTTTCGATTCATATTGTGTTGTAAGGCCGCTAGCCTAGGCAAGAGGCGGTGCAAAGACATTGTTTGTTCAAGTCTTGAAACATTAATAAATTTTCTGTTCTAGATCTAGTCCAAATATTTAGACGTACACATGCTTGTTTGCCGTTCAACATTTATTTTTCGGACATTTCACATTTTACTTTTCTTTTGCATGTTACGTCTAAACGGGCCCTACTTAGTTCTATGTAGCAAATTTGATTTCCTAAAATCCGGGATAATGGTGAAAAAGCACGCAAGTAAACATGATAGATAACTTAACTGGATACAAATTTACTTTTCTGACTCTGAAAAAGGGACACATTCATGATATATTCATCTTGAGTTCAATCGTGTAACTTTTTCAACACAAAAGCCGCCATGTTTACAAGCATATTTCGGGTTAAATAAAAAAACGAATTTCCCAACGATTTTTGAACGAAATCCGATTAGCCCCCCCCCCCCCCCCCCCCACACACACGGATTGTAACCTTAGATTTGGCAGCCATTTTCTGAAGTTCTGTTTACCAAAATTATTTCTAAAACTTTAACATAAATTAATGTGAAATGCCTGTATAATCATAGTCCCTACTTGAATCATGTATATATTTAACGATAACAACATATTCAGCCTTCGGTCTTGTGCCAGAAGCTGAATTTAGACATGGGAAACCCCGGCCTCATAGCGTGGCTTTATATATCCATTGGACAGTTCATGAAAAACATACTGTATATCAGAACTCAAGTAAAATGCTTCCTATCACCAGAAGTAACTGTTTGCATTGTATAAATGAACTGTTCAAAGTCAATTAGCTCAGTTTTTGAAGCGCGATGAACGGGACGGACGTATGTAAAATTTAACGTCTATTGGTCTTCTCTTGACAGCAGCACTAAAATACCAGAAAATAAAAAAATACACTTTTTGCAGTATTTCTGCTCGAGCAAATTTGTACGAAAATCAAGTGGAATTGAAATTCATGTAATAAATTTTGGCTACATGCGAAACCTCACGCCAAAAAAAAATTAATAAAGTGTCATTTTTTCCCTTGTCTCGTGTGAAATGACAGTTATGCAGTAACTTGACACCCTTATTGATATTATCTTTCTCAAATTATGCGGAAATACGTATCCATAAATTTACAGACATGAAAAATTGATTGGTGCAAAAAACGCAGAAACCCATGACACAACAGAATGTTCTATTAGACTCGGCCCGGTCAGAGACTTCAGACCGTCTTTTCAGCTTTTAAATTACTTTAAACAGAAAATTTTCATAATTATCTTGATCTAACAGACTTGTTTTGCTGCAAATCATAAATATGCAGTTTAGAATCATTATTGTCCAACCCTCTAATATGAACTTAACCACAGATTTACAGCTCAAGGGTTAAGTGTGCCCTGAGCGGAAGTACCGGTTTCGGTTCCTTCTATCAATTTATTAGCAGCTGTGAAGAAGGACTAGGAATTTTCTTCGAAACTACTTTATCATAAATCACCTGAAAATATTCAGTGTCGTATTCAAAGGGTTTCATTGCTATGGAACAGCTGTGGCGTGTAAAAACTCCCATGGCGTATCCATGACGGTATAAGTTCTTCATGTCGTATTTTAGTAGGACTGGTTGGAAATATTCACTCTCAGTAATAAGAGCAAGTGGTCTGGAAAAACGTCATAAAATACCACTAAAACCGACCTTTCTTTTAAAAATATGCATACGGTCCTGTTTTGGTTGCAGTTCCTAAATAAACAACAGTGAAACTATTGTTTGCATTAAAATAAGGGGTTCGTAAAATAAGGTGACGTCTTTCACTTCATTGTGCCTAAGAAAACTGGGATGCATTTAGGGTTCAAAAACATGCACCCCGTGAAAACACATCGATCGACGATAGATCTCATTTCTCTTTAATGAAATGAAGCTTTTCAACACTTTCCAACGTTAAAGTTTACCTAAATAGTTGGAGCCTTACTGCCATACGTTCATTTATGTCCATGTCTTTATCTACGTAAAATAAGGCCATGCACATAAAACATCATAAAATCCGATATGTAACACTCAACCATTAATTAAAGAAATATATCACTCTATTTAACACACAACATCCAAAAAGTATCAGAAACTCGGGTTGGACAGGAATCCGGCGAAATCGATTCAGAAAACGTGGGAACGAACCATATTTGGGACGAGTTACTAGGACATTCTCTCGACGTTTCTTCTAGTCTTAAAACTCGATAGCCGTCTGTAATGAACCATTAAACGATTCAGTACTTCTTTCTGGGCAAAATTATATTTGTGAATGAGGGTTGCCCCTTTCTGTAACACTTTAATGGAGGTAAAGGAATTTCGTTTAAAGAATTTCGTTTACTTGCCGTTAACCCGCGATAACTACACATTTACATACCGGTTTTACTTCAAAAATAGGGTAGTGTGAAATAGAAGCGGATTTAACTCATAAAACGTAAGTGTTTTACAACCAAGTCTTTAATATCGGTTCAATATTGATTTATCTTGTTACCGATACCAGTTTCATTGAGCATTTTGCATTTTAAGTATCCAAATTTGTTGCTCAAACAGCGACAAGATTTGATGTCGGAGTTTGCTAAAGGAACCTATGCAGGGCCCGATAGGACCCTACGTACACGATGAATGTCAAAATGTGAAATAACGTACGTAGGGTCTTATAAATAGGACTATTCTAGATCTACTTAAGATACAAATTCAAGAGAGAAAACAAGGCATAAATAAGTTTTATTTAAAGTGCTTTTTTGTCGTGTGCACCACTGAGACTGTCTACGCCGTGCCGGTTCATGTGCCAATCTGCATTTTGGCCCAACCCATTTACACAGTGTACGTAAGAGTTCGATTCTTCAGTGCGGGCACGACCGCATCCTGTACTGCATGAAGAAATCGAAAATAGCGCGCACGTAAGTCGTGCCTCCAAAACGATATTTCATTTGTCCGGGCACCCAACAAGTTTTCCTTCATGGGGTACACGACAGTCGGTCTCGCATTATGCATTTTCTTCAGTGTGTACGTACACGACTGTCGGGTAAATATCATCGGCTTTTTTTTTTGTTACACATAATTTTGATTTTCATGGGTTTTCGCGATTCATGGCTTGGCGTTTATCGGTATTATGCCCAAAAGTCCAAAAGCAACAGTAAACTTACCTGTAATTGTTTCGTTGTGATTTCCATTGTGTTTTGACTGTCGTCGTAAATCACTTGTGAACGATTCACTTTCAAAAACAGCGTTTAGCGTCCTTTTACCACAATGTAAAGATGCAACAGTATTTTCCCATCTCTAATCTAGGTCTAATCTCTTTCAATTTAGTTCTAAGCTAATATTGTTCAGTTTTTTCAAATACTCA
The DNA here is from genome assembly GCA_943736015.1 of Tridacna crocea. Lineage (NCBI taxonomy): Eukaryota > Metazoa > Mollusca > Bivalvia > Cardiida > Cardiidae > Tridacna > Tridacna crocea. The sequence continues at coordinate 5,391,336 of OX031068.1, read as the reverse complement.
TTTTTAGACATGTACAATTTTCATAACGTATAACATTGTACCATTATAGCTACATGTTGACACAGCGTCTCCTCAGGTTTTGTGTACAATTTTTGGTATCTTTTCCCGCCAAAGAAGTTTATTAATGCGATAGCTGCATATATAGTACAGCGACGATAGTGTGTCACTTGGGAAAGGTTAAACTGGTGGGTTTAAAAATATATTAAATAACACTTGAATTGTTTTTATAAACTGTAATCTATATACCTAAATGTATATCTACAATGCTATAGATTGAAGTTTAAATTATGCATTATTTGTTCTTGTGTTTGACAGTTTGGTTTACATTCAAGTGACGCAATACTAACCTTATCTATACATTACTGCACAGATCCATAATGGGCGGAGTAAATGCAAATAAAGGGGTGTTTGAAAAAGTAAAGAAAACATGGCAGAACTTTTTTGATGACAACTTTGATTCAATTAAAAGTGACTAGACTCTAGGAGTGTTTCAGATAGCCTAGAACTATCAGGTCACGTTCACCGATTTGAAACCCTCTGTATGTTCAACTGCAAGGTCATGCTATTTAAAGCAGGCAAAGCACACTCCAATCAAACAGATTTCGGACTTTCTCACACCAGTTCTAGATCTTTACACAAGTTTCTTTCCAAGTCACTAGATCTACTTTTATCAAAATGTATCATAGATGAAAGGCGAAAAATCGACGGAAAGTTTTCTTGCGTCTTGGTCACGCAACGGAAAATCACGATTTTGTTTGCATCACATCTAGATCTATAGGCGTAACTTCTATTACGCACACCACTCACGTGCATAATGTAATAAAAAAAATCGAGAATAGGTCGTAGGTTGTCTCTTTTTGCGCATTTTTCAGTTTGGACTTTTTCTAAAACAGCCAAGATAAAAAATATCTTGATTTTTACGGCTTCGATTCCATTCGGCTAATTCAGAATGCTCTCGTCACCTGCCTCAAAAATTGCCAACTTCGGCGTGCGTATAATTTACTTTTCCCTGGTTACGCCTATGCATCATGTCAGATCTCATGCGCGGATCCAGATATCTTTTTCAGGGGGGTCCCCACCGAAAACACACTCGTCTTATTATATGATACTTTGATTTCCGGGTTTCAGTGGATGTAAGCCGTTTACAAGAAAAGTCAACGTTTCCAGTTCTAACCATAAGGAGGTCTCCACATTTAGAACCTCTTTTCTGACTGTATTTTACATAAATGCTGTGCAATATCAAACCAGTACCATTTCATGAATCCGATAACCCAATTTTTGCCAAAATTCCAGGGGGGGGGGGGTCTGGACCCCCGGTCCTCCCCTCTGGATCCGCCCATGGATCTAGATCTACTTTTATGGATAAAATATCATTATCTCTCGCTAGATGGCATTCTATAAATACTCATCTATCTGATATGGGCATCCTGGGTACAGAACCGAACCTGCACTTTCCTACGCGACAACCGTTACTTTGAATTTAAAACACAAAAAAGGTTTACCCAATAAAACGCTACCTCGTGCAATTCACTCGACTTTGATCACCAGTTTAGAGAAATCTGTTGCTAAAGCAGGTCTCATTTCTCCTCATACGTATTGATACGTAAAAGCTATTTTCAACATTGCTACTTTATAGAGCGTAATATTACAGTCTGCCCGCATTCGGGGCTAGTAGTGATGCGTCATATAAGACAGTTGAATCTTCGAAGAATATGACATGCGCAGACAACGGTTAAACTGATACTGGAGGGCAACAGACACAGGAGCCTTACATGTTTTTATATAAATACAGAATGACGTCACTCTAGATAGACATTCGGCATACTGCAAAGAAAGAAAACATTGCAGGAAAGGAGGAAGTTCCCCTTTCCTGCAATTTCTCCTTTACCCGCAATGTATTCACATGCCTTCTACTTCAGTGCTGTAAAAAAGTACTTAGCTAAGCCTGTTCATTATGGTATCGACCATATCGGCAACAGGTAACTTGTAGTAAGTCTCAGCAACATTAACTTTAGAAAACATAGTGGGAAAAGGAGAAAATGCTGGTAACCAGCATTTTCTCCTTTTCCCACAATGTTTTCTACCCTCCCCAGACAAAATTTCAATTTTTCAGACGCTTTTTTTTTTGTTGTCTGCAAATGCTTTTGATTTGGACGAGCCTAAAATTTTGTCGTTTGGTAAAGAGTTTAAATTGTTTCATGAGTGAACAATTTAATGTAAGTGGAAATGTAATAACAATACTTCAAAACATAACCCTGTGTTCTAGCGATCCCTAGGAAGGAAGTGTTTGAAAACATTGTGGGAAAAGGAGACTTGTAACCAGCATTTTCTCCTTTTCCCATAATGTTTTCTTCTCTTTCAGAGACAGAATCCCGTTATTTAACCCTTTACCAGACGACAAATTGTTAGGTTTGTCCAAATCGAAAGCATTTGCAGACGACGAAATAAAAGTGACTGAAAATTGAAATTTGTGAAGGGTAGAAAAACATTTTTTGAAAAAGGGAAAATGCTGGTTCCCAGCATTTTCTCCTTTTCCCACAATGTTTACCAAACGCTTCTTTCTCAGGGCCGTCAAAAGTAGGGACTGTGTGGTAATGGGTTAACTCATATTAAATTTTATTGTCTGTAACTCATATGAATTTGGACCAGTCCTAAATGGTCGTGTCGGTGAACAAGATATTCTGTAGGTCTACTGCTGATTGTACAGTCGATCGTTTTAGCACTGTATCAATAAATCAATCGCTGAGCGAGTGCAAAGCAAAGCCTAACTATTACATTATGAGCAATTTTATCCTTTTGCATCAATGTCTTTTTTGGTGGAATACCGGTGGAAACATTTGATTTTATTTACTTCCTCTTTACCAAACAATCCCTGTTTTTTACGGCCCGGAGAAAGAAGCCTTCTGAAAACTTTGTGGGTAAAGGAGAAAATGCTGGTTACCAGCATTTTCTCCTTTTCCCACAATGTTTTCTGCTGTTCTGGGTTCAAGTTTCAATTTTTGGGTCGCGTTTACTTTTGTCATCTGCAAATGCTTTCAATTTTGACAAGTTTAAAATTTTGTCGTTTGGTGAAGAGTTACTTAAAGGAAAAGGGCAATTTACATAGTCTATAATGCTTCGCGCATTTTATGCGGTTGAACTAATATTCTATAGAGTGAGGGTACGCTGTTTTGATATAGACTCGGTATAGACTCTAAAGAGCGAGGGTACGGTATGACAAAATGGAAACGCTGGCATATGTAGAAATATGTATCATATAGAAGATCTGCAGATCAAAATCAAAATTTAAATATCGTCCTAGATATCTGCAAATTAAGAAGAAAATGCCAATATTCAAGTTATTAAAATTGAACTACTTTATGTCAACTTTAATATCATTGCGCTAAAGCCCGGGACCTTTCGGAAGTAGATTAATTTATCAATTTCATTGACAGGCGTCTTCTTCTGAAAAGGACTGTTAATACACTTGAAATTACGTTTTTCAGCCCGTCTGGCGTTTTTTGCGATAAAAGAGCATATAAAGATTGCTTTGTCTGTTTGTATGTGGTTAGGACAGAGAACGTAGTGATGATGTAGTCTACTCCAACGTGTTAAGGTATCTAGAAAGCAGTATAAACTGTAAAGCGTTTAGGTACATAAACAATATAAGCATGTTTAAAATTAAAAAAAAAAAATGCATGTTTCCCTTTTGACAGCGACAAAATAAATCGGCTAAAGCTTAACTGATAGTGTCCATGGTTGAGAGATAGAGCATCTGCCACATAACCAAAGGGACTGGAGTTCAATACACAGGAGCGGGGTTTTTTAAGTTTGGGATCTTTCATTGATCAACATATCCGGGTTAAGTACTGGTGTAGTTCCCAGGAAGCAGAATCAAGAGAGATTTGGATAATTTGTAGAAATTTGTTTTTAAATCGCTGATAAATATATATGTTTAGTTGTTTTATGACCGAAATATGTTTAACATGCGCTTTAGCCCATTACCACACACTACCTACTTCTGATGACCCTGATAAAGAAGACGTTAGAAAACATTGTGGGAAAAGGAGAAAATGATGGTAACAAGCAATTTTTCTCGTTCCCACATGAAGACTCTAAAGAGTTTAGGTACATACACAACAGAAATGAAGACTCTAAAGAGTAAAGGTACATACACAGCAGATATGACGATCCTAAAGATTAAAGGTACATACAGAACAGAAATGAAGACTATAAAGAGTAAAGGTACATACAGAACAGAAATGAAGACTCCAAAGAGTAAAGGTACATAGACAGCAGATATGACGATCCTAAAGAGTAAAGGTACATACAGAACGGAAATGAAGACTCCAAAGAGTTAAGGTACATACACAGCAGATATGACGATTCTAAAGAGTGAAGGTACATACAGAACAGAAATGAAGACTCCAAAGAGTAAAGGTACATACACAGCAGTTATGACGATCCTAAAGAGTGAAGGTACATACAGAACAGAAATGAGGACTCCAAAGAGTAAAGCTACATACACAGCAGATATGACGATCCTAAAGAGTGAAGGTACATACAGAACAGAAATGAAGACTCCAAAGAGTAAAGGTACATACAGAACAGAAAAGAAGACTCCAAAGAGTGAAGGTACATACAGAACAGAAATGAAGACTCCAAAGAGTGAAGGTATATACAGAACAGAAAAGAAGACTCCAAAGAGTGAAGGTACATACAGAACAGAAATGAAGACTCCAAAGAGTAAAGGTACATACAGAACAGAAAAGAAGACTCCAAAGAGCAAAGGTACATACAGAACAGAAATGAAGACTCCAAAGAGTTAAGGTACAAACACAGCAGATATTACGATCCTAAAGAGTGAAGGTACATGCAGAACAGAAATGAAGACTCCAAAGAGTAAAGGTACATACACAGCAGATATGACGATCCTAAAGAGTGAAGGTACATGCAGAACATAAATGAAGACTCCAAAGAGTAAAGGTACATACACAGCAGTTATGACGATCCTAAAGAGTAAAGGTACATACAGAACAGAAAAGAAGACTCCAAAGAGTAAAGGTACATACAGAACAGAAAAGAAGACTCTAAAGAGCAAAGGTACATACAGAACAGAAATGAAGACTCAAAAGAGTTAAGGTACATACACAGCAGATATGACGATTCTAAAGAGTGAAGGTACATACAGAACAGAAATGAAGACTCCAAAGAGTAAAGGTACATACACAGCAGTTATGACGATCCTAAAGAGTGAAGGTACATACAGAACAGAAATGAGGACTCCAAAGAGTAAAGGTACATACACAGCAGATATGACGATCCTAAAGAGTGAAGGTACATACAGAACAGAAATGACGACTCAAAAGAGTAAAGGTACATACAGAACAGAAAAGAAGACTCTAAAGAGTGAAGGTACATACAGAACAGAAATGAAGACTCCAAAGAGTAAAGGTACATACAGAACAGAAAAGAAAACTCTAAAGAGTGAAGGTACATACAGAACAGAAATGAAGACTCCAAAGAGTAAAGGTACATACAGAACAGAAAAGAAGACTCTAAAGAGCAAAGGTACATACAGAACATAAATGAAGACTCCAAAGAGTAAAGGTACATACAGAACAGAAAAGAAGACTCCAAAGAGTGAAAGTACATACAGAACAGAAATGAAGACTCCAAAGAGTAAAGGTACATACACAGCAGATATGACGATCCTAAAGAGTGAAGGTACATACAGAACAGAAATGAAGACTCCAAAGAGTAAAGGTACATACACAGCAGATATGACGATCCTAAAGAGTGAAGGTACATACAGAACAGAAATGAAGACTCCAAAGAGTAAAGGTACATACACAGCAGATATGACGATCCTAAAGAGTGAAGGTACATACAGAACGGAAATGAAGACTCCAAAGAGTAAAGGTACATACACAGCAGATATGACGATCCTAAAGAGTGAAGGTACATACAGAACAGAAATGAAGACTCCAAAGAGTTAAGGTACATACAGAACAGAAATGAAGACTCCAAAGAGCGAAGGTACATACAGAACAGAAAAGAAGACTCCAAAGAGCGAAGGTACATACAGAACAGAAAAGAAGACTCCAAAGAGCGAAGGTACATACAGAACAGAAATGAAGACTCCAAAGAGTTAAGGTACAAACACAGCAGATATGACGATCCTAAAGAGTGAAGGTACATACAGAACGGAAATGAAGACTCCAAAGAGTAAAGGTACATACACAGCAGATATGACGATCCTAAAGAGTGAAGGTACATACAGAACGGAAATGAAGACTCCAAAGAGTAAAGGTACATACACAGCAGATATGACGATCCTAAAGAGTGAAGGTACATACAGAACGGAAATGAAGACTCCAAAGAGTAAAGGTACATACAGAACAGAAAAGAAGACTCTAAAGAGTGAAGGTACATACAGAACAGAAATGAAGACTCCAAAGAGTAAAGGTACATACAGAACAGAAAAGAAGACTCTAAAGAGCAAAGGTACATACAGAACAGAAATGAAGACTCCAAAGAGTTAAGGTACATACACAGCAGATATGACGATCCTAAAGAGTGAAGGTACATACAGAACAGAAATGAAGAGTGTAAAGAGTTAAGAAACATTCAAACCGTATAGGTACATACAGAACAGAATTGAAGAGTCTAAAGAGTAAAGGTACATACGCAGCGGATATGACGATCCTAAAGAGTAAAGGTACATACAGAACAGAAATGAATAGTCTAAAGAGTAAAGGTACATACGCAACGGATATGACGATCCTAAAGAGTAAAGGTACATACAGAACAGAAATGAATAGTCTAAAGAGTAAAGGTACATACACAGCAGATATGACGATCCTAAAGAGTAAAGGTACATACAAAACAGAAAGGAAGACTCTAAAGAGTTAAGGTACATACACAGCAGATATGACGATCCTAAAGAGTGAAGGTACATACAAAATAGAAATGAACACTCCAAAGAGTAAAGGTACATACTCTTTAGAGTCTTCTTTTCTGTTCTGTATGTACCTTTACTCTTTAGGATCGTCATATCCGTTGCGTATGTACCTTAACTCTTTAGAGTCTTCATTTCTGTTCTGTATGTACCTTTACTCTTTAGGATCGTCATATCCGTTGCGTATGTACCTTAACTCTTTAGAGTCTTCATTTCTGTTCTGTATGTACCTTTACTCTTTGGGATAGTCATATCCATTGGGTATGTACCTTTACTCTTTAGAGTCTTCAGTTCTGTTCTGTATGTACCCTTACTCTTTGGGATCGTCATATCCGTTGCGTATGTACCTTTACTCTTTAGAGTCTTCAGTTCTGTTCTGTATGTACCTTTACTCTTTAGGATTGTCATATCATTTGCGTATGTACCTTAACTCTTTAGAGTCCTCACGGCTTTTGTGTTTGTACCTTAACTCTTTAGAGTTTTCATTTCTGTTTTGTATGTACCTTAACTCTTTAGGATCGTCATATCTGTTGTGTTTGTACCTTAGCTCTTTAGAGTCTTCATTTCTGTTTTGTATGTACCTTTACTCTTTAGGATAGAGATATCTGTTGTGTATGTACCTTAACTCTTTAGAGTCTTCATTTCTGTTCTGTATGTACCTTTACTCTTTAGGATCGTCATATCTGTTGCGTATGTACCTTAACTCTTTAGAGTCTTCATTTCTGTTCTGTATGTACCTTTACTCTTTAGGATCGTCATATCCATTGGGTATGTACCATTACTCTTTAGAGTCTTCAGTTCTGTTCTGTATGTACCTTTACTCTTAAGGATCGTCATATCTGCTGCGTATGTACCTTTACTCTTTAGAGTCTTCAGTTCTGTTCTGTATGTACCCTTACTCTTTAGGATCGTCATATCCGTTGCGTATGTACCTTTACTCTTTAGAGTCTTCAGTTCTGTTCTGTATGTACCCTTACTCTTTAGGATCGTCATATCCGTTGCGTATGTACCTTTACTCTTTAGAGTCCTCTCAGCTGTTGTGTATGTACCTTAACTCTTTAGGGTCTTCATTTCTGTTTTATATGTACCTTTACTCTTTAGGATCGTCATATCTGTTATGTATGTACCTTAACTCATTAGAGTCTTCATTTCTGTTTTTTATGTACCTTTACTCTTTAAGATCTTCATATCTGTTGTGTATGTCCCTTAACTCTTTAGAGTCTTCATTTCTTTTCTATATATACCTTTACTCTTTAGGATCGTCATATCTGTTGTGTATGTACCTAAACTCTTTAGAGTCTTCACTTCGGTTTTATATGTACCTAATCGCTTTAGAGTCTTCATTTCTGTTTTGATGTACCTATTCCCTTTAGAGTTGTCATCATTGTTGATAGGAACCTAATCTCATTACAGTCTTTATCATTGTTGTGTACGCACCGAATTTCTTTTAAGTCGTCAAGTCTATTGTGTATGTACCTTAACTCTTTAGAGTCTTCATTTCTGTTTTGTATGTACCTTAACTCTTTAGAGTCCTCACAGCTGTTGTGTTTGTACCTTAACTCTTTAGAATCTTCATTTCTGTTTTGTATGTACCTTAACTCTTTAGTTTGTGAAGAAGACTCTAAAGAGTTTAGGTACATACAAAACAGAAATTATTCTAAAGAGATTAGGTACATAGTTAACCATAATGCCGATTAGGCACATAGGCAATAGTGTTTTCTAGTCTTTCTGATTCAAATTTGAATCAATTTTTACACCTTTAATTTTTCGAAATTTTAAATGTGTATAAGGCTTGCCATTATTAATGTTTTTGTAATGTTTTCATGTCGTATTAATATGTCCCAATATAACTCTTTACCAAACAAGTCTGAGTTTTTTAGTTCTGATAACCAAGAGGAAGAAGCGTGAAAATCGCAAAATCATTGCGGGAAAAGAAGACAGTGCTGGTAACCAACAGTTTCTCCTTTTCCATAACGTTTACTACACTTCAAAGACAATCCTGTCATTTGATATACATCTATCATAATTTGTCATCTGCAAATGCTTTCAGTATAGATAAATATAAAATATGACCATCACAGGGACGTAGGAAGCAATTCAAGATGGGGGGGATGCTAACTCGTATTTTATGGAAAATTTTGCGTCGATTGAAACTATCCGCGACAAAGGGTAATTTGAATTACCATGATTGTCAAAATCATTTGGGGGGGCTTACCCCCTCCCCCCCCCGGGGGGGCTTACCCCCTCCCCCCCCCCGTTCCTACGGGCCTGCATCAGGTAACGAGTTAATTCTCTTCAAAACGAGAAAATTTAAGACATGTCGACATCGAAAGCATAAATTTGCAAGTGACATTTGAAATGTTATTCAATTTTTTTTTTTTAATTTGTCTTTCAAAAGGTAGAAAACATTGCGGGAAAAGAAAAAAAAATGCTGGTTACCAGCATTTTATTCTTTTCCCACACTGTTTTTAAAAACCTTCTTTTTCGGGATCGTTAAGAGTCGACCCACGGTATGGTTTGTATAGAATTAGAAAACTTGTTGGCAATGACTTTATATATAGATCTACTACATGTCCTTTTTCTGCCCATGTAGATTCCAGTCATTTAATTAAAAGCATAGATGTAGATCTATAATGAGTTTGAAATCCAAAGACTTAAAAAGCTTAGAAAATGACAATTGCTACATTTGGGATGTTTACTATTTTTGAAGACTAGTCAATTAACTCTTTAGCAGACAATTTCGAGTTTTCGCATTTAGCAAACCGATGAAAAAATCTGTTTGAAAACATCGTGGAAAAAAGAGAAAATACAAGAAACGGCATTGTCTCGTTTTCTCACTATGTTTTCTAGCCTATCATACAAATTCTGTCATTTTAACCTGAATTAAATTGTCGTCTGCGAATCCTTTTGATTTGGACAAGTCGTTCTCGTGTGAGTTGAACTAAAATTCCAAAGCGTTTGAATCAGTTTCAAGCTACAAACATACGGGATATTCCGGCAAAATTTAAGCCGGAACTACTTTTACCCTCGCTCATTCTACCGCTGTGTACCTTCACGCTATAGATTATTAGATCCACGATTTTATGCAGACTACCGGCAGTTTTTGCCCGGTATCGATCGGCGACGGATAAAACATGTTCGACAGACGGAGCTTACTGTATGAGTTTACATATTGAAGGCACATTGGGGTTTACTTGTGTTTCAAAGGCGCACATGTATGTATACATTATCTTATTTTATTCTCCATGCCTTATAATAAAATCTTGCTTTTTTCGAGTAAATTCTTTCCCCCGTCTCCTCTGTCCTTCGCTCTCCTTCATGTTCTAAGCCGTTTCTCTCTATCTAGCTGGTTTTTCTCGGTCTTTCGTTTTTCGTCTCTGCTTTTTTCATGGTATTATCCCTAATATAATGGCTAACTAGTAAGTATCAGAAAAGGAATATCTCTAACATTGCTATGGTATAAATAATGTTCGGGGCTATAGAGAATTTGGCGCTGTCGATGTTTTCATTTTGGTGTAAAAGTTGTTCCCGCAAATAGGCCAGTAGGGGACCGCATTATAAACATGGCCCCCTTTTTTTTCCACTCGCATATTACTCTTTATTCATTCTGATATTTCGATACCAGTCTGTTTGTCTGTCTGTCTGTTGACAAATACCGAATAATAATTCATATACCTGAATTAAACAAACGATCCATTGCTTCTAGAGTCCTGTGCAAAAAGGCTAGAAACCAACATTTTCTCCTTTTTCCACGACCTTTTCTACCCTTTTAATTACAAATTTATCACTTGCATCGTATTTGATCGCTCGCCTGTGAACATTATCAATTAACTCTTTACCAAACGGCAAAAATTTAGACTGGTCCAAATTCAAAGCATTTGCAGACGATAAAATGAAAGTGACTGAAAATTTGAAATTTGTTTTGAGAAGGGTAGAAAACATGGTAAGAAAAGGAGAAAATGCCGGTTACCAGCATTTTCTCCTTTTCCCACAGTGTTTTCAAAAGGCTTCTCCACCATGGTCGTTATGGTGTAAGAGGGCTATGAAGAAAATAAGAGAACTGTCTTAACATATACCCTTCTCTAAATAAAGTTATTATTATTATTCATTATTATTATAAAAGTCGGAAATGTGTGGTAAAGGGTTAACCCATTACCACACGATCCCTACTTTTTACGACCCTGAGAAAGAAGCCTTTAGAAAACATTGTGGGAAGAGGAGAAAATTAATGCTGGTAATATGCATTTTCTCTTTTCCCCACAAAGTTCTCTACCCTATCAAAGCAAAATTGCACCATTTGAACTACTTTGAAGTGGTCGTCTGCAAATGCTTTCAGTTTGGATAGATCTAAAATTCTGCTGGTAGTAATCGTTGTCTGTGCGTGTCATATTCTTCGAAGATTCGGCTGTCTTATTTGACGAATTACTAGCCCCGAAAGCGGCCAGACTGTAATATTACGCTGTATGAAGTAGCAATGTAGAAAATAGCTTTTATCAATACGTTTGAGGAGAAATGAGACCTGCTTTAGCTCCAGATTTCTCTAAACTGCTGATCATAGCTGAGTGAATTGCACGAGGCAGCGTTTTATTGAGTAAATGTTTAATTTAGTTTGAAATTCAAAGTAAAGGTTGTCGCGTAGAAAAGTAGTCCGATTCTGTACCCAGGATGCCCAAATTAGATAGATAAGTATTTATAGAATGCCATCTAGCGGGAGATAATGGTGTGGTAACTGGTAAAGAAAGGTACAAGAAAAAGTTGATGCAAAGCATCAAAGTCGCCGCAAAAAAAAATGTTTAATGCTTCAAGAAAGCCAGGGCAATTAAATAAATGTCAGTTTTCATCAGCAGATTTTTTAACACACTATGAAATTGATGTGACTGTGAATCTATATCAAAACTTATCTTCTGTTACAGTATCTAATATCCTATCACAGCGCTCTCTTAGGTCTTTTCCAAACGACAAATATCAGACTCTTCCAAATTCAAAAACTTGGCAGACGACAATTTAAAAAGCTGCAAAAATGGTGGAAAATTCGCTAGTAGTGGGGAAAAAGTATTTAATAAAGAAGAAATTGCTTATAACGAGCCGGAATGTCTCCTTATCCAACATGTTTTTCCAAAAGAATTTGACAGTACACATGTGATAACCCGTGTTTGTTTGGGAAAGCAGGGCCAAGTTACTAAAATGTTGCTGTCCTAGGAAAGTATGATTCAAGAGGACGTAAGTTTGCAAGGCATGCTTTCAATTCAAACAAGTCTAAGACTATACTGTTTGGTGAACAGTGTTAATAAAGAATCATGGTTTTGCATCGCGCTTTATGATCAACACAGCGAAAAAGTGGCCTCTCTCCAGATTTTTTTCCACAAATTAAATTTATGCAGAGCTCGTTGAGAAATAAACAAAGGAGTTCTAAACTATCTTTGTTTTAAAAATTAAACTTAGAAAGAAGTAACCAATAATGGTCAGATACAATCATAACCATCATACTCGTTCTTCGGCGGAATTTAGCACAATTTCAGCAATGTACAATTTTAGCAGTGGTCATTCAACAAAAAACACACAAATAGTAGGAAAAAGTATCTACTAAATAATCAAAATGATAAATAAACCAGTGTTCGAAGTTTGTACGAAATGACCAACTGGGTACGAAATGACCAAATTAGAAAGTATAAGTAGGTACGAAATGACCAAAATCGTACGAAATGGACTAGGTACGAAATTAACAAGGTACGAAATGACTGGAAACCTGTGCAGCCTTGACCAATGGAAACAAGGCATTTATGTGGACGAGTCCATTTCTCACGAATAGCGAAAGTAAAAGTAATAATTGGGCAGATTTTTTTTTTTTGTTGTTGTAAGTATTGACAGAACAAAAATAGTATCGTATTGTAATTTCGTAGTTTAAGAATGCATTAAAAAGCCAGTTTAAAGGCGAAGTAGAAAGATTCTTTGTTAACCTAACACCCCTATTAAAATGAAATTCCCACTATCCATGTCCTAACTCGAAAAACTATTAAAAATATAGTCGCGCGCTGCTGCGCGGCGACTAACAAAATTTCGTGTTTATGTAAACATTCAGTCATAAACCCTTAATCCTGCTAAATGACTGAAATGAAACTTTCAAATCGACAATAAAAACTCGAACTATGCTAATTCAAACTCATTTTTTTCATTTCCGAAAAATATCTCCCTATCGCCCTAACGGACAGAGTAGATCAGAGATGACTGCACGTTCTGTCCGTATAGACGTAAGGTAGTTAAAAGTTAGGTAATACCCAGCTAGATTTATTTTTAGCTGAATATCAAAATTAAAATACCTAACATTTATCCTATGGGCTGCTGAGTTCGACTGACTAACCTTTTGCGGACTGTGTAGATCAAGATCAGACTGCACAGAACGTGCAGTCTGATCTTGGATATACACAATGTCCGATAAGGACAGATTTACACCGTGAAGATTTCATTGAAATTGTAAAATTTTGCTTTGTACTATCGGCTTGAAAGTTTCTTCTCTTTTATCTTACCAGGATAAAGGTAAACCTTTGGTGCCCCCGAACCCCGAATATAGTCAACGTGCATTTCCATTCTAAATATTAAACCAGAGCTCCAGATAAGAGGTATTGATGGTATTCTTAATCCATTATTTCTCTTCCAAACCCTATGGCGTGGGTACTCATTAGAATCGTCTCCACTGCGAGACAATTCTGACGAGTACTCTCAATGTAGGGTTCACTTGAGAACAATTAGTATTTTCAATTTTTGAAATCAAAATCACTCCCTCTCTCTGAAGCTCTCTTAGACTCTAAAAAGATTGATGTAACGATCAGATCGATTTTTTACGTTGCTTTCAATATTATTTCAATCATATCACGGCGACAACTCACATATTGATGTACGAGGGGTGTTCGAAAAGTTTCGGGACAAGTGCTGCCATTCTTTTATATTTTGATATTTTTTAATGAGTTTTTCAGTAATGATAGCTACAACCGTATTCTATAGGTTGGTTGAAACAAATAAACGGAGATACACGAAACGCGTAATGAAGTGTCACCATAGCAACGTCAAGTCCACGTGAGCGGGGCACCTTGATGCACCGAATAAAAAGTTTGTATTTACAAACGTCTGAAATAGTCATGGTTATTCAAAATACTCCTCGGTATGCTCAGTGTTCCTCTGATGCCTATATACGCACGAATTAAAACATTTTTTGAAGTCTGATGATGGAATGTTCCTTGTACATTCCCTGACCACAACGGGAAGATCATCGACGTCGTCGATTTAGTGAACGCGTCAGTAACGCTTGATAGAGGGGAATAACCAAAAAGTAGGTATACACGGTGCGATTCAGGGGAGTATGGTGGGTGCGCTATAATGTTACTCTATCTACCAAGAGGTACTTTCTTGGTAGTTGATAAAGTATAAGGTGTGGCGTTGTTGTGATTTAAGCAGAATGTGCCGGGTTCTCCTATACAGCCCTGGTCAAATCATGTCTGTGCACGTGCACCTGAAACGAGCTTATGGTTGAACCTATGCATCTATAAACATGTACAACGAAATTATGTTTATAAATCACTAGTTTCACCAACCAATTCTGTAATCATATAAAATAAGAATATCACTTTATGTACAATGTTGTTCAAAAATCAAAAGACCGTACGTTTGGGTAATACTGTACTGCGACTGTCTTCCCAATCGGCAGTGTGTGGCAGAGAATAACTCCGTTCATTTCAATAAAATAAAACGTTTCACCATTGCTTTTGTAGGCAAGGATGAATTAGGATTTTTACACACAGAACTGTCTTGGTTGGTCTATGGATCATACAAACAAATCCAGGTTACATCGGCTGTAATAATGAGCGATTTCATTCGTTGTAGCTAGAGCTGGCTGCATCCAATGAAAAAGCGTATCGGGTGAACGTAAAAATCAAGCTCGATCCGCCAAGGGTAGAGTAATGTAGTGAATCGTCGGCCTTGGCTTGCGAGGATGGCTATGGGCCAGTCCTACGATGGGTCGAGGGGATCCAGTGTGGCTTGAGCCCAGGACCTCCAGCCACGGTTCACACAAGTCCAACACTTCATCATTGAGCCATGCAGGACCCCAACTCCGAGTGTTAACCCTTATACTGTTAAATAACTAAAATCAAATTTTCAATTCTATATTATTAACTCATTACCAAACGACAATATTTTAGACTGGTCCAAATTGAAAGCATTTGCAGACGCCCAAAATAAAAGTGACTGAAAACTTGAAATTTGTTTTGTGAAGGGTAGAAAACATTGTGGGAAAAGGAGAAAATGCTGGTTACCAGCATTTTCTCCTTTTCCCACAATGTTTTCTAAAGGTTTTTTTTCTCAGGGGCGTCAAAAGTAGGGATTGTGTGGTAATGGGTTAACACAAACTTCGCTGTTTTAAAGTTATGTTTTTGGCAATTGTATCTCTTCGTCGGACAGTGTAGATCAAAGATCAGACTGCACGTTCTGTGCAGTCTGATCTTGATCGACGCTGTCCGCTAAAGGTCAGCGAGTCGTGCTTATTGTTTCATTGGAGAGGTCATCAGACCTCTCCCAACAGTGGTAAGTTTTAAATGCCCCTTTTCCCATGTTGCGGGCCAAATATATACTACAACTTTATACAAACGGGAGAAAAGAAAAATCGTGAATATATATGGATCAGAGGATACATGCGGACTTGACATGTGGTTTTTTCGCCTTAACTATATTTAACTTAATTCAGTACACCGTTACTACGAATAATAAGTATACTATTACTATTATTAAATAGAAGTAAAGAAATATCTTTAGAAGAGTGAAAGGTGGGTATCTAGAAGTTATATTGCGGCCAGCGCAACTATCCATGCTTTTTTTTTGGTTTTCTTTTACCATACTTCTCATTATATTCTTTCCAAGAATATAATCATTTGTTTTGTGAAAAAAAAAAAATAGATAATCAAAGCGTTGAAAACGCCGGAGTGGAATTTGTGACGGAAGCCATTGTGTGGAATCGATGATTTAAAAGAAAAAGAGAAATATTATTCAAATATTTGCTTGAGAATCAACCAATTAAGCATAAATAAATACCTTTGTGGTTAAAGGGATAGTACTTATGACAAAGTTAGGATAGTTTTTGTATTGTTGGTCACCCTTTGATTATTCAGGATGTGTAAGTAGTAACATCCCTTGACAGTAGAATGCATGATGGATACAGAGTAAAACCTTGTTGATATATTGAATAAAATAAAGTTTGTTTCTGAAAACCGTAATTTTTAGATAACTTTGGCCGTACTGATTTATTTCCCAACGTAACAATCAATTATTCCGATCTATAAACATCCATGCACAATCAATTGGAGTAGCGTGCAATCATGGGACGAACGAGCCAATGTACGAGCTGGTTTTGGACACGAAAAAGCCCAGGACCAAGCCATCAGTGGACAAAATGTATATATCATTGCGCCAATAGAAGTCTGCTATGAGCATTTGAAGCCTTTTTTCAATCAAAAGTTAGTAATTCCTCGATCGATGGCCTCGTCCTTGTCTATTTTAACATGCCATTTCCAATTACATATCGGAGTGCTACAGATAAACTCATTTGTTTGAGAAAAAATGGGGTTAACTGATTTTTTCCCTTCGGCTTTGCACAAAATACGATGCATGGTCTTCTAAATTCAATATTGAACTCATAGTGGCATTATCTTCTTCGATAAATGGTTAAACCATTAATTTTGGTTTAGGTAATCAGATGTTGAGAAACTTGCATACATAAAAAAAAAACCCTTTAGAACAAGACATCAATATATTCTTAACAAGGGTTGGTGAATAAAGATCCTGGAAGTCACTGGTTTGATATAGCATTTATTGCATTTTTACGTAGAGGTGTGTTTGCCCAAGGTATGTAAGTATTCAAGAATTCGGAAGATGTACGACAATGTCTGTATGCACTCGTCACAAGTCGGCCGATAACCTTGTCCGTACAACGGTCTTTTCCGTTTGAACTACCAATCACGTGATACTATACATGGTAGTGCCACTGTAAATCGTTTACCAACGACGTAAACAATCTCGATGAAGTGATTCAAATCTATCTGTCGGTGAAAACTTCAATCGGAATTGATGAACTACGTTAAAAAAATTAATGAATGTACTAATATGTTGTCGACTGAAATATGATTACAAAGGGTTCGATAGAAAATTGAAGCTTGTTTTCTTTTTTAAGATAAGCCTTACAATTTTCAAAACGGGGATGAAATATACCAATCGGGTGCATATCAATCTACCAGGGCCCGTATTTACCAACCATTCATAATAATATTCTTAGTCTTATTCTTCAAAAATTCCTATATTTGAAAGTAACACAACCTCTGATTGGCTAAACCAAATCAGAAGTTGTGTTACTTTCAAATCTAGAAAATTCTGGAGACTGAGACCAAGAACGTTCTTAAGAATGGTTGGTGAATACAGGCCCAGATACAGCCGATGGATTTGATGGCTCCAATCACCCGTGGTATGCCGAATGGGTCTGTATGGTGTTTAACGCCTTTTTTCAACATCATTGCAGTTACCAGCAGCGGTTAGTTCGCATATACATGATTTTTCCTGAAGTTTCTTTTAGCCCCACATTGCACAAGGCCATTGTTTGTTGCCATAAGCAATGAGTATTATTTGAACAGGGTTCGATATTTGTTGAACCAGTTGACAATTATTCGAACTGAAAGGGTTTGCAGACGACATATGAAATACGGAAAGCCTGAATAGCGGGATTCGATCTTGGATGGCTATCGAGGGCAAAGTAAAAAGGCAGTTCAGTTTTCTGTTAAAGGGAATATCTTTCGTCTTTTCAGATAACATCTAAAAACAAACTCGTTCCTGTAGGTGCCTTTACACACTTACAGGGATGGAGGCGGAGTTCAAGGGGCGTGACATAGATCGTGGATGGGCGTGGGTTGTCATGGGCGCCACCTATCTCGGACTGATGATGTTTTCTACATCATACTTCATGGTGGGAGTGGTCTACGTGGAACTGTTAGAGCGTTACTGTGACGACGAAGTGAAGACGTCACTGGTAGGAACGCTGAATATGGCGATCTACGCTCTCCTAGGTGAGTTGGCGGCAAGCTCTCAAATTATGCTATACATACCCGGTATTACACATTAGTAATGAGGACAAAAAAATGTAGCATCCAGACACATCTCTGGGAAAGAAAAGGTAGCTTCATTAAAATGATATTCGTTATGCTATGCTTCCCTTTACCTAAAATTACATATAAGCCATGCTTTGTAAAAAGGGAGCTTCATCCATCTGCAAAAAGTATCAGTCCAGATCAGCCTGCGCAATCCGCACAGGCTGACCTGAGCCGGTATTTTTTGCTCTTTGTCAGTTGTCTGCATGCCAAAGGACCATTCTACCTCATGATTCAGTCTGTTGTTAAACAAGGCGCACTTTATGGATCCATCGTCACGTGATGACTTATTTGGTCTCATGCATCATGGAGATGCATTCAGCCCCCTTTTTCCTATCTTCGCAAGCCAAGACCGACGATTCACTACGCTACTCTACTTGGCGGATCGATCTTGATTTTTACATTCACCCGATACGCTTTTTCATTGGATGCAGCCAGCTGTAGCTGCAACAAATAAAATCGCTCGTTGCATTTCATCTTTGATAAAAATAGAACAAGGTCGCTACCTTTCGAATAGAAGGTAAAACATGGAAACCCACATGGATGTCTGCTAATCGCTTCATGTGCATTCGTTAAGCGGTTTGTAAAACGATATTTCGTTTGCTTTTAGAAATATGATGTAAAGGGGGGTAATAACCAGCATCCAGTAGAGGGCTTATCGCAGGAATCTCGAAATCGGGCTCAATCAGCCAAGGTAAGATCCACGTAGTGATCGTAAACTTGGCTCGCGAAGAGGCCTTTTGCCGAAACGTGACTGAATTCAATCATGGCTTACCACTGTGATTTGAGAATTTGAGAATTACGCACATAACAGTCACGTTTAGGCAAAACACCACCTAAAGATGCCTTTCTTGACTTTCTGTTGTAATATACTTGAGCTCTGTGGTTCTTTTGCCAAAGCTAATCCCATATGACCATTACATTTCGGCCGGTATGGTATCGGTATTTCTTGGTTACACATTTAGCGCTTTAACTAGTGTGCTGCAACGGAATCCTCATGGAATATGCACAGGAATCCGAGCCCTTGGAATATCAGGTCCAACCAAGTAAGGGGATTCCAGCAGGCCCGTATTCACCAACCATTGTTAAGAACGTTCTTTGTCTTAACTCTTTACGAACTCAAGAAAATTTTAGACTGGTCCAAATTGAAAGCATTTGGAGACGACAAAATAAAGGTGACTGAAAAATTGAAATTTGTTCTGGGAAGGTTAGAAAACACTGTGGGAAAAGGAGAAGATGCTGGTTACCAGTATTTTCTCCTTTTCCCACAGTGTTTTCAAAAGGCTTCTTTCTCAGGGGCGTCAAAAGTAGGGATTGTGTGGTAATGGGTTAAAAGTATTCTTTAGAATTTTCTACATTTGTAAGAAACACAACTTCTGATTCGCTAAACCATTCGGTTTAGCCAATTAGAGGTTGTGTTACTTACAAATTTAGAAAGCATTGGAGACTAAGACTAAGAATATTCTCAAGAATGGTCGGTGATTGCGGATCATGACCTGATTCTCGAATAGAATGTCGGGCAGTATTTATATCAGAGATCATTGTTGGCATTTTGAAAATCTTATTTTGATTTTTGTCTGCACTATAAAAACAACACGATGTTCCCTTGCGTTAAAATCAAGAAAACAACCGCCTTTAGAAAATCTCTCCTGCTCTTTGATAAGGTAACACACTACCACACAATCCCTACTTTTGACGCCCCTGAGAAAGAAGCCTTTAGAAAACATTGTGGGAAAATGAGAAAATGCTGGTTACCAGCATTTTTTCTTTTTCCCACAATGTTTTCTACCCTTCACAAAACAAATTTCAAATTTTCAGTCACTTTTATTTTGTCGTCTGCAATTCCTTTCAATTTGGACAAACCTAGAATTTTGTCGTTTGGTAATGAGTTAAAGCATCTGCCGTAATTATCCACACAGGCCCGCCTTTGCTGTCAGCGTAAGCTGACCTGGAATGGAATCGTTGTCTGCGCATGTCATATTCTTCGAAGATTTGACTGTCTTATATGACACATCACTAGCCCCAAAAGCGGGCTGACTGTAATATTACGCTCTATAAAGTAGCAACGTAGAAAATAGCTTTTATCAATACGTTTGAGGAGAAAGGAGACCTGCTTTATCTCCAGATTTCTCTAAACTGCTGATCATAGCTGAGTGAATTGCAAGAGGTAGCGTTTTATTGACTAAACGTTTATTTTAGTTTGAAATTCAAATTAATAGTTGTCGCGTAGGAGAGTGGTTCGGCTCTGTACCCAGGATGCCCAAATTAGATAGATGAGTATTTATAGAATGCCATCTAGCGGGAGATAATGGGAATGGAATTGTTTGCTATCGGTAACTTTTCTGCATGCCAATAGACCAGTCTAACCGACTGTACCAGTCAACATCACGACAAATAAGTTTCATGGATCCATGATGAAGTAATGGCTTGATTGATATTCTGAAGCATGGAGATGCAAGCCCCCTTTTTCCAGAGCATGCGTCAAATATCGTCGGTTTACTTCGAAAACCTCGTAACTACAGCTTGTTACAAGCTGTAGTTACGACGTTTTCGAAGTAAATCGATGATACAGTATATGATGTCTTGCTTGTTATTTTGCTGCACGGAGATACACATCTTCGCAAGCCAAGGCCGACGATTCACTACAATATTCTACCCTTGGCGGATCGACGCTTTTTCATTGGATGCAGCCAGCTCTTGCTGCAACGAATAAAATCAATCATAGCATTTCATCTTTGATAAAAACAGAACAAGGTCTCTACCTTTCGAATAAAAGGTAAAACATGGAAACCCACGTTGATGTCTGCTTATCCCTTCATGTGTATTCGTAAGCGGTTTGTAAAACGATATTTCATTTGCTTTTAGAAACATGATGTAAAGTGGAGTAATAACCAGCATCCAATAGAGGGCGCACCGCAGTAATCTCGAAATCGGGCTCAATCAGCCAAGGTAAGATCCACGTAGTGATCGTAAACTTGGCTCGCGAAGATGGGAAATACATGACGCTTAGACTGTTATTGACCTCGCACTTTTTTACAGCACCCTTTGCTAGCGCTTTCGCCAGCCGATTTACCTGTCGAACATCTGTAATGGTTGGTGGTGTACTAATGGCGACATCTGGAGTGTTGAGTTCATTTGTAGACAGTATTGGTATGCTTATATTGACGTATGGCGTTTTTGGAGGTAAGTTACCAGTATTGGCAACGACAGAATAAGATTGATTGACAGATTAGATAGCTATCAATGCCGTTTTCAACACTATTTCAGCTATATGGCTACTAGTAGGTGCACCTTTCCCTGTTTTCCTTGAGTTTCTTTTAGATCTACAAGTTCTTCATAAACCGCTGCGTACTTCCCCTATAATCACTGTCGAAACAATGATCAGCGGAAAGGGAGGAAGAATCCTGTCGCAGTAATTATTATCAATCTTCAGTAATATAAGAAATAGAGGATAATCCACTGTAATATTAAAAATCTGTCAAGTCATTAAAAATCTGTCACTCGAGTAGGGTCTGAAACGGTTTAAAAGTCCTTTGGACTTGTTTTCCAACCGCATCACATCCCATCCTGGCACTAGAATAGGGTGTGATGCGGTTGAAAAACGAGTCCGAGGGACAAGTTTCTTAACCATGTCAACCCCCATTCGAGTGACAGATTTTTAATATCACACGCTACCAGTTAATTATTCTATATTCCTAATTCTATCTTTGTTTGCACATAATTATCAAGAACAGTATGTATACATGTATCAGACTTTTCTGTAGTAACACATGAACTGATTTTGGCTGAAGCAGCTGACACAACAGATGACGGAACGCTCGAGGGTATGTTACATCATCCATCTCACCATTTGATGTCATGCATTGTTTTCCACCTTTACAATTTAAAACCAGACATATGAAGATAAAACATGAATCAGTTAACCCTTTGTCGCATGACAATTTTTCCAAATTAAAACGATCTCCAAATGGCAAATACTAAATTGGAACAGAAGGTCTTACGTTTTTTGATAGGATAGAAAACATTTTGGAAAAAGGAGAAAATGGTGGTTGGTAGTATTTTCTCGTTTCTCCACAAAGGTTTCAAAGAGCTCTCTCCTACAAAAGCTATTTCCTTTTCACGAAATGTTTAAAAGATTTCTCCAACAATGTCGTTAACTCAGGGTTGTTTGGAAAGATTGTAGCAAAATTTTTTTCACTGTGCTATTGTTTACAAAAGATGTTTGAAGTAGAGACAGAAACATTATTTTGTGAGCAATGTAGGAAAAAAGTATCATCACTAGTGATGTTATTGATGTTATTATATGTAGGAAAAAAATATCATCACTAGTGATGTTATTGACTGTGAAAAGCTTAAAATTATTATATACTGAAAAATCCCGGTAATTCACTGATAGAAATATAATAAACTCGCCTAACGTAGGATTCAAACCAACGACTCCTTGTTTTCTAGTTAGGTATACTAGCAACTGCGCACGCGGAATCAGATTTTTAAATCAATATACCATTATTTGTACAGTTATTACAAAATGAGAGTAGGCCTATTTAGTTTTAAACTCCTAAAGTAAATAGCGAAAGTAATGGCGAAAAGTGTAGTTTGTCTTGTCGAAGTTATGTGCGCCATCCATGTCATATTGATGACGTAACGAAATAAAAAACCTCTTGCATTCGTTTGCCTTTGCTGTTAAATGATACTGAACTCTTCTTAAATTATCACGAAGCTTGCCAGATAATAATAAGATTTTTTCTCGACTCGATTGATAAAATTTTGTCCCAAATACCATCTTATGTCAGAGTGTTTCATCATATATGTTAATTATACTTTCAAATATGTCTAAGGTATATTGTTTCTAAAGGTAATACAATAAAATATGTACCATTGAATAAGTTTAAGAATAAAGTTTCATGACCTGCACAGATATTGATTTAACAATGAACAATGAAGTCGGGTAGCGTCTTTCAAAATATACACTGAATAGACAGAATGTTTTAAATGACGGCCATTTTCATGTCGCATGACATAAATTTTAGTCTCTTCCTTCATTAATTTTATACATGTATTCATCGACCTGGTTTGTAAACAGACTCATCTCTGGAACTTAAACTTAATGAATGAAGAGACCAAAAATCATGCGACTTTGAAATGGACGTCATTTTGAACATTCCATGTAATCAGTGTATGTTTCGAGATGCTGTTTTTCAAAAGACGAGCCTGATCACAACCCAGATCAATGATTTACTTTAAAAACCGCGTAACTACAGCTTGTAACAAGCTGTAGTTACGAGGTTTTTGAAGTAAACCGATGTACGCTTTGAAAGGCACTACCTGCTTTTATTGTTCAATGTTCCCTAACACGCTGTACATGACATAAAACTTTATTCTTTAATCTGTTTAGTGGTATCGATCTTGTTTTATTACCTTCGTAAACAATATAAATTAGACATAATTGAATCTGTAATATATATTATGAGACATGTATAAATATGTATCTATTTAAAACCAATCATGTAAGCACGCTCGCTGGCACACCAAAATGAAAATGATGAGCCTAATGTGAGCGATTCAAGATCACCAAGGTCTTCTTCTACTTGTCGTTTATACTTTGCTCTCTATTTTTAGGTATCGGAAATACCTTAGTCGGAATACCTCTTGGAGTCATCCTCGGATATTACTTTGAAAAACGCCGCCATTTTGTGATCTCATTGGCAGCTGCCGTGTTTGGCGCGGGCATGTTTCTTTCCACACCGGTAGCTTTGTCGATATTCACGGAATATGGGATTAAAGGGGGATTCATGATTTTAGGTGGATTTAATCTTCACATGTGTGTAATAGGAATGATATGTAAGCCGTCATCTCTAGAAATCAAGATTCAACGACACAAATCAACGCATCGCTCATTTATACAGTCAACAGAAAGAATCAATGGAGTTAGAGATATAATCAGAAAATATGTCACAAAGTTAAACGCTTTATTCCACATTGAAATGATGACAGATTTTAGATTCGTAATGTTTCTTCTAAGTACTTTTACGTGGAATTTTATGCTAGCCATGTGCCAAATGCATTTGCCGAACTACATGTTGCTCCGAGGTTCTAGACCAAGGGAGGTAACTGTGATCATGACATTATTTGGTGCATGCAATACTATTGGTCGATTTCTTGGTGCAATTTCTGTGAATAATTCGCGAGTAGATAGTTTTACTTCTACACGTTATATTGTTAGCTGTATCGGGCATTTTAGTATTGACATTTCCATTATATGGACATATGAATGGTGCGAACTACTTTTTTGCCATTGCCATAGGGTTGTTAACAGGTGGACCGAATGGTATAATGGCATCAATAGCTCTTAGTATTCTAGGACTGCAAAAGTTAGCAGCCGCTCATGGATTAGAGTATTTCTTCTGTGGGCTTGGTTTTGGTGGCGGACCCCCAATTGCTAGTAAGTTAAAAGGTTTCTCGCTTACTGTTAACTTAGTTTTATTAGACACTATTGTTTTAGATTGCTGATATCGATTAGGACCATTTGTAGACGAAACGATATGATAGAGTTTATCTTTGGCATCCCAGAGCCTTGTTCACACCATGAAAAAGATGTAAATATCTATTGTCTATTTCCTCCGTCAATTTTCTTTTTAAAATCATTACCAAACGACAAAATTTTAGGTTTGTCCAAATCGAAAGCATTTGCAGACAACAAAATAAAAGGGACCTAAAATTTGAAATTTGTTCTGTGGAGGGTAGAAAACATTGTGGGAAAAGGAGAAAATGCTGGTTACCAGCATTTTCTCCTTTTCCCACAATGTTTCCTAAAGCCTTCTTTCTCAGGGTCGTCAAAAGTAGGGATTGTGTGGTAATGGGTTTAAGATATTGCTTACTTTGAACCCTTAACTGACTTACTGTTGTTACTGACCTTTCGCGGACAGAGTAGATCGAAGATCAGACTGTACAAAACGTGCAATCTGATCTTGGATCTACTTGGATCATTTCTACACAACTACCTTTCAAACAGCAATATTTTGGATTTTCCTATCGGCTTGAAAGTTTCATGTCTTTTAAGGATTACACAGAGTTTTTTTCATCAGGTTGTGGTTAATATGGGGAAATATTTGCCGAAAAAGGGAAAGGTATGCAAAAATAACGAGTTCCGTAAGGCACGAGTTATTTTCGCGGACCTTTCCCTTTTAAGAAAAATATTTCCCCATATTAACCACAACCAGATGAAATAAATTATATATTATATTTCATAAGTTATACATTATATTTCCTCTGATTATTTTGTCAACGAATGCCACTTTTAAAACTAGTGATATCAAGTTAATTAACCGGATAACTGATATTTAAAAAAAAAAAAGTAGTTCCAGATTTTCGGCAGGAGGAAATATTCACTGTGACGAGGAAATAATTCCCCATTCCCAGCTTAAATTACGACATTTTTTACCCCTAATATTTCTAAAAATAGACATGAAATATAATAATAAAGACGTTCCTTGTTTCAGGTGCCCTGTACAGCCATTCGGGATCCTACGGTACCAGTTTTATTGTAGCAGGTACATCAGCCTTAGTGCTTATAAGTGCTTTTTTCGTGCTCAACTCAGTCGAGCATGGAATTCCAAAGTCGCAAAAATTTTAATTGAGAAAAATGATTGAGAAAATTCTTACTACAAGCTTACAGCATTCAGACGATGTATTTGTGAAATATCTGATTATAATATTGACGTCGTCCTTTTTTGGAGATAATAATCTCTCCCTTGCTGAAAATGAAATATTCTTTAATGCAGTCCATGCTTTTATTGAGAATAGCGGTAGATTCTCCTGAGTTTCAAGCTAAATTCAACGTTACTAGTGTATGGTACCTCTCTTTTGGTATTGTACTTCCGCGGACACACATATACACGAGGCCTATAAAAGTTAATTTTTACATTTTCTCTCTCACTCTGCACAACCTCTGATCATTATTCTTTTTTTTTTCATTCCTCATTTTTTTCACCGTTACTCTTTAAATCTTTCACTGTCAGCTTATTATTTTGGTGTCTTTGTTGTTTACTGTAATTGTCATACCACGTGACTTTCTTTAGGGATAGGAACTATATAAGCTTTGATGCTTTCGTTCTAATCCTATTCGCAATATGTTGTTGTACATGAATAATATCTGTTATAATATTGAATGAAATATGTTTAAACTAAATTCTTACTAGAAAAGTGAAATATTAATTAAAACCTCAGCTGAGCATGAATGCAAGTTTTGATAAGCATGGCACCAGTTGGTTTTTGTTTCCTTTTTTTGTGGTATTTGTCGAAGACAATACCACTATGAGTTCAATATTGAATGTTGAAGACCACTTACCATATTTTGTGTAAAGCCAAAGGAAATAAACCCAATAAAACTCATTTTTTCTCGGGCAAATGACTTTTTTGGTAGCACTCACATAGTTAATTGGAAATGGCATGATAAAATATACAGGGTGACCCATCGATCGTTGAATTACTAATTTTTGATAGAAAATAGCTTCACTCGCTCATAGTCTTCTATTGGCGCTATGATACAAAATTTGTCCATCGATTGCTTGGTTCTCAGCTTTTTTGTTCTAAACCAGTTCGTCCCATGGCTTGTTCATCCCATGATTGCGCGCTACCCTATTTGATTGGGCATGAATATTTATAGATCGAAATAATTGATTGTAATGTTCGGAGTTATATGTTAATTAAAGGCCAAAAATATTTCAAAATCATAGTTTTCAGGTGCAAACTTAATTTTCGCCGATTATTCACATGTTTTCTCTGTCTTTCCATCATTCATCGTACTATCAAGGGACGTTACTCCTGACTCCTCCTAATTATGAAAGGGAGATCACCAATACACAAAATTAATGATCCTAACTTTGTCATGAGTATTGTCCCCTAATCAAAAAGGTATTCATTTGCTTAGTTGGTTGACTTTCAAGCCAATATTTGAATAATATTTCTCTTTTTCAAATTATTAATTCCACACAACGGCTTCCTTTAAAAATACCACTTCAGCCTTCTCGACGCTTTGATTAATTTCAAAATTCTACTTTAGCCCTTTACTGCTCTATCTCGAGTTTTACTGTTGCTTTGTAAGATAGTGCTTTGACTGATTGGTGTTTAACGCCCTTTTAAATATTTCCTCAGTTATATGGCGGCGGCCAGAGCACCCAACAATGCTTATCTCGAGTTTTTCTTACCAATACATAGAGGAAGTTTGTCTTTTTCGGTGAAAGATCGAAATTTATTTCATTGAGTAGACGCCATCGGTAATATTTTCACGAGTGGCGGAGCCACGAGTGAAAATATTACCGATGATGTTCACGAGATGAAATAAATTTCGATTTTTCACCGAAAAAGACAAATATTCTATTTATTTCATGATTTTAACCCTTTCGAGGAAGAGCTTTATCAAAATCCAGAACAGTTCTTTTCCGTTATTCCCCGTGACGTACCCCTCCCGCATAGCAACGCGTTACAATATTACGTCCAGCACGAGAAATGTAAGGTATATGACGTCATATTTCCCATCTGGTTGTTAGGCACGCGCAATTTACCAAGGCAACAAGAACGTGAAAATCGGTATTTCCACTGGTCGTACCAGTGTAAGATCAAAAAATATTTTCACTGTTATTTCTCGATATTCTACCGGAAAGCATGAAATAATTCGCACTATATGCTTCCAGAGCCAATGGTTGCTTTGCCGCACAACTGCCGTAGATCGGAAAACAAATTTATTCTTGTCGCAAAGACAACGAGATGCGCTATCCGGGCTCGGTGTAAAATAGTGCCGAATTATTTCTTATCACTCTACTACAGAACCTGACCTGCTAGCATATTTCATCCAACCTACTTTTTATCTATTAGTTTTACTTCAACTTCAATGTAATCGAAAAAAAAAAAAACGAAATGCTCAATCAATGAATATTTCTCCGTCTGTTCTCTTTCAGGTAGCAGCGTTATTTTAGGAAGTGCTCTGGCATTAATAGCGTATCTACGATCTCGAAATAAGGAAGGCGCAGATAGCGAGGCAACTGAATTACAAATTAATACGACCAAAGACAGTATGAGCAAAAGCTCAGAACAAAACAAACGCAACAACTTGGAGGATCCGCTGCTCAATACAAGTGCTAGCAGAAACGATGTTCATGTATTGACGAATGTACTGCGTCCAGACATTGAAGATATTCTGACTTTAGCAGGATCGAGTCACAGTCTAACCATTTGAGTTTTTTTTTTTTTACGATATTTTGACCTGAATTAATTACTATGAAAAATGACGATTTGTTATTGATGGGCCGGTGAAATGCAGAGAAATGACCCCCATTACAAAATGACCTGCGGTCATTTCTCGACGTAGAATAATGACCCATGGGTCATTTTTCTACGTCGAAAAATGACCCATGGGTCATTCCTCTACGTCGAGAAATGACCCGGGGGTCATTTTGTAATGGGGTCATTTTTCTGCATTTCACCGGCCATCTTTTCATTTAGACGTCAGATAATCACAAAACTGAGAAAAGATGGACATAGAATGAAGAGCATGTTCAAATTCGGCCCTAACCGTTAAAACATTGGGCATTTTCAGCCATTATTAGAATATCTTAAGTTAAGACCTGTGTAATGAAAAACAGCTATTTCCACTAAAATATCATCCTGCAAAATTTGCTATAATTAAAAATGAGTATTATTAAACTACTTTCACCTTTTCATTTTTTCCATTTTTTCCTTCTTTGAATTATCAATTATAAATCTAAAACCACTATATTCTCAATTGGAAAAGAGATAATAATTACCTCCCTTTTTAGAAAACAAACAAAAGTATCAAAAAAAAGTTTCAAGATAGACATAAACGGAATTTCTGATCCGTTAGAAATGTGCAAAAATATTATTTCTGCGTAAATCCTTATTTATCCTTATTTAACAACCAACTAGAATTTTTGCCCAATGTTCACCGGAAGTGCATTACACAGGTCTTACCTTAAGGTAATACATTCGCTTTGGCTTTGGTGTGGCTTATTACCAATGTTCCAGGTTAGCTTAGCACTCCTTTCTGGTGTCCATAGTATGCCGTTATGACTCATGCTTAACTCCCTTGGACTTATCCAAATTATACACATTCACAGAGGACAAGTTAACCCTTTACCCAATGAAGCATTTCTATGGTATCTCTAATTCTAACATGACACGCGACTTTGGCTCTA
The DNA here is from genome assembly GCA_943736015.1 of Tridacna crocea. NCBI lineage: Eukaryota > Metazoa > Mollusca > Bivalvia > Cardiida > Cardiidae > Tridacna > Tridacna crocea. Next base: position 5,362,009 of record OX031068.1, on the reverse strand, counting down.
TAAACACAGTGCAAGGAAAACGTGGTAAAATCTGCGACAATCCATGTAGAGTGACGTCATTCAATGAGTGACTTATTCAATTTCACCTTTTTCCACAATGTTTTCCAAAGGCTCCTATAAGCAATGTGTAGAAATGAGTATCTATGGAGTAAAGGGTTAAACGTGACCGAAATGACACAAGTTGTTATATATTGCAATGGTTGAAAGCGTTGTGAAAAAAAAGACAAAATTCTGATTAACTGCATTTTCTCCTTCTTTTGTAACGTTTCCAAAAGGTATCAGTGTACAGTAAGGCGTGGAATATCCGAAGTGGCCATGGGCAAATTTATAAATATCAAGAAAAGGCAAGATTTGACTGCAGATTTGAAGGTGAGGATTGATACTGGTGCCCTGAATGGGTTCAAAATCTAAAATAAAGCCCATTTTCAAATTCGAAACTAAAAGATCATGACCCTTCCACAGTTTACCGGTACCCTGTGCCTTTAGGAATCCAAAGGTGGTAGGTTTGCGGACTTTTTCTGTTTTTGCGGGCTTATTTTGAAAGGTAGGAATACGCCATAAAATTGTGGAAAAAGTAGCTGGAATCATGGTATTTTTTGGCATGTCTACAGACTTTGAATTGATTTTACTGTACAGAAAGCATGCCACTTAGCGGCCATCGATGCAAATCTGCTGTCTGCTGCACTTTGAGTTTATCGTGAAATCGCTCGATTTCGAGCAGTTTCCGCAACCATGCCAAATAGGTATAAGTGATAGGTTTTGTGCTTTTCTTACAGTATTCATATGATTTGTTGTGATTAATTAGCAATTGTATATTGCATTTAGACTATGAACAGGTCTCTTTGTTTGCAGGTCGGTGTTTGAAGGAAATTTTCAAGTCGGTGTCGTAGTTGTTTGTCGACAGCACAGGAACTGTGGTATTTACTGTACAATGAGGCCAAAGCCAGCAGTCTTTAAAACCTGAAAGCACGGAACTGTTTTGTAAAAAGTTACACGTGTCACAATGGTGTGATTATCAGCAATCTTGTAGAAGAGACTCTTATTGGTGTTAATAAGAAAGTTGTTGACGACTCCATGTTTTATGACAACGAAAGGGAGAATTACTGTAAAGTGTTACAGAAGAGAAGCATAAAGCTTTCACCATGTTTCCCATGTTGTTGTTGTTCTTCTAAACGCTTTATTTTGGTGTCATACGGCCCCAAAATTTAAAAAGTCGTGACCATAGAAACATAGGACAAGTCGTAAGGACATCATGTGCCATTGCACCATGACCAGCTCTTGGCATTATCTCTTTTTTTGATCATCTGTTAACTCTTTACCAAATGACAAAATGGTAGACTGGTCCAAATTGAAAGCATATAACCCTGTCCCAAATGGCAACTTTTGGACCAGACCAAACTGAAAGCATTCTGCAGGTGACAACTTAACAGTTGCTAAAAAGATGATATTTCTATATGATAGGGTAGAAAACATTGTGGGAAAAGGAGAAAATGCTGGTTACCAGCATTTTCTCCTTTTCCCACAATGTTTTCAAAAGGCTTCTATTCCTGACCCGTAAAGACCAGGGCTTGTTTGGGAAAGGGTTAAGACGTCGAAAGCTACTGAAAACTTGAAATGTGTATTGAAGAGGGGACAAAACATTAGGAGAAAAGGGGAAAATGCTGGTTACCAGCAATTTCTCCTTTTCCCACAATTTTTTCAAAAGGCGTCTTTATCAGGGTCGTCAAAAGTCGGGATTGTGTGGTAACGGGTTACCTAGTGTTTGAAGATAACCTTGAACGAAATTGAAGTTTCATTTTCGTATTACCTTCTTGTGTCAGTTTCGGGTTAGTGTGACACCTGTATGATCCAAAGGTCATTTTACAACCCTCTTTTGATCCTTTGAGCGAACTGCTCAGCTGTATTAACAGAAATACACCGCTGCACGGTTCTTAAAATTGTACCGCTTGACTGAAAAAATCACACACACACATACACACTTTTATTTCATACTTTACGGTAGGATATTGAGAAATATAACAGTGAAAATATTTTTCGATATTCCACGGGTACGACCAGTGAAAATACCGATTTCTTTTTAGTTACCTAGGTAAATTACGCGTGACTCAAAACCACATAGAAATATGACGTCATTTACCTTACATTTCCCGCACTTGACGTAATATTGTAATGCGTTGCTATGTGGGAGGGGTACGCCACAGAGAATAACTGAAAAGATTTGTGCTGGATTTTGATGAAGTTCTTCCCAGAAAGGATTAATAGCATGAAATAAATAGGATATTTGTTTATTTCGGTGAAAGATCGAAATTTATTTCCTCGAGTGAACACCATCGGTGATATTTTCACGAGTGGCTTCATCGAGTAAACACCATCGTTAATAATTCCACTCGTGAAAATATTACCGATGGTGTTCACTCGATGAAATAAATTTCGATCTTTCACCTACAAAAACAAATATCTTCTATATATCTACAAATGCATTTGCACTTCAAGACAAAAGTTGTCACTGGTGTCCATGAAATTTGTTGTCGATCCACGTTTTTCCTCTACAATATAAGGGAGATAAACACCAAGTCTTAACAGCGTTTCCTGTGAAATTGTCCTTCTTGTTACGATTACCATTATGGTGTCGCACCACTGCGAGATTGCTTCCGGGTCGTAGTCAAAAGTAGTCCTATGTGAATTTTTTCATTTGCACTGTTACACGAAGCCGAGATGGCTTGGAGGTATATGATTTAGATTTGCTTGAAATTTGGGCAATGGGGGACCACTTAGATGTGTTTTTATTGTGCACTGACAGGACTACTTTGTATCAGTGGAGTAACAAAAAGTTGGGGTCATGGCAGTGATTAGATGTTCCTGAGAGGATAAAATTTAGGGTGCCTGTGTTGGTTGGAAATTAGCAAAAAAAGCAATCGGTTGACATGTTGTATTTTTTGCAGGCCTATGGTGGTACTTTTCAGAGTAACTAACAGACAAGCCATAATTTTGCCGTCAAGCAATATGCGAAGCTTCAAATATGGTCAATTTTTATTTATATTTAATTAGGGAAAAAAACACAGGTGTGACACTTTCAACTCAAGGGTTGTTGAAATTCGGATCTTTCGGTGTAAACTCAAAAAGGATAATATCATCAAGCGGTGCTTTGGTAAAGTGAATGTCCGTGATAACCTATACCAAACAAGACTTTAGTCATCACATAATTATTGATCCATCTTTTTTTGTCCAATAAATGACTGTGAAACCAGCAGTAGAATAAATAAATTCACAAATAGCAAAGTTCTTTATCCCATATCAACCTGCATGGCCGTGACTGCGCTCGCAGACACTGTTCGATGCCTTTTTGTCAAATGCACTGTACATTCTTTTTCAGAGAACATGGCACGATTATACAAATTATGGGAGTATAAAATATGAGTTAGCATTTCACACAACTTAAGAATATTTACCTTATCTCCACTAGACACAAAACTCTTTTTTTCAGATGGCATACATCAAGATCAGACGGTACAGTCTGATTTTGGAGCTTTAATGTCCGCTGGTTTAGTCAAGCCTGTAAGATTAAAAAAAGAAACCTTTTAAAACTTGCTTGTGCATTGTAAATTTTGCCGACGCAAGAAAACCGAGTTCACGTGGACCATGCTCTGTGAAAAGAGGGCTTAATGTATCTTCTAAAAGAATCAACTCATGTCAGCCTGCGCAGTTCGCGCAGGCTGACATGTGATGATACTTTTTGCTATTAGTAAATTTCATGCATGTCTAAGAAATGTTCTACCTCCATGTCCAGTCAATTGTCAGACTTCACGGAAATTACGAATCCCTGATACACCCAGTCACACCAATCTAGTTCTCGGAACGTTTTACCCCGTTCTGTCATAATCGGAAAGCGGGTTGCGGTCAGGGAAGAACGTGTTACTTTGGCCTGATAATCCCTGAAGCCCTTGTCTTACCAAACCTGTTCTTAAAAAAGGTTTATCCGGTCAACAAAATCGTAAAACGGGCTACGGTCGGGATACGCGTGATATCGTTCGGTAAAATGCAATCGCACTGCCAACTGATGCCAGACTGTTCCGCAGTTCCGTCTGTAGAACGTCCATCTCGTTCTGGGTAAGTTGTCACTCCGTCTAATTACAGGACGGGATGAACGCCAAAAAATTTCGAGCAGACTCAAAGTTTCGGGGCTCCTTCCCGTCCTAACACGTCCATTAAGTTGTAAACAGATCGTAAAAGGTGTCTTATACGCCCACTTCGTCCAAACACAGTTCAATTTCTTTCAACAAAAAATTTCGGAATGAAGTGAGAACGACTTCGTTGTCTGTGCATGTCATATTCTTTGAAGATTCGACTGTCTTATATGACGCATCACTAGCCCCGAAAGCGGGCTGACTGTAATATTACGCTCTATAAGGTAGCAATGTAGAAAATAGCTTTTATCAATACGTTTGAGGAGAAATGAGACCTGCTTTAACTCCAGATTTCTCTAACCTGCTGATCATAGCAGAGTGAATTACACGAGGCGTTTTATAGAGTAAACGTTTATTTCAGTTTGGAATTCAAAGTAACGGTTGTCGCGTAGGAAAGTGGTTCGGTTCTGTACCCAGGATGCCCAAATTAGATAGATGAGTATTTATAGAATGCCATCTAACGGGAGATAATGAGAACGACTTTGGTGGGACGGTGGTATATTAGATGATGTCTTGCTTAGCATAATGGCATGACGCACTAAGCTCCCTATTTCCAGAACACGTTTCATAATATTTTATGGCCAGGGAGAGTTAATTGACATGGCGGCAGCTCGAGACATTGATCGTCTCTTATCACGTTTAAAAAATAATTGAATTTCACACCGAGATATCCATCTTCAAATCACACGTACAATGAAATCTTGTCTTGTAATTATTCTTCTCTATCAGTCTTCCTTCACAGCGCTTATTGCCGACTGGTTATGTTTTAAAGCGATTCCAGGAAACTTAGATAAGAAAATACGCAGCACCAGATTAACCCTGTCCCAAACAATCGCTGGTTTTTACGGGTCTGGAATAGTAACCTTTTGAAAACATTTTGGGAAAAGGACAAAATGCTGGTAACCAGCATTTTCTCCTTTTACCACAATGTTTTCCACCCTATCATAGACAAAAATCATATTTTCAGCAAGAGTTGAATTGTCGTCTGCAAATGCTTTCAATTTGGTCTAGTCCAAAAGTTTGTCGTTTGGGAAAGGGTTAAAAAAATGTGACCCATCATGCAAAACGGGACCTTCTGGGAACTGCAAAAGGTGTCAACCCTGATCAGACTGCGTGAATTGCGCAGGCTGACCAGGGTCGACACTTTTCGCTTTAATGGCATTTTCTGTATGAAAAGTGGTCATTGTACCTTGTTATGCAATCAAATTTGAATTATCAACTTAAACTGACCTGCACTATCATTGATCTGTTGTCATCTAATTCTACAGAATTCCCAGATGGTCCCTTTTTTGCGTGATGGGTCACAAGTGTTTTTAAATTATGACAGTCTTAACCTATTACCACACAATGACGACTTCTAACACCGCTGAAAAAGATTGATTTTGAAAACATTGTGGGAAACGGAGACAATGCTGCATGGTTACCAACAATGTTTTCTATCCTTTCAAAGAAAACTCATTTCATGCGAGCCACGTTGAAACTGTCATCAGCAATTACTGTCAATTCAGACAGGTTTAAACTCTTATCTTGTGAGGCAAAGGGTTAATTTACCAGCTGGTTCATTGAATGCTAAAAAAGCGCAGAGGCATCGAAAATATAACCCTTGTCCTGCTAAATGAATAAAACGAAACTTCTAATCTATTCCCACACAATCCCTACTATTATTTACCCTGAGAAAGCCTTTAGAAAACAATATGGGAAAAGGACAAAATGCTGGTAACCAGCATTTTCTCCTTTTCCAAATTGTTTCTACTCTTTACAAGACAAGTTTCAAATGTTCAATCACTTTTATTTTGTCATCTGCGAGTACTTTCGATTTGGACAATCCTAAAATATTGCTTTTTGGTAATGAGTTAGTCCAACAGGAAAACCCAAAATTCTGCTCTTATAAACTTTTTTTTTTTTGGGGGGGGGGGGGAATTTTCTTAATTCTTTACAGACAACAAAATTTTAGACTGTTCCAAATTGAAATCAATAGCAGACAACAACACTAAAAAGACTCAAAAATTGAAATTTGCATTTGGAAGGAAGGAAAACATTATGGGAAAAGGAGAAAATGCTGGTTACCAGCATTTTCTCCTTTTCCTATAATGTTTTCAAAAGGCTTCTTTCATAGACTCGTGAAAACCAGGCATCGTTTGGTAAAGAATTAACGGACAATGTAGTTCCGAGATCAGGTTTCACAATCTGCGCAGTCTGATCTTAATTTATACCGTTTGCAACACGTCACTGGGTAACACTTAACAACCAATGGGGTTAAATAGAAAGGCGTCATACTGCGGTAAAACTTGGGTTAAGGTAAGACCTGTGTAATGGAAAACAGCTATTTCCACTAAAATATCATCCTGCAAAATTAGCTATAATTAAAAATGAGGATTATTGAACTACTTTCACCTTTTCAATTTTTCCATTTTTTTTCTTCTTTGAATTATCATTTATAAATCTAAAACCACTATATTCTCAATTCAAAAAGATATAATAATTACCTCCCTTTTCAGAAAACTAACAAAAGTATCAAAAATAATTTCAAGATAGACACTTACGGAATTTCTGATCCGTTAAAAATGTGCAAAATTATTATTTCTGCATAAATCCTTGTTTATCCTTATTTATCAACCAATTAGAATTTTCACCGGAAGTGCATTACACAGGTCTTACCTTAATGCAACTATAAGCTGTATCGACCCAGGTCCACACAGGCTGACCCGGGTCGATCTTTTTTCTTTCGCTATCGGTCAGTTTCCTGCTTCTCAAAGGATCAGTCTAGCTTATGATTCAGCCTGTTACTGTTACAGAGTTGATTTTATAAACCCATTATTACATTATCACTTAGTATAATTTTTGCATCACAGAAATGCAAAAACCACTTTTTGCCATAGACTCGGCAGTTGTTTACTCAAGTGCTTTAGAATAAGCTACGCATACGAGGAAAAACATGCAACATTGAGTTATTCGTCGGAAGTCTGTCAATCCATCCATCCATCCATCTATCCATCCGCCCATCCTTTCCATCCACACATCCATCGGTCCATCGATCCATCCCTCCCTCGCTCCTTCCTTTCCTTCCTTCCTTCCTTCCTTTCTTCCTTCCTCCATCCCTTCCATCACTCACTCATTCATTCACTCACTCACTCACTCATTTTACCCATCAATTACAATCGAGACGTTGAGATAATAATTCCATAAAACCCAATAATTCACCCACGAACGACTGCCTAGTGCATCGTCTTCCCTCAAATCCGACCTATATCCCACTCGCGGGCCCTCTAACCATTAATTTACGAAGGGAATTCGGGAAGCGAGGCAGTCTTAAATTAGTATTATTAACGTAATTACTTGCCTTATTTCAGGGAAAAATGATTCAGATGAAAGCATCAGAGCTTTTATAAGAAGTCACTCAAAGCCATTTTCACTGTTCTTTGCTATATTTACCAGGCGAAAGTATTTTTAGGCTTTTTCAATTTGAAACGTTTGCAAAAGATGAATTTAATGTGGCTTAACTTTTTACCAAACAACAAAATTTTGTGCAAAATGAAAGTATTTGCAGACGACAATTTCAGTGTGGCTCAAATGTTGTAAATCTTCTATGATAGGAAAAAAAACATTGTGGAAAAAAGAGAAAATGCTGGTTACCAGCATTTTCTCTTTTTCCCACAATGTTTTCTAAAGGCTTCTTTTCCCAGGGTCGTCAAAATTCGGCATTGTGTGGTAAAGGGTTAAAGTTTGAATTATGTCTTTGAAAGGATCGAAAGTATTGCGGTAAAACGGAAAAATTATGGTTTCGTTTGTAATAGTAACTTTAATCAGACTTTTTATATGAACTCAGACAGTCATTTTCACAAAGCATTCTTACCTTTTACGACACAATATGCTGGTTTGTCAAATTAGACAGTATTTGCAGACGACCAAAGAAATGATGATTTAACCCATTACCACACAATCTCTACTTTTGACACCCCTGAGACAGAAGCCCTTTGAAAACATTGTTGGAAAAGGAGAAAATGCTGGTAACCAGCATTTTCTCCTTTTCTCACATTGTTTTCTACCCTTCACAAAGCAAATTTCCAATTTTTAGTCACTTTTATTTTGTCGTCTGCAAATGCTTTCAATTTGGGCAAGTCTAAAATATTGTTGTTTGGTAATGAGTTAATATTTGAACTTGTCATGGAAAGAAGCGAAAACACTGTGGTAAAAGGAGAAAATGCTGGTTTCCAGCATTTTCTCCTTTTACCACAATGTTTTTCAAAGGTTCTCTCTTCAGCGTCGCTACATTACTGGATTGATTAGTATAGGGCTTAAACTGTCCTTTCTTTTAGAACAGAACAGAACAATATATTATTGATTTAAACATAAATGTTTCTCATCCATACCAGATTATTTTAACGTTTCTCAAAGATCTGTATAAATAAATTCATAAATATCAGAAATCAGTAATTGGGAAAATGATCATACGCACTGATATAAGTGTAAATAAACACATACTGTATATTGAAAGTATCCCGACTGCAGCCTGTTTTACGGTTTCGTTGACCGGGTAAGACTCCTTGTCTGCGCATGTCATATTCTTCGAAGATTCGACTGTCTTATATGACACATGACTAGCCCCGAAAGCGGGCAGACTGTAATATTACGCTCTATAAAGTAGCAATGTTGAAAATAGCTTTTATCAATACGTTTGAGGAGAAATGAGACCTGTTTTAGCTCTAGATTTCTCTAACCTGCTAAAGATAGCTGAGTGAACTGCACGAGGTAGCGATTTACTGCGTAAACCTTTATTTTAGTTTAAAATTCAAAGTAACGATTGTCGCGTAGAAAGTGGTTCGGTTCTGTACCCAGGATGCCCAAATTAGATAGATGAGTATTTATAGAATGCCATCTAGCGGGAGATAATGGGGTAAGACTTTCTAAGAACGGGTTTGGTGAGACAAGGGCTTCAGGCGTTATTAGACCAAAATTTAAAGTTCTGCCCCGACTGCAATCTAAGTACGGAAATTCCTTTTGTATAACGTCCATCTCGTTTTGAGAACGTTATCTCTCCATCTATAATTACAGGACGGGATGGACAGCAAAAGATTTTGAGCAGGTTCAAAGTTCTGAGGCAGGCTTCCCGTCCAAACTTATCCATTAAGTTCGTAACAGACCCTTAACCCTGTCCCAAACAAGCCCTGGTTTATGTGTCTGCGGTAAAGACTAGAAAACACTGTAGGAAAAGGAGAAATTGCTCGTAACGAGCAATTTCTCCTTTTCCCACAGTGTTTTCTGTCCCTTCAGATAATTTTCTGCCATTGTTATGGAAGTTAAAATTGTCATCTGCAAACTCTTTCAGTTTGGGAGAGTCTAAAATTTGTCGTTTGGGAAAGGGTTAAAGGATTGTTTATACGTCCAGAACACAGTTTAAGTCCGTTCGACAAATATTTTCGGGACGAAGTGAGAACTACGAGTAGTTTGGTGCATCTTCGCCAGCCAAGTTTACGATCACTACGTGGATCTTACCTTGGCTGATTGAGCCCGATTTCGCGATTCCTGTGATGCGCCCTCTATTGGATGTTGGTTATTACTCCCCTTTACATCATGTTTCTAAAAGCAAGTGAAATATCGTTTTACAAACCGCTTACGAATACACATGAAGCGATAAGCAGACATCCACGTGACTTTCCATGTTTTACCTATTATTCGAAAGGTAGAGACCTTGTTCTATTTTTATCAAAGATGAAATGCTACGAGTGATTTCATTCGTTGCAGTTAGAGCTGACTGCATCCAATGAAAAAGCGTATCGGGTGAATGTAAAAATCAACCTCGATCCGCAAAGGGTAGGGTAACGTAGTGAATCGTCAGTCTTGGCTTGCGAAGATGCACCTTATCAGGATCGAAGTACGGAAATTCCATTTGTAGAAACCCCATCTCGATTTGAGAATGTTATCTCTCATTCTAATTACAGGACGGGATGGACAGCAAAATGTTTTGAGCAGGCTCGAAGTTCTGGGGCAGGCGTCCCGTCCAAACTCGTCCATTAAGTTCGTAACAGACCCTTAACCCTTTCCCAAACAAGCCCTGGTTTTTACGTATCTGCAGTACAAGTTTTTAGAAAACACTGTGGGAAATGGAGAAATTGCTCGTAACGAGCAATTTATCCTTTTCCCACAGTGTGTTCTGTCCCTTCAGATAATATTCTGCCATTGTTATGGAAGTTAAAATTGTCATCTGCAAACTCTTTCAGTTTGGGAGAGTCTAAAATTTGTCGTTTGGGAAAGGGTTAAAGGATTGTTTATACGTCCAGAACACAGTTTAACCCTTTACCACACAATCCCGACTTTTAACATGCCTGTGAAAGAGGCCTTTTGAAAACATTGTGGGAAAAGGAGAAAATGCTGGTAACCAGCATTTTCTCCTTTTCCCACAATGTTTTCTACCCTTCCCAAATAAAGTTTCAACTTTTCAGTCACTTTTATTTTGTCGTCTGCAAGTGCTTTGAATTTGGACCAGTCTAGAAACTTGTCGTTTGGTAAAGAGTTAAGTCCGTTCGACCAATATTTTCGGGACGAAGTGAGGACTACGAGTAGTTTGGTGTGACGGAGGTATAATACTCATAAAATCATAAAAGTTGGGTAAAAGATATATTAAATTAAGTCTTTACCACACAAGAAAATTTTAGACCAGTTCAAATTGAAAGCATTTACAGACGACAAAACGAATATGACTGAAATGTTGAAATTTGGTCTTGGAAGGGTAGAAAACTTTGTGGGAAAAGGAGAAAATGCTGGTCACCAGCATTTTCTCCTTTTCCCACAATGTTTTCAAAAGGCTTCTTTCTCAGGGTAGTTAAAATGTAGAAGTTTATAGTGATAGAAATGCTCCACACCCAAACAGTCTGTTCGCTTTCAAAAAGTGTCTTGGTGTTTTATCATGGACGCTTTCTGGCTGTGGAAAAGAAATTAGTAATATGGACAAATATTGAAAATAACATTTCACATTTTTCCATATATTTTTGTCTTTAATTGTTATAATCAACTACTACAGTACTTTGCCACGTTTTAATATATCTATTATTCACTATGGAAACTAAACAACGTAAGTGATATGCAAATCTGTCACAAGACTTCCGGTGCGGTATTCATTCACAGGCATTTGAAGAACCATGATTGGGCTATCAAGGAAAACCAGAATTTTCCTCGGCCGATCATTGTACACCGTTACTTAAAATAGCGCATTGACGTATCGTCTCCTATTCGTGTACTAGTATACGATATCGAGACGATCCGACAAAGTTCTATTTTAAGTAACGGTGTTCGATGATAAAGCCATGAAAATGTAAGCATCCTGTAATACACCAATTAAGTTTCAGTGGTCCATGATTTACTATGCAAAATTCAGAACAACATGCCAAAACTAGCGATTTGATTGGCTAATAAAACAGAACACCAACTAAGTTTCAGTGGGCCATGATTTAACATGCCATATTCAGAACTACATGCCAAAACTAGCGATCTGATTGGGTAAAAAAACAGAATACCAATTGAGTTTTAGTGGCCCATGATTTAATATGCAAGATTCAGAACTACAAGCCAAAAGTAGCGATCTCATTGGCCAATAAAACAGAAAAGCCAATCACATGGCAAGTTTCAGCAATTCCGAATCAAGAAATTGGAACACTATTCAGAAATTTGGTTAAATCGCTCCAAGATAATTCCGTTCATCCCAAAATAAAAGGGGAGTCAAATCATATCGAATTTTCATTATCTCAACAAACATTTACTGAAAGCCTCTTCCCGTGAACTGACAATTAAATCCCCAATACAGGTCTTGATGTATTAGTTACGGATAGAGAGCAAGTGTTCTTGTCTGGCAGAATGATTAATTCTTTGGCTGTGAAGGGCGACTGACTTGACCTTTTGCGGACAGTGTAGATCAAGATCAGACTGCACAGAACGTGCAGTCTGATCTTGGATCTACACTGTCCGATAAGGAGTTATTTTTCTTCTTGAACATAACTTTGAAAAAGCAATATTTGAGTTTTTTCTATCGAATTGAAATTTCATTTTTGTTATCTTGCAGGATAGGTTAATTCTTCAAGTCCAATATATAAAAATTCGAACCTCTTTCCACGGCAGAGAAAACGGTCCACTGACACCCAGAAAAAAAATATCATACCGTGGCAAGCTTGACTCAACAAGAGGATCGTAACTGTGGATATAAGATCAGACTGCATGTTCATTGCGGCCTGATCTTGATCTTTACTATCCTCAAAAGACAAAGTGTCGCCAAAGGTACTCAAAGGGTTATATTTCTTCTTGTCACCCTCGTAAAACCTTCTTGAACATCCTTCAAGTTTGTTCGGCTCTGTCTGTGGAATTCTTTGTTGTTTATGAGCACGACATAACAGGTCATTGCAACTTAAGCCTTTTGAAAACATTGTGGGAAAAGGAGAAAATGCTGGTAGCCAGCATTTTCTCCTTTTCCCACAATGTTTATTACCTTTCCCAAATCAATTTTCAATTTTTAAGTCACATCAGTTTTGTTGTCTGCAAATGCTTTCAATTTGGACCAGCATTTTCTCCTTTTCCCACAATGTTTTTTACATTTCCCGAAACAAATTTCAATTCTTGAGTCACATAAATTTAGTTGTCTGCACATGCTTTCAATTTGGACCAGTCTAAAATTTTGTCATTTTGGCAAGGGAGGGTTAACCAGAACAATATAACCCACGCTCTGTGACAAGTGGGGTATCATTCATTTGCCACTAGTATCGACTCAGGTCAGGCTTCACAATTCGCGCAGGCTGACCTTGGTTGAAACTTTTGTTCTTTTGTTTTAATTTTTCTGCATTCAGATGACCAGTCTTCTTCATGATTCAGTCAGTTGTTTGAAAAAAATGGATTTAAATAATCACATAATTATGTGATTATTTTTTTTGTATATAGTGCATCAAACAAATACTACAAGTTCCGGGAAAGTTATGATATCATAAAGGCCTTATTAATCCTTATGGATTCATTTTCTTCCGCTAGATGGCATTCTATAAATACTCATCTATCTAATATGGGCATCCTGGGTACAGAGCCGAACCACTTTCCTACGCGACAACCGTTACTTTGAATTTAAAACAAAAAAAAAAGGATTACTCAATAAAACTCTACCTCGTGCAGTTCACTCAGCTATGATCATCAGTTTAGAGAAATCTGGAGCTAAAGCAGGTCTCATTTCTCCTCAAACGTATTGATAAAATTTATTTTCAACATTGCTACATTATACAGCGTAATATTACAGTTAGCCCGCTTTCGGGGTTAGTGATGCGTCATATAAGACAGTCGAATCTTCGAAGAATATGACATGCGCAGACAACGATATAGATTTAAAAACTCTATAAACATGCATTTGCGAACTATTTCATTCTAATATCGTTAGAAATAAAAAAAAGTGGTTTAGTGGTTTTCTTACAAAAGGCGGATGAATACCATAACGAAACATTTTGACCTATCAAAAGGACATTCGCGCTGAAAGTAGTTCGGCCATAGGTCAACGCATCATACGACAAAAAAGAAAGAAACCAAACAATAGTTTACACTGTGTTAATATGGATTCCCCTCCCCCTGTTGGTTTCGATTTTATCCGCGTCTTATCCTAGCAAGAAAATTTATAAGCGTATATAAAGATCTAGTTCACTCGCAACAACAACTGTTTTGTATGAACGTTGTTTTTGCTGCAGGGATCATTTTCCTCTCAACACCGATCATAGCTTCGAATTTATTTCTAAAAATGCAACCAACAGACTGACTACGAGTATTCTGAGTAGACTGTTATGAGTAAAGCAACTTTGTTGTAAGCTATAGATGCTAAAATCTCCTGTTCACTTGAAATTATTATCCTCGTCACTTTGCATTTTAGGATAATAATCGAGGAATCCCAATTTCACATTTATCAACATTATCCGAGATTTGCGATCTAATCCAAGAATTGAAATACAAAAAAATAGCGGTTGTCCCAGAAGCATTATTCGACTGTAAGCTAAAAGTCCGAGAAATCCGTAACGTTCAAATCGCAACATCATTAAGTCGACAAAAATAATCACTTAACAAAAGCTTCTTCTGACGATATGAGATAAAAGTAATGATTTTTTCCGGGAAATTGAGGCTTAATGAGACGTTTTTTTGTGGGAAGATGACACTAGATTTGAACTAACGAGGGACATCTTTCACTCGTTTTATCGTCGGAACAACTTGCTGGTTATTTGTTTAACTCATTACCAAAGGACAATATTTTAGGCCTGTCCAAATCAAAAGATGACAAAATAAAAGTGAATGAAAATTTGAACTTTATTTTGTGAAGACTGGAAAACATTGTGGGAAAAGGAGAAAATGCTGGTTACCAACATTTTCTCCTTTTCACACAATGTTTTCAGAAGGCTTCTTTCTCAGGGTCGTCAAAAGTAGGGATTGTGTGGTAATGGGTTAATCCTTTACATGACGACAAATTTTAGACACTCTCGGTTTCAAAATATCTGCAGACGATAAATTCGAAATTGTAAAGTGAAATTAAGCTCTTAGATAAGGTTGAAAAGATTGAGGTACAAGGGGAAAATGCTGGTTACCAGCATTTTCTCCTTTTCCCACAAGATTTTCAAAAGCCTTCGGCTCGGTGCGACATGATTAACCACAGCCGTGAACAAGTTTCCAAGTCCCCTGCCATCTGTCCGTACAACGAATTTAGCATATAGTAAAGTTTTACTATTCCAACGTTTGTTAAGCGAATTTTATCCGTTTGTTTTTTGGTTTAGAAAATCGAGTACGCTGACGAAGTAGAATTTCCCTTCTGAGTGCCCCAATTCAATGAAAAATGACGTCACAGGAGAATGAATTTATTGATCTAGAATAATGCCACGTGAAAATTTTTGCGATTTCGCAAATTTGAATAAGTTGTACGCATATTTAACGAAATGTACGACCAATTAAAAACGAGTATCTTGAATTCGCAAACATTTTCCAACGCAAAATGTACGTAATCTGTAATTCGCGAACACTTCCCAACGCAAAATGTACCTAATCTGTAATTCGCGAACATTTCCCAACGCAAAATGTACGTAATCTTTAATTCGCGAACATTTCCCAACGCAAAATGTACGTAATCTGTGATTCGCGAACATTTCCCAACGCAAATTGTACGTAATCTGTGATTCGCGAACATTTCCCAGCGCAAATGTACGTAATCTTTAATTCGCGAACATTTCCCAACGCAAAATGTACGTAATTTGTAATTCGCATTTTTTCGACATGCGTATATATCCACATATACAGTAATTCATTGCGAAGATGCATTAAAGGTGGGTATTTAGAATTTTCACATCTCACCAAATTAAGAAATATATATATGACTAAAATTTATATGAAAAAACAGTACAAATCATCAATAATTAAAAATCATAAAATTACCAAAAAAATCATTTGATGGTATTCCCTTAAAAGGCTACGTAGCCTCTTAAGGTATTTCTAAATTTCGCGCCAAAAATAAGGAAAAGCATTGTGAGAATGTAAAATGACTGGCACGTGACTAATGACGCTTAAATTCCATAACATAAAAAATAGGTAATTATTTTCCACAATTTCTTCTTCGGACGCCATGTTTGAAGCGTTATTTGTATTTCCGGTCTGTAAATGAGCAAGTTGCTCATCTAAAACTAGACCGTGGTTCCCGTCGGTGTCGATCTTGGCCGTAGTAACTGTCTAATTTCTCTTGTTGTCGGATGGTTTTCGACTAATGGGGTTTAATGAATGAAAATTAAAAGG
The DNA here is from genome assembly GCA_943736015.1 of Tridacna crocea. NCBI lineage: Eukaryota > Metazoa > Mollusca > Bivalvia > Cardiida > Cardiidae > Tridacna > Tridacna crocea. The sequence continues at coordinate 5,346,047 of OX031068.1, read as the reverse complement.
CCTTGAGAATATAAGGATGAATTTTTTGTATTTTTGTGAAAATTTCGTCCCAAAATCTGATGGGCCACCTTTAAACTCCTATTTGTAAGAGCACGGCTCGAATACAATACGTTGTTTTCTCCCAGATGAAATTAACAACTCTCCTTGAAACATGAAACGCTGGTATCAAATTGACAGATATTTCCAGTACAACATGCCTTCAAGTCTAGAATTAGTCAATCCGTATTAGGTACAAGAGCCCTAAAAGATTAAAACATGCCTTCAAGTCTAGCATTGTTCAATCTGAGTTAGGTAGCAGAACTCTAAAAGATTTCTTCTGACAGTAATGCAGACAAATTAGGTAGATTCTTTACATAACGAAAACCGTTTTCGCCATAAGGCAATAGTTTTGTTCTCTTTTTTAAGTTTCTTTAATCCATTACCACACAATCCCTACTTTTGACGCCCCGTAGAAAAAAGCCTTTTGAAAACACCGAAGGAAAAGGAGAAAATGCTGGTAACCAGCATTTTCTCCTTTTCCCACAGTGTTTTCTACTCTTCCCAGAACAAATTTCAATTTTTCAGTCACCTTTATTTTGTCGTCTGCAAATGCTTTCAATTTGAACCGGTCTAAAATTTTGTCGTGTGGTAATGGGTTAAATTATTGATCTCCTAGAAAAACTCTACATTACAAAAATACCACTGATAGTCATTTCTCTTCTCTGTAACCTGCGAAAAACACTTTGAAAAAACACACGTTACACGCAAAGGAGAAACTGCCCCTGCCGAAAAAGAAAAATGCTCAGCGGTGCGGGATAAAATTAACATATTCGCAAAAATTATTGTAAATATCTCAACTTTCTCATCTATAGTCGGATTTATTAACCCTTGGGCTGTTAAGCTCTACTCAATTACCTTTTGCAGATGATGTAAATCAAGAGCAGACTGCTCTTAGTTTTTACCTACACTGTCCGACATTGAAATATCTTTCACGGATGTCTTTACAAAGCGGGTGTATTTACAATGCGGATGTCTTTACAAGGTGGATGTCGTTACAATGCGGATGTCGTTACAATGCGGATGTCTTTACAACGTGGATGTCGTTACAATGCGGATGTCTTTACAACGTGGATGTCGTTACAATGCGGATGTCTTTACAACGTGGATGTATTTACAACGCTGATGTCTTTACAATGCGGATGTCTTAACAACGTGGATGTCTTTACAACGCGGATGTCTTTAGAATATGGATGTCTTTACAACGCGGATGTCTTTACAACGCGAATATCTTTACATTGCGGATGTCTTAACATTGCGGATGTCTTTACAACGCGGATGTCTTTACCACCGATGTCTTTACAAGGCGGATGTCTTTACAATGCAAATGTCTTTACATTGCAGATGTCTTTACCAGGGGGATGACCTTACAATTTGGATGCTTTTACCACGAAGATGTATCTTTACAACGCAGCTGCCTTTTCAATTTCGATGTCCATAACATGAACATGTCTTTGCAATGCAGATGCTTTTTTTCAATTTCGATGGCTTTACTGCATAGATGTCTTTACAGTACAGATGCTTTTATCCACAAGGATGTCTTTACCACTCGGAATGTATTTACAATGTGGATCTCTTTACTATGAGAAAGTCTTTAAACTGTTAGAAAGTCTTTACCACGTGATGTCTTTACTACAAGGATTTCTTCACAACCCAGAAACTTTGAAAAAGCGGATGCGGATGTCTTAAAGACACAGTTGACTTTACTAAGCGAATGTGTTCTCAATAAAGGTGTCTTTAATACGCTATGCTTTTACCACACAGATGCCTTTTCAACTTGGACGTCTTAACTAGGTAGATGCCTTTTCTACGCGGATGTCTTTAATATTCAGATGTCTTTTAACGTGGATGTCTTTACAACGTGGGTGTTTTTACAACATTGATGTCATTACAAGCTGGGTGTCTTTACAAAATTGATGTCTTTACAACGTGGATGTCTTTACAACGGGGATGTCTTTACAACGTGGATGTCTTTACAGCGTGGGTGTCTTTACAACATTGATGTCTTTACGACGTGGGTGTCTTTACAACGTGGGTGTCTTTACAAAGTTGATGTCTTTACAACGTGGATGTCTTTAAAATCTGGATGTCTTTACAACCTGGATGTCTTTACAACGCAAATGCCTAAATGGCACAAGGATGTCTTTACAACGTGGAAATCTTTTCCATGCGGATGTCTTTACAACGTAGATGCCTTTACTACAGGGATGTCTATACAACGCGGGGAAAGCAGCCAGTGGCTTAGAAAGAAGATTGTGCGATGTACTGGTAAAAAGAGATAGCTGCACTGGCCGCTATACCATACGATACCGTACCATACCATACCATTACAACATGGATGCATTTACCAGACGGATATCTTTAGAATGCGTGCCTTTAATTGCAGATACCTTTACCAAGAGAAAGACTTTACTACACGGAAGTCACTACCATGCTGATACCTTAACATATAGACTACAGAGATGATAGTGCTCACTGGATACTGGTTTTGTGATTGAGCTGGAAGGATTTAATCAGACACTCTCGAAAACTAATGGTTGAAGTAGTGTTAAAACGGAAGCAAAGGAATATTATAGTATTATTCTCAATGTAAAACTGCGTTTAATTAGGTTAACTCTTGATGCATCATTCGAAAGATGTTTTTCTTTAGGGACTGGTTCTCGTTGAGCATATACTTGTTTATTTCATGCTTTCCGGTAGGATATCGAGAAATAGCAGTGAAAATATTTTTCGATCTTACACTGGTACCACCAGTGAAAATACCGATTTTCACGTTCTTGTTGCCTAGGTAAATTGCGCGTGCCTAACAACCAGATGGGAAATATGACGTCATATACCTTACATTTCTCGCGCTTGACGTAACGTTGCTATGCGGTAGGGGTGCGCCACGGGGAATAAGGGAAAAGAACTGTACTGAATTTTGATAAAGCTCCTCCCAGAAAGGTTTAAAAGCATAAAATAAATAGAATATTTGTTTTTTTCGGTGAAAGATCGAAATTTATTTCATCTCGTGAACACCATCGGTAATATTTTCACGAGTGGCTGCGCCACTCGTGAAAATATTACCGATGATGTCCACTCGATGAAATAAATTTCGATCTTTCACCGAAAAAAACAAATATCCTCTATATATATGAGTCAATCTGTGTTAAAAGAGCGTACTACTCAACAGCAAAAAGTATCGACCAGTGTCAGCCTACGCAGTCCGCCCAGCCTGACCTAAGTCAAAACCTTTTGCCATTTGTCCATTTTGTGGAAGTCAAAGACCATTCTACCTCTAAATAGTGTTTCTTTTTGGACAAATCGAATCCATATTATAAAACTATGGCAACCGTCTACATAGAATACAATATGAAAATACATTTAACCCCCCACCCCTTGCAGGGCGCCAGTCAGATTACTCGACATTTCATCTGTATCAGAGGCTTAATGCAATCTACTAAGAGACCAGCTTATAGATAGCACACCAGGAAACTTTACATTAGTGCAATTTCGCTGAGATATGACTGAAATACTGCAAAAAGGAAAGGAATGAAAAGCATGTCCAAGAGGTGTCGTTTTAAAGACATAAAACCACGTTTTATCGACTCCACTCTACATTGAACTATCGATAGTTGCACAACACCTTCTCCAGGGACCAGCTTAAAGATGACACACAGGGGTTTGAAATGGTAATACGTCGCCAAGATATGATTGAAACACTGTTGACTTTTTATCAAGCGATCACAGTTTTAACCAACCAGAGAAAGAAGGCTTTTAGGAAAAAATCGGACAAAGAAGAAAATACTGGTAACCAACAAGCCTTTTCTCCTTTCTCCGCAACGTTTTCTGCTCTTTCAAAGGCAAACTCCAGCATGTCCGTAGGGTTAATATTTTGCCAACAAAAGTTTTCAAAATGGAAAAGTAGCAAACAAATCCCAAAAAAATACATCTGTCATAGAGAATGGGTCCGTTCTGTATCACATTAGAACGATGCAACTGATCTTCTCTAGGGACCTTCTGTTGTTTTTGTGGTATGCTGTTTTTACGTATGCAAATAATTCCCTCTAAAGTAAATGTAAACCAGTGATCTGAATATCAATAGAGAGATGCAAAGAGATCTTTACTTCTAGTATATTTCTTTACTACATCTCCAAAAAGTTTACTTGTCCAAATTGATTGCTGACGACAATTCATTCAAATGAGGAAAAAAGAGGCACTTTATCTTTTGATACGATACAATACCTTGTTGGAAAAGGAGGAAATGCTGATCATCAGCATTTTCTCCTTTTGCAATATGTTCCGAGGCCTTCTTCCTAAGGTCACTCGAATCATAACTGCTTGGTGAAAGGTTAAACAAACTAGTAGATGCCATAGATAAAGTCATAATAACTCGTTTTCCCAAAACGAATTTTTCTCTGTCAAGGACACATGTAATTATACGATCCACATTTCGTTTGTGGGTCTGCTACATGGGTTATGGGTAAAAAGACGAAGGAGAACCTGTATATATTGTCATAGCCTCTAGATTGTTGTTTCCTTGTAAACATCGGCATATTACTACCACTGGAAGCATTACTGCAAGAGAAATAGATGTGGTTCGTGTTTTAGAAGGCAAGATTTGAAATGATGTTTCTCGCCAAATGTATAGCCCTTTACAAAATGATTCCGTGTTTTCAGGATCCTGGGAAAGGAGTAACTTCAAGCATTTTGGGACAAGGAAAAAAATCCGTTGACTAATATTTTCTCCTTTTTTCCCTCAATGTGTTCTACCCTGTCAAAGAATTTCCCATCAGTTATACAATTTGAGATTTGTTGCGTCCTGAATCAGTATTCACCAACCATTCCTAAGAACCTTCTTTGTCTTATTCTTCAAGATTTCCTTTCTGTGAAACTAACGCAACTTCTGATTGGCTAAACTAAACGTTGAAACCAATCAGAAAGTCTGTTACTTTCACACTGACAAAATCTTGAAGAACAAGACTAAGAATGTCCTAAAGAATGGTTGGTAAATGTAGACCCAGATGCTCTCAATTTGTACGATTCTAAGAATTTGTCGTTTGGGAAGGGATACCTACCGGGATGTTGCTTGAACAAACAATCATTGCTTCTAACAGTAAGAAAAGACAATAGTTCTTATGAACCATATTCTGGAGGTTGAAATAGAGGTTCAATGCATCACCGTGATTCATAATACAAAGCAAGTCTTCACAGAAGAGATTGTGGAGCCATAAAATCCGTTCGTCCAACATCTGTCTGTATCCTGAGCTAATACCTCCTTGACCACGCACAATATAAGTAGTATAAGGTCAGGTTGCAGGGGATTTAGAAACTTGTTCACGGCTGTGGTGAATCATGTCGCTCGGAGCCGAGGACGATGTGGCGATACTATTCACCACAGCCGTGAACAAGTTTCCAAGTCCCCTGCCACGTGACCGTACAACGAATTTATTATACTGCAAAGTTTTACCCTTTTAAAGTGCGTTAGGCGAAATTTTCCTGTTCTATAATTTCACGAATCGAGTATGCTGACCGTACGATTAATTTATCCTACTGCTATTTCCATCGTAATTTATTCTGGAAAATATTGTATCATTAAAAATCATCACTACTGAAGCATCTTAACCGAGCCGTTTTTGGAGATTTTGCCTTCATAGAATAATCACTTTAAATTCTAAAACCTCTATATCCTAAATTGAAACGGAAATTATTATTACCTCCATTTACACAGAAAAAAAGTTATGGAGATATGAACAGAAACTTAAAATATATACATTTGAAGAAATTATTCTGGGTGGTTAAAAGTGTTTAGAATCACCATAAATTCTCTATATATAAGAACAACATTATGTCATGTTGTTGACAAGAAGCTTCAGGTGCGGAAAGCCTGAAGATGAGACTAAACAGAAAAATACACTGAAAGCACTTAACTGCGGCCTTGGCTGCCCAGAACTTTACTGAGAGATCCGTAAAAGCACTAGAAGTGCGCCATTATCATTATGCGTGATCCACGCTCTGACAAACGGGGTCTTAATGCATCTCCGTTAGACTTGATACAAGGCAGGTCATCAAATATGTGTGGATCAAAAAAGGTCTATAAAGTTTCATAAAGGTCCATAAAGTTTTTAACAACCAAGTTAATACTGAGGTATACCGGTCCTTGGACATACAGAAAATTGACAAAAAACAGTGAAAAGTTTCGGCTCAGGTCAGCCTGCACGGACTGCGCAGGCTGACCTGAGTCGATACTTTTCGCAAATGCATTTAGCCCCTTTTCACAGGTTGATTGATTATTTTCGTTTATTTATCGTCGCTACCGGTTGCCCATCTGAGCGACGCCCCCAGAAGACGGTTAGTTGTTACGGGGGATAGTGCAAGGATACAGGACGAAAATACTGAGAATTCCGCCTGGTTCTTTAACGTGCTCGGTGTGTAGCACCGTCACACGGGACCTCGGTTTAACGTCTCATCCGAAAGACTATTAGTAATTTTTAGTTGGCCAGCCGGGGATTCGAACCCACAACCTGTAGGACATTGTGTTCACAAGTCCTACGCTCTACCTACTGAGCTATAGGGCACGGCTCTTATATTTATATATGTGCAAATACCCATGCTCTTGAATAAGCTCTTCTCATTTGCATCCGTTAAAGGGAGGTAATAAGGCCATTTAAACACTTTGTTTTATAAATAACAATGGGGTCTTTTCTTGGAAATTAAATAATCTCCCTTGCCAGATAAATACTAAAGGTATCCAAACAGATTGGTTCTTTTACCTGCATTCCTTTGTTTTTCCTTGGGGATGTTGCGATAAATATAACAATGATTATTATGTTTGTGTAAGGCCGGCATGTTATTCAATTCAAATTATATTCTTAATCATCAGGAACTATGCATGCATTGTTTTTTCAAACAATCTAATTATATTTACATGTATTATCATCTCAAGAACATAGCTGTTCAGTGCAAGAAAATAAGGGATGAAGTCAAAGTAAACGCACCAGGACTAATGGAGTACTGAAGAAGAATCAAGGGAAATAACCGAAGAATGGCCCTCTCTGCAGAGCATTGCAGTTCAAGGTACATGTAAGTCAAACTCAACAAAAATGTCGGTAAATTTAAAAAAAAAATCTAATGACAAAGAATTCTGTCTTCGAGGTGTTTCAACAAATGTGAAAACAAAAGCCTCATATATCATACGAGGCGACGAGCAATATAATTATATTGATTTATGACTTTTCTCGCAAACTTCATTTCACTCTATTGTTAAGAAAGCTTGATATTTTTCAAACCCAACTTCTGATAAATTATTCAAAGCTTTTCTCGAGACATTGTTGATGGCATTTCTTGTCAAACACATAAAACAAATTGTAGAAATGTTTTTTACCACTTTGCAGTTGATGTTGTAATACATCATGTAAAGAGTTGTAAAGGGAACCCTTTCCCCCATGGGCTGTTACATTAGATTGATTGATTGTATGGTGTTTAACGTCGTTTTCAACATTATATGAGTTATATCGCAGCGACCAGTGCACCTATCCATGCTTTCCTGGGCCCGTATTCACCAACCATTCTTAAGAACGTTCTTGGTCTTAGTCTTCAAGATTTTCTGACTGTGAAAGTAAAAGAGCTTCTGATTGGCTAAACCAATTGGTTTAGCTAATCAGAAGCTCTGTTACTTTCACACTGTCAAATTTCTGAAGAATAAGCCTAAGAATGTGCTTAAGAATGGTTGGTGAATATGGACCCTGGAGTCTCTCTTACCAGTACTCCGCACAACTTTCTTACCAAGCCACTGGCTCCTTTCCCACATAACCATCGCCTAGACAATGTTCAGCGATGGAAGAGGAATGAATCCTGTCGCAATTACTATCATCAATCCTCGAAAAGAAATTGGCCTAGTTAGGGATCGCACCCACAACATCCTGTTCTCAAGTCGAGCACGCTACCAACTGAGCTACCGGGGCTCGGCTGTTACAATAGAACCCATCTTATCAACTGCTTTTACTAAGACAGCAAGCTGTACCCGACCTATACCACAAAATCCCATTTTCAAGCAAATCCGCCGTAGTTGGTAGGGGACAAGACTTGAAAGCAAAGGGCCGCTGATGTAATGCAGAGAAATGACCCTCCCCTACAAAATGACCCATGGGTCATTTTGTAGGGAAGGGTCATTTTTCTGCATTACACCGGCTCGAATTATATCCACCCGGCCAATTTCTTGCAGAGGACTGATGACAACCATTGCGAAAGAATTCTTTCCCCCGTTACTGCTGATTATTGTGATGACGATGGTTATGTGGGAAAGCAGCCAGGGATTTGGGAAGAATATTACAGAAACTCCAAGAAATCGTGTATAAGTGCATTTGACAGCCAAGGGAGTTGATAGATCAAATTAGAAATTGAATGTACCAACTGTTTCCAAATGGAATTGTATTTAAAAAGATTTCGATAGAAAATTATGACTTGTGTTTTCTTTCCTTTTTTTGTGAAGTCTTACTATTTTAACCCTTAGGCTTCCAAGCGCGACTCGCTGACCTTTTGCTGACAGTGTAGATCAAGATCAGACTGCACAGAACGTGCAGTCTGATCTTGGATCCACACTCTCCGATAATGAGATACATTTTCCCCAAAATTTCCTTTGAAATAGGAAAATTGGGGGTTTTTAACCCTTTACTAAACAATCTCTAGTTTTTACGACCCTGAGATAGTGGTCTTCTGAAAACATTGTGGGAAAAGGAGAAAATGCTGGTAACCAGCATTTTCTCCTTTTCCCACAATGTTTTATATCCTGCTGGAAACAATTTTTAATCTTTGAGTTGCATCTATTTTGTTACCTGCAAGTGATTTCAATTTGGATGAGTCTAAAATTTTGTCGTTTGGGAAAGGGTAAATCTTTTATTTGGCAGGTTAAGAGTTAAGACCTGTAGAACGATGTGTTTCCGACGAAGATTACCCTGTGGATGTATTTCACCTATCGCAATATAGCCGAGAGGTATGACCAATGGATTGCTCTTCATTGCCGGGTGTGTCTAATTTGTCGTGACTTGCTTGTGGAAATGACTGCATTTTAATATATAAAGAATATTTTGTGAAAATATTACCCATGATGTTCACGAGATGAAATAAATTTCGATATTTCATAAAAACAAAGTGCTCTGTTTATTTCATGTTTTTTTTAACCCTTTTTGTAATGCCTTGCTCTAGGACACTCCCAACTGAACAGCTGTCGGTGAAAATCAATCCGGAAGTCATGCCTCAACTGCTGAGTCACAGATGTCAAAATGGTACATGGACTGCAATATAGAATGTTCAAACCTTCATATCTTAAGGTAAGACCTGTGTAATGCACTTCCGGTGAAAATTCTAATTGGTTGATAAAAAATATAAGAATAAATAAGGATTTATGCAGAAATAATATTTTTGCACATTTCTAACGGATCAGAAATTCCGTTTATGTCTATCTTGAAATTATTTCTGATACTTTTGTTAGTTTTCTGAAAAGGGAGGTAATTATTATATCTTTTTGAATTCAGAATATAGTGGTTTTAGATTTATAAATAATAATTCAAAGAAGGAAAAAATGGAAAAAATGAAAAGGCGAAAGTAGTTCAATAATATACTCTTTTTTGATTATAGCTAATTTTGCAGGATGGTATTTTAGTGGAAATAGCTGTTTTCCATTACACATGTCTTACCTTATTATCAGGGGTAACAACCTACGCCATAGCGTACATGTACGTCATCGGAGACATTTTAAATCTGCCATTTTCGTTTTCAAAAGGTAAGTTTTTCAGCCTGTACATTATTGTTATTGAAGATCTGTCCAAACAAAGCAGTGCATATGGTACCTGACAACTTTCTTCGTTGGTATACATTAGTATTTTGTTCATTAGTTTCGTTGATTTTGCAATTACTTCCGCACAATTTTGGAAGTCGGTTGCACATGTGCTATTTAAAAATGGATGTCGTATACAATGCCGTTAAGAATAATTGTGTTGAGGTGTTTAGAGCTACAACATTGTTTCATGGCATTTTGATTTCACGAATAGGACAAATGTATTTACCGTCACCAGATGACGTAGGTATTCTAAGTAAATTTTAGATACATATATCTTTTTAAAGTAATTAATCTGCACTTTTCGCACAAAATGGCGGCTATTCCGACACCTCTGCTATGACGTAGGTTGTCACCCTTGAATATGCAAACCCTCCCAATAAACGATGAGGTCTTAACGTACTCAGTAACTCCTATATATTCCTTTTTACGGTGTTTTTTACACTTTAAAGGACCAATGTCATCTCTTCAGTCACATTCAAGTTGTTGTTTCCAGGTGCATATAATTTGGGCAAGTCTGAAATTTTATCAGTTGGTTGAGAGTTCACCACTTTAACTCGTGACAAAATTCAGACACATCAAAGTTTAAAGTTTTGCAGATGGCATCTAGAATAAACTTAAATGATAGGCTTCTTCCTTAAAAAGGTAGAAAAAACATTGAATGAAGTTGAAAAATAAACATTTTCCCCGTGTCATTTCTCATCCCCAGGATCATTTGATGAAGGGTTCGAGAATCACTATGCCAAGGTTTATTAATAAATGTGAGGGCAAACATAGAAATGAACTTTGCACTGCGAAAAAGTCGGCCTAATGCGTATGCGAAAAGTATCGACCCAGGTCAGCCTGCGCAGTCCGCGCAGGCTGACCTGGGCCGAAACTTTAAGCTATTCATATTTTTTCTGTATGTCCAAGGCCCAGTCTACCTCATGTTTAAATCAGTCATCAAAAAAGGAGGTTTCTACGGATCCGTGAGTATGTGATGGCTTACTTCGTATCATGTATCACGGAGATGCATTAAGCCCCCTTTTGCCAGAGCATGGCTCAAGTATTTAACTAATAAATCAGGCAAATAGAAGCATGATGACCGAACGAAATAAGACAAGTTCTGGCATAAGTGGGCTAAACTCTTTACTACATAATCCCGACTTTTAACGACCATGAGAAAAAAGACTTTTGAAAACATCATTGGAAAAGGAGAAAATACTGGTGACCAGCATTTTTTCCTTTTCCCATAATGTTTTCTTACTTTTGCAAAACAAATTTCAATTCTTTAGTCACATTCCTTTTGTCGTCTGCAAATGCTTTCAATTTGGACCAGTCTAAAATTTTGTCGTTTGGTAAAGAGGTAATGCATCTCCCGGATTCATGATACTAAGTCTTCATATAATTGTAGATTCGTCAAATCCATTTCTTCCCGTTGTCTGCGCATGTCATATTCTTCGAAGATTCGACCCGTCTTATATGACATATCACTCTCCCTGATTTCGGGGAGACTGTAATAATACGCGCTGTAAAGTAGCAATGGAGAAAATGGCTTTTATCAATGCGTTTGAGGAAAAATCAAGCCTGTTTTAGCTCCAGGTTTCTCTAAACTGCTGATCATAGCTGAGTTAATCGAACCAGGGAGCGTTTTATTGAGTAAACGTTTATATTAGTTTGAAATTCAAAGTAACAGCATCTTCGCAGGTTGATTGATTATTTTCGTTTATTTATCGTCGCTACCGGTTGCCCATCTGAGCGACGCCCCCAGAAGACGGTAAGTTGTTACGGGGGATAGTGCAAGGATACAGCACGAAAATACTGAGAATTCCGCCTGGGTCTTTAACGTGCTCGGTGTGTAGCACCGTCACACGGGACCTCGGTTTAACGTCTCATCCGAAAGACTATTAGTAATTTTTAGTTGGCCAGCCGGGGATTCGAACCCACAACCTGTAGGACATTGTGTTCACAAGTCCTACGCTCTACCTACTGAGCTATAGGGCACGGCTCTTATATTTATATATGTGCAAATACCTATGCTCTTGAATAAGCTCTTCTCATTTGCATCCGTTAAAGGGAGGTAATAAGGCCATTTAAACACTTTGTTTTATAAATAACAATGGGGTCTTTTCTTGGAAATTAAATAATCTCCCTTGCCAGATAAATACTAAAGGTATCCAAACAGATTGGTTCTATTACCTGCATTCCTTTGTTTTTCCTTGGGGATGTTGCGATAAATATAACAATGATTATTATGTTTGTGTAAGGCCGGCATGTTATTCAATTCAAATTATATTCTTAATCATCAGGAACTATGCATGCATTGTTTTTTCAAACAATCTAATTATATTTACATGTATTATCATCTCAAGAACATAGCTGTTCAGTGCAAGAAAATAAGGGATAAAGTCAAAGTAAACGCACCAGGACTAATGGAGTACTGAAGAAGAATCAAGGGAAATAACCGAAGAATGGCCCTCTCTGCAGAGCATTGCAGTTCAAGATACATGTAAGTCGAACTCAACAAAAATGTCGGTAAATTTAAAAAAAAAATCTAATGACAAAGAATTCTGTCTTCGAGGTGTTTCAACAAATGTGAAAACAAAAGCCTCATATATCATACGAGGCGACGAGCAATATAATTATATTGATTTATGACTTTTCTCGCAAACTTCATTTCACTCTATTGTTAAGAAAGCTTGATATTTTTCAAACCCAACTTCTGATAAATTATTCAAAGCTTTTCTCGAGACATTGTTGATGGCATTTCTTGTCAAACACATAAAACAAATTGTAGAAATGTTTTTTACCACTTTGCAGTTGATGTTGTAATACATCATGTAAAGAGTTGTAAAGAGAACCCTTTCCCCCATGGGCTGTTACATTAGATTGATTGATTTTATGGTGTTTAACGCCATTTTCAACATTATATCAGTTATATCGCAGCGACCAGTGCACCTATCCATGCTTTCCTGGGCCCGTATTCACCAACCATTCTTTAGAACGTTCTTGGTCTTAGTCTTGGTCAAGATTTTCTGACTGTGAAAGTAAAAGAGCTTCTGATTGGCTAAACCAATTGGTTTAGCTAATCAGAAGCTCTGTTACTTTCACACTGTCAACTTTCTGAAGAATAAGCCTAAGAATGTTCTTAATAATGGTTGGTGAATATGGACCCTGGAGTCTCTCTTACCAGTACTCCGCGCAACTTTCTTACAAAGCCACTGGCTCCTTTCCCACATAACCATCGCCTAGACAATGTTCAGCGATGGAAGAGGAATGAATCCTGTCGCAATGACTATCATCGACCCTCGAAAAGAAATTGACCTAGCCAGGGATCGAACACACGACCCCCCTGTTCTCAAGTCCAGCATGCTACCAACTGATCAACCGGAGCTCGGCTGTTACATTAGAACTCATCTTATCAACTGCTTTTACTAAGACAGCAAGCTGTATCAGCCCCATACCACAGAATCCAATGATCAAGCAAATCCGCCGTAGTTGGTAACGGACAGGACTTGAAAGCAAAGGGCCGCTGATGTAATGCAGAGAAATGACCCTCCCCTACAAAATGACCCATGAGTCATTTTGTAGGGGAGTGTCATTTCTCTGCCTTACACCGGCTCGAATTATATCCGCCCGGCCAATTTCTTGCAGAGGATTGAGGACAGCCATTGCGAAAGAATTCTTTCCCCCGTCACCGTTGATCATTGTGTTGACGATGGTTATGTGTGAAAGCAGCCAGGGATTTGGGAAGAATATTACAGAAACTCCAAGAAATCGTGTTTAAGTGCATTGGCCGCCAAGGGAGTTGATAGATCAAATTAGAAATTGAATGTACCAACTGTTTCTAAATGGAATTGTATTTAAAACGATTTCGATAGAAAATTATGACTTGTGTTTTCTTTCCTTTTTTTGTGAAGTCTTACTATTTTAACCCTTAGGCTTCCAAGCGCGACTCGCTGACCTTTTGCGGACAGTGTAGATCAAGATCAGACTGCACAGAACGTGCAGTCTGATCTTGGATCCACACTCTCCGATAATGAGATACATTTTCCCCAAAATTTCCTTTGAAATAGGAAAATTGGGGATTTTAACCCATTACCAAACAATCCCCGGTTTTTACGACCCTGAGATAGTGGTCTTCTGAAAACATTGTGGGAAAAGGAGAAAATGCTGGTAACCAGCATTTTCTCCTTTACCCACAATGTTTTCTATCCTGCTGGAAACAATTTCTAATTTTTGAGTTGCATCTATTTTGATGCCTGCAAGTGCTTTCAATATTGATGAGTCTAAAATTTTGTAAATCTTTTATTTGGCAGGTTGAGAGTTAGGACCTGTAGAACGGTGTGTTTCCGACGAAGATTACCCTGTGGATGCATTTCACCCATCGCAATATAGCCGAGAGGTATGATCAATGGATGGCTCTTCATTGCCGGGTGTATCCAATTTGTCGTGACTTGCTTGTGGAAATGACTGCATTTTAATATAAAAAGAATATTTTGTGAAAATATTACCCATGATGTTCACGAAATGAAATTAATTTCGATATTTCATAAAAACAAAGTATTCTGTTTATTTCATGCTTCTAACCCTTTTTGTAATGCCTTGCTCTAGGACACTCCCAACTGAACAGCTGTCGGTGAAAATCAATCCGGAAGTCATGCCTCAACTGCTGAGTCACAGATGTCAAAAAGGTACATGGACTGCAATAAAGAATGTTCAAACCTTCATATCTTAAGGTAAGACCTGTGTAATGCACTTCCGGCGAAAATTCTGATTGGTTGATAAATAAGGATAAATAGGGATTTATGCAGAAATACTATTTTTGCACATTTCTTAACGGATCAGAAATTCCGTTTATGTTTATCTTGAAATTATTTTTTGATACTTTTGTTAGTTTTCTGAAAAGGGAGGTAATTATTATCTCTTTTTGAATTGAGAATATAGTGGTTTTAGATTTATGAATGATAATTCAAAGAAGGAAAGAATGGAAAAAAAATTAAAAAGGTAAAAGTAGTTCAATAATACTCATTTTTAATTATAGCTAATTTTGCAGGATGGTATTTTAGTGGAAATAGCTGTTTTCCGGCATTACACAGGTCTTACCTTAATATCAGGGGTAACAACCTACGTCATAGCATACGTTATCGGAGATATTTTAAATCCGCCATTTTCGTTTTAAAAAGGTAAGTTTTTCAGCTTGTACATTATTGTTATTGAAGATCTGTCCAAACAAAGCAGTGCATGTGGTACCTGACAACTTTCTTCGTTAGTATACATTAATATTTTGTTCATTAGTTTCGTTGATTTTGCAATTACCTCCGCACAATTTTCGAAGCCGGTGGCACATGTGCTATTTAAAAATAGATGTCGTATACAATGCCGTTAAGAATAATTGTATTGAAGTGTTTAGAGCTACAACATTGTTTCATGGCATTTTGATTTCACGAATAGGACAAATGTATTTACCGTCACCAGATGACGTAGGTATTCTAAGTAAATTTTAGATACATATATCTTTTTAAAGTAATTAATCTGCACTTTTCGCACAAAATGGCGGCTATTCCGACACCTCTGCTATGACGTAGGTTGCCACCCTTGAATATGCAAACCCTCCCAATAAACGATGAGGTCTTAACGTACTCAGTAACTCCTATATATTCCTTTTTACGGTGTTTATTACACTTTAAAGGACCAATGTCATCTCTTCAGTCACATTCAAGTTGTTGTTTCCAGGTGCATATCAATATGAGCAATTCTGGAATTTTATCAGTTGGTTGAGAGTTCACACCATAACTCGTGACAAAATTCAGACACGTCAAAGTTAAAAGTTTTGCAGATGGCATCTAGAATGAACTACACTGATAGCATTCCTCCTTAAAAAGGTAGAAAAAAACCACAATGAATGAAGTTGAAAAATAAACCTTTTCCCTTTGTCATTTGTCATCCCCAGGATCATTTGATGAAGGGTTCGAGAATCACTATGCCAAGGTCTATTAATAAATGTGAGGGCAAACATAGAAATGAACTTTGCACCGCGAAAAAGTAGGCTTAATGCGTATGCGAAAACTATCGCGACAGGTCAGCCTGCGCAATTCGCGCAGGCTGACCTGGGCCGAAACTTTTCGCTATTCATATTTTTTCTGTATGTCAAAGGCCCAGTCTACCTCATGTTTAAATCAGTCATCAAAAAAAGGAGGTTTCTACGGATCCTTGAGTATGTGAAGGCTTGCTTCGTATCATGTATCACGGAGATGCATTAAGCCCCCTTTTGCCAGAGCATGGCTCAAGTATTTAACTAATGAATCTGGCAAATAGAAGCATGATGACCGAACGAAATAAGACAGTTCTGCAATAAGTGGGCTTAACTCTTTACCACATAATCCCGACTTTTAACGACCATGAGAAAAAAGCCTTTTGAAAACATCATGGGAAAAGGAGAAAATGCTGGTAACCAGCATTTTCTCCTTTTCCCACAATGTTTTCTCCCTTCGCAAAACAAATTTCAATTCTTTAGTCACATTTATTTTGTCGTCTGCAAATGCTTTCAATTTGGACAAGTCTAAAATTTTGTCGTTTTGTAAAGAGATAATGCATCTCCCGGATCCATGATACTAAGTAAGTCTTCATATAATTGTGAATCTATAAAATCCATTTCATCCCCTTGTCTGCGCATGTCATATTCTTCGAAGATTCGACCCGTCTTATATGACGTATCACTCTCCCTGATTTCGGGGAGACGGTAATAATACGCGCTGTAAAGTAGCAATGGAGAAAATGGCTTTTATCAATACGTTTGAGGAAAAATCAAGCCTGTTTTAGCTTCAGGTTTCTCTAAACTGCTGATCATAGCTGAGTCAATCGCACAAGGTAGCGTTTTATTGAGTAAATGTTTATATTAGTTTAAAATTCAAAGTAACAGCATCTTCGCCATCCAAGGTTACGATCACTTCGTGGATCTTACCTTGGCGGATTTCGAGATTCCTGCGATGCGCCCTCTATTGGATGCTGGTCATTAACCCCTTTTACATCATTGAAAGCCAATGAAATATCGTCTTACAAACTGCTTACGAATACAATTATTCAACATGAAGCGATAAGCAGACATCCACGTGGGTTTCCATGTTTACCTTCTATTCGAAAGGACGTGGCCTTATTCTATTTTTATCAAAGATGAAATGCTACGAGCGATTTCATTCGTTACAGTTAGAGCTGGCTGCATCCAATGAAAAAGCGTATCGGGAGAATGTAAAAATCAAGCTCGATCCGCCAAGGGTGGAGTGGCGTAGTGAATCGTCAGCCTTGGCTTCCGAAGATGAAGTAACGGTTGTCGCGTAGAAATCTGGTCCGATCCTGTGTACACAGGATGCACAAATTAGATAGATGAGTATTTGTAGAACCATCTAGCGGGAGATAATGATTTCACCCAGCAATCGACTCAATCTTGGGATACACTGGTCCTCTGACATACAGAAAACTGACCAATAGCAAAAAGGTTTCAGCTCTATACTTTTTGCAGATGCATTGAGACCCGTTTTCACAAAGCAAGGCTGAAATATATGTTAGTGTAAACATAGAAATATTGAACTGGTAAATCAGACAAATAGAAGCACGACAACTAAATATTTGTTCAAGCGCACAGAAATCTGAACTCTGCATATCTCATTAGTGGATGATGAATTTGTCTGGGCTTGGTACTGATACCTGTATGCTGTCTAATACACGATATTGCATGAGTGGGAATTTTCTTGTTTAACCCATCACCACTCAATCCCTACTTTTGACGCCCCTGAGAAAGAAGCCTTTAGAAAACATTGTGGGAAAAGGAGAAAATGCTGGTAACCAGCATTTTCTCCTTTTCCCACAATGTTTTCTACCCTTCACAAAACAAATTTCAAATTTTCACTTTTATTTTGTCGTCTGCAATAGCTTTCAATTTGGACCAGTCTAAAATAACGTAGTGGACCCGTAATAGAAAACAACTATTTCCACTGTAACATTATCCTACAAAATTTGCTAAGATTGAAAAATAAGTATTATTGTACTATTTTCACCGAGCCACGTTATCCTTTTGTCCTTCCTAGAATTATCATGTGTAAATCTAAAACCAGTATATTCTCATTACAAAGGGATATAATAACTACCTCCCTTTTCTGGAAACTAACAAAAGTATCAACAAATAATTTCAAGATAGACACTAAAGGAATTTCTGGTCGGTTAAAAATGTGCTAAAGTATGATATCTGTATAAATCTGTCTTTATCAACTGTCAAGAAATTTTATGCCATGCTGCACTAGAAGTATCACGGGTTCACTACCTTAAGAAGCCGTCACACCATGACGTTCTAGTCAACGTTTTCTGACGTTTGAGGAAACTTTGTTAGTCGCCCATGGTCGCTGGGATAGCGCCAGAAGAGCGTTGTGTGAACGCTAGTGAACGTCGGTGATCGTCGGTAATCGCCGGGAATCGGCGGAGAACGCTAGTCCGGAAAAAAGTTTTGAACATGCACAAAAGTTCTCACTGACACCAACGTTCTTCACCGTTTAATTTTAAACGCTGAAGATCGTTAAAGAACGTTATGGGACGTTTTACTAACGTTCATCCAGCATTGCACGCGTTCGGCTATCGCTAGTCAGTCGTTACGGTAGCGTTACTTGGTTGTTACTAATCGTTTGCTTTGCAGTGAACGACTCACTAGCGACCTGTCAACGACCGCTGAACGGTCTCCTAGCGCACGCAGCGTGTGACTAAAGTAAAACAAACGTCCTTTTGGCGTTCATTTAGCGTCATTCGAGCGTTTCCCGAACGTCCATGCGTATGGACGTATCAGAGGTATCTTACTTGGTCGCTGTTACACGCTTCTCGTACGTTAGATACACGCTAGTCATGCGTTAGGCACACGTTAATAACACGCCAAATGTGAAATCCTCATTCTAGAACGCTCAAAAATCGAACGATTGAAACGCTCAGAGAACGTTGACCAGAACGTCATGGTGTGATGGCGCCTTTAAATCGAGTCAACGAGTCGCCGGAAAAAATGTGAGAAACAAGGCTTTAGTAGAAACGCACCTTTTATTGGACGAATAATATTTCATTTAAAAATCCCTCTTAGCTCAGTGATCATACATTCACAGCTCAATGTATACACACCCCAATTTAACGCAAAAACCCCCGTAGCTCAATGTAATAATCCGCATAGTTTATTTTTATACTGCAAAGAAATTTCTCGTGATCTGATTGGTTAACATGCCGGGAACATATATATCATGTACCCTGGAAAAAACCAAATAAAGCCACTTTCCCTTATGAGTGCCCCGTAAACATCACTACACGTACAACATAACATCCAAAATGGCGGCGTCGATCGATCAACAGACTGCACGTTTATGCACCAAAGTGTACGTTTTAGTGACGCAAGTTTCCATTGATGTCAGTTTTCACTGAATTGGGGCACTCAGAAGGGAATATCTATTTCGTCAGCATACTCGATCCCTGAAATTATAAAGTAGGAAAATTTCGCTTAACGCGCTTTGAAAAGGTAAAACTTTGCAGTATAATAAATTCGTTGTACGGTCAGGTGGCAGGGGACTTGGAAACTTGTTCACGGCTCTGTCAAATCATGTCGCCACCTTGCCTTCGGCTCGGAAAGACATGATTCACCACAGCCGTGAACAAATTTCCAAGTCCCCTGCCACCTGACCGTACAACTAATAATGTACAGAGAACTCTTGTACATATTTGGTATGAAAAGAACTGGTCTCGGAAGACAGCGCGTGATGATAGGGACGTCCTTGCTATCAAGTTAACAATTCTAATATCAAAAAACCTGTTAAAATGGCGAAATAAGAGCCACTAATTGTCAGCTGGAAATCTGCACCAACCAGACAGCCCAAAACAGAATAGCTTTCTCTCGGTTTTGAATTAACCCATTACCAAACGACAATATTTTAGCCTTGTCCAAATTGAAAGCGTTTGCAGACGACAAAAGGAAAGAGACTGAAAATTTGAAATTTGTTTTGCGAAGGGTAGAAAACATTGTGGGAAATGAAGAAAATGCTGGTTACCAGCATTTTCTCCTTTTCCCACAATGTTTTCTATAGGCTTCTTTCTTAGGGGCGTCAAAAGTAGGGATTGTGTGGTAATGGGTTAACAGATTTATTTCACAGCCCAAAACAGAATAGCTTTCTCTCGGTTTTGAATTAACCCATTACCAAACGACAATATTTTAGCCTTGTCCAAATTGAAAGCGTTTGCAGACGACAAAATAAAAGAGACTGAAAATTTGAAATTTGTTTTGCGAAGGGTAGAAACATTGTGGGAAATGAGGAAAATGCTGGTTACCAGCATTTTCTCCTTTTCCCACAATGTTTTCTATAGGCTTCTTTCTCAGGGGCGTCAAAAGTAGGGATTGTGTGGTAATGGGTTAACAGATTTATTTCATCCTCGACTAAAACTTTTATGCCAAAGATTATTCTGACCTCGATCCGTTTATGTAAGTAGATAATGAAGGATTTTTTTGTGATAAGACCTATCTTTTTACATAATATCACAATTTATTTTTCCAAGTCTCACGTTATCACATTAAATCTCCAACCGGGCAGATATCTGCCTTCTAGCCATTAATGTTACCTGTTGATGATATGAAGATCGATAACAGGCTAGCCTGCGATCTTTTGTATAATCGGAAGTGACTTTGTCAAAAATGATGTAAAAAAAAAAAATGAGGTAATATTTACGGAAGCAATAAATTGTTTACCACAGACCCTTTTAAAAAGTAATTAACAAGAAAATATTGATGCGTAACATCAATGGCGCCGCAAAGCAGTTGTTCTTTAAATAAGGCACATTGCAGCATTTCAAATTGATCAAAGTAATTTTTTTCAAAATTTTGTGAGAAATTAACTGAGAAGTCCTAAACAATCCTTAGAATGCAACTTAAAACTTAAAAAAAATCAATTATGGTAAGACACAACCATAGCCATTCTTCGGCGAAATTTAACATAATTTCAACTGGAGCTATGTACAAAAGCAGCTGTCATTCGAGAAACAACTCGAGTAAATAGTATTAAACTAGGTTCTAAATTACTAGATTGATATTAAAAACTTGGTATGCAGTGACCAAAGTGGATACCAGATGATCGATATAAAGAACAGGTGGATACGAAACGACCAAAAATTGTGCGAAATGGCCTAGGTACGAAATGACCTAGTTACAACTTGACTTTAAGCCATGTAAAAAATATGGCTGCCGCAATAGGTACTTTTCATAACCGAATAAAAATAAGTGCCGCCGCTCATGCGGCGCCACTAAATAACTATTAGAGCATGGTCCCAGGCTAAACAACAGTATGCCAGTTTACGCTTGTCTCTAAATGTTTTAAATTTTCTAATCTAATTGTTGTTTTATTTCCTCTTTTTGTACGTTACTATACTTCAGATGCAAAATAAAGTTACTTGTATTGTATTGTATTGGAAAATACGACGGATGGCTGTTTATTTTCCGATGCAGCGCAAAGCACGGAAAAAATCATATAATTATTATGGTATCCTTTATATAATTCGTGGCACTACGGGGGGAATTTAAAAACTACTGGTGTTAGCTTCCTGCTAATTTTATATACAAATATAAACAAAAGAGACAGAAAATCAGTCAAAGGCAAAATATTTATTGATAGGCACATTTTAAGATATTTACAAATAGAATCTGGAATGATAAAAACATAAATTTATACCATCTGATAACTTAGTTTGATTTGCTTCACTAGAAAAAAAAAATGCTGCAAATTCGACAACGGTATTGCTAATTCTTTACCAAATGGCAAAATTTTATACTGGTCCAAATTGAAGGAACTTGCAGACGACAAAATAAACGTAACTCAAAATTGAGATTTTTTTCCAGCAGGGTAGAAAACAATGTTGGAAAAGGAGAAAATGCTGGTTACCAGCATTTTCTCCTTTTCCCTCAATGTTTTCAAAAGGCTTATATCTCAGTGTCATAAAAACCAGGGATTGTTTAGTAAATGGTTAAGTATGTGAGACGCTCAGGGAAGAGTAGGCTTAACGTATTTAAAAAAAAAATCAACACTGGTCAGCCTGTGCAGGGCGTCAAGGCTGACCTGATCTAAGTCAAATATGTTTGCTGTTGTTCGTTCTCTATATGTACGAGCACCAAGTGTGCGTTATATTTCAGTCGCCTAAGGAAGTGTACCCGTAATAGAAAACAGCTATTTCCACTATAATATTATCCTACAAAATTTTCTTTGATAAAAAATGAGCATGATTGTACTACTTTCACCGAGCCACATTTCCCCCCTTTTTTTCCTTCTTAGGATTATCATTTATAGATTTAAAACCACTATATTCTCATTACAAAGGGAGATAATAATTACCTCCCTTTTTTGGAAATTAACAAAAGTATCAACAAATAATTTCAAGATACATATAAAAGGAATTTCTTGCCGGTTAAAAATGTGCAAAAGTATTTTATCTGTATAAATTCGTATTTATCAATTATCAAGAAATTTATTCCATGCTGCACTAGAAGTGTTACGGGTCTAGTTCCTTAAGGACAAATTGGAAGTTACCGATCTATAGTTATATGATAAATGCTGGGTATATACAGAGATGCATCAAAGCTTCTTGTATATTAGAGCATGCTACTCATACGGCTTCCTTGAGAGGGAGCTTTTATGCATTTGCTTTTATGCATTTTCATTATGCTTTGTACCAACCAAGTCCTCAAGTGATTGGGATTCATTTTTATATGCACTACAGGCACGTAGGAAACATTTCAAGATGGGGGTGGGGGGGGGGTGGGGGTCGGCTAATTTCCAAATACCGAGATTTTTTTGCGTGGTTGTTACATTGCACCAAAAACTCATATTTTAGTTACTATGATTTTCAAAATTATTTGGGGGGGGGGGGGGGGCTGAGCCCCCCCCCCTACCCCCCCCACCCCCCCACCCCCCACTAAGCCCCCATGTTCCTACGAGCCTGCGTGACTAGATCAATACGAGTAGTAAGATAAAGTGACGGTCATTTGAAATGCTGCAAGTTTACAAATAGCAAAAAAAATTCCGACTCAGATCAGCCTATGTGTCCTGCGCAGGCTAACAAGATTCAGTACTTTTTGTAAATATGATCTGTCATGCGTAAAGTGACAATCTGGGAATTCCATATGGCCTTCAACATTTAAAAAGTGACATTCGCACATTCGGACATTCGGACGTAAAGTGTCGTCTCTGATCAGGCTGCGCTGTACGCGCTGCCTTATCCGAGACGGCACTTTCCTTTTTTATGTAATTTCTGTTTTACGCAGGTCTTCTGATGAATTGAATCTAATGTAGTCGTAAAGTGCCGTCTCGGATTAGCCTGCGCGGACTGCGCAGGCTAATCCGAGACGACATTTTACGCAAATGTCCGAATGTCCCTTTTCGTGTGTCGCAGACCATATTAGAACAATTACATGAAAACAGATCAATGATAGTGCAGGTCAATTTAAAGTAAGACCTGTATAATGCACTTCCGGTGAACATGTGGCAAAAATTCTAATTGGTTGATTAATAGGGATAAAAAAGGATTTATGCTGAACAAATATTTTTGCACATTTCTAACGGATCAGAAATTCCGTTTATGTCTATCTTGAAATTATTTTTCGATACTTTTGTCAGTTTTCTGAAAAGGGAGGTAATTATTATCATCTTTTGAATTGAGAATATAGTGGTTTTAGATTTATAAATGATAATTCAACGAAGGAAAAAATAAATCGGTGAAAGTAGTTCAATAATACTCATTTTTAATTATAACTATTTTTGCTGGATGATATTTTAGTGGAAATAGCAGTTTTCCATTACACAGGTCTTATTTAAAAATTGATTGTATAACAAGGAAGAATGGCCACTTTTCATACAGAAAATATCATAGAAGCGAAAAGTGTCGGCCCTGATCAGCCTGCGCTATTCGCGCAGTCTGACCAGGGTTGACACTTTTCACATTTCCCAGATGGTCCTATTTTGCGTGACGGGTCACAAATATGTTAATTCTCCGTTTTCAACAACTCTTATAAAAAAATCAAAATTCGGCCAAAATTATGGGACTTGTCAGTGGAAGAGTAGAAAGTATTGTGGGGGAAAAACAGAAAATGCTGGTTACTAGCAATAATTAATGTTTTCATTTTCCCGTCATATTTTCTAAATTCTACTTTATGACTCGAGTGGCTAAAACATGGAAATGTGTGAGCGACAACTGGCTTTCCAAGGTTTCTCTTTCTGCTGTTTACAGTCAGATTTTTGATGTTATAGGAAATTATAAATTTACCAAAGATGAGTATAGAATTGCTTAGAAGTGCTGTCTGTCTGTCTGAATGGTAAAAGGTAAAAAAAAAAATGCTGGCAACAAGCATTTTCTCCTATTCCCACAACCTCTTCTACTCTATTGCTCTGTCTGTGGAACTTTCGTGGCTAAGGTTTGAGAATTTCAAAATCGTGGTTAAATTGGGTATTGGGTACCCCCTCAGTAAAATTATAACCCAATCGTGATAAATTAACTCATTACCAAACGACAAAATTTTTGGTTTGTCCAAATCGAAAGCATTTGCAGACGACAAAATAAAAGTGGCCAAAAATTTGATATTTGTTTTGTGAAAGGTAGAAAACATTGTGGGAAAAGGAGAAAATGCTGGTTACCAGCATTTTCTCCTTTTCCCACAATATTTCCTACAGGCTTCTTTCTCAGGGGCGACAAAAGTAAGGATTGTGTGGTAATGGGTTAAAGAACTGAAATCATTGATACGTCCAGTAACTTTCAGCCTTATAACAATAATAATAACAATAATAATAATGTTTTATCTTACATCCGCCCACCTTCTACTATCAATACAAGTGTTTCCGCCCCTCCACCATTCTTCTAGATCTTTCACAGAAAGTGAGGGTTTATTAGGATCCCACAGCATGGCACATATTCGACACCAAAATTTCGTATTCAGAAAATAACCAGTACTTTTCCAACGAAAAAACTTGTTATACTCCGCATCATCCTCGTCGATTCTGAGCAAAGTTCTGGCAAGAGCTGCTGGGCTGCCGAAATCCTCCACGTGAAGGTAAGAACCAATCGGAGCTACTCGTTTATAGTCGTCAGGGTGCGCTCCCATCACAACCGGAACTACACCGTTTCTAAAAATAGAATAAAAAACATTCATGCGCCTTATCGATTTGTATATGTCGTCTTTGTGGACGGAGCTCTTACCTCTCAATGTTGTCATAGTAATGATAATGTCATCTTCGCGAGCCAAGTTTGCGATCACTACGTGGATCATACCTTGGCTGATTGAGCCCGATTTCGAGATTCCTGCGATGCGCCCTCTATTGGATGGTTGTTATTACTCCCCTTTACATCATATTTCTAAAAGCAAATGAAATAGCGTTTTACAAACCCCTTACGAATACACATAAAGCGATAAGCAGACATCCACGTAGGTCTCCATGTTTACCTTCTATTCGAAAGGTAGAGACCTTGTTCTATTTTTATCAAAGATGAAATGCTACGAGCGATTTCATTCGTTGCAGCTAGAGCTGGCTGCATCCAATGAAAAAGCGTATCGGGTGAACGTAAAAATCAAGCTCGATCCGCCAAGGGTAGAGTAACGTAGTGACTCGTCGGTCTTGGCTTGCGAAGATGTGATAATGTTGGCATTGTGCTTTTTATACTGCCTGAGGTCTTCACAACACATTCAAATTTTGGAATAGTTCCATTTGAAAGCCTTTGCAGACGACGCACTAATGTGGCTTCAATTGATGGTCTCTAAAAAAGAAGAAAACATTTAGGAAAAAAGAAAATGCTAAACACCTCCAAACTAAAACTGATCCTGCCAAACGCCTTTAACCCAAACGGCAAAATTTTAGACTGGTCCAAATTGAAAGCACTTGCAGACAACAAAATGAAGGTAACTCAAAAATTGAAATTTGTTTCCAGCAGGGTAGAAAACATTGTGGGAAAAGGAGAAAATGCTGGTTACCAGCATTTTCTCCTTTTCCCACAATGTTTTCTAAAGGCTTCTCTCTCAGGGTCGTAAAAACCAGGGATTGTTTGGTAAAGGCTTAATTCTAGCTTTAAAAGTCGTTTATCTGCCAGAGACTTCTATTTTGATAGGCAGACTGTATTGTTATAGAATGTTAGACTCGAAATAGTATCTTTTCCTTGAAGTCCTTAAAACTGATCTAATTGTAAATTTATCCCTGAACTGTTTACCTTTCTTCGGTTGTGGGCCTTTAATTCTTACCACACAGTAAAATTTTAGGCCCATCCAAATTGAAAGCATTTACAGACAACAATTTCAAAGGGGCTCAAATGGTGCAATTTTGTTTTGATAGGCTAGAAAACTTCGTGGGAAAAGGAGAAAATGCTGGTTGCCAGCATTTTCTCCTTTTCCAACAAAGTTTTTAAACGGCTTCTCCCTCAAGGGCGTAAAATTCGTCATTGTGTGGTAACGGGTTAACAAAATCTATGAGCGAAATTATTTTGGAAATTTTACAAATCTGAAAAATAACTAGACAACCACTAAAAAATGGCGTTTGTAAACAGATCTCTAAAACTAATCTCGAATAGCCTACATAAAAAGTTTGTTTAAAATTTCATCTTGTCTCTCAGGGGACAGTTGACGTACAAAATTGATGGCGCCAAACAGTCACTCGCAGAATTCTCATGGGATAGATTTGGTACCAGAAAGTTGAATATCAGAGAGTTAAACCCTTTACAAAACTACCCCGTGCTTTTAAGGACCCTGAGGAGACACGCATTTGAAAACATTATGGAAAAAAAGAGTAAAGTGCTGGCAACATTCTTTCGAAGCCACGGGCTGCTTTCCCACATAACCATCGTTAATGTTAAGCCGTCAGAGAGAAAACGTCCTATGGCAATTACTATAATTAATCATCGGATAGAAATTTGTCCAACCAGCGACCACCAATATCAAGACCTGTACAACACATACGGCTTGCTTTGGATAGAGCTCTTGATAGCATGTTTCGAGTAATGAATTATCCACGCTGATTTAATTACGTAAACATTTGATATTTCATTTGGGAAATCATTAGGATTCCCTTTCAGTATAAAAGCAAATATAGTTTATTTAGTAAATTCTTTTCTATCATTTATCAAAGAGAGAGAGAGAGAGAGAGAGAGAGAGAGAGAGAGAGAGAGAGAGCCTAACAGAAGTAAAATTATAAAAGGTTATAAGATTTTATATGGATCTAGCACAATTTTGGAAAGCAATCACATAATTATTGCGAGATATCAATTGTCATCAATTGGTGATTCACAATGTAATAAACCGTAATGGAGCTTTAACCCATTACCACACAATCTCCACTTTTGACGCCCCTGGGAAATAAGCCTCTAGAAAACATTGTGGGAAAAGGAGAAAATGCTGGTAACCAGCATTTTCTCCTTTTCCCACAATGTTTTCTATCCTTCACAAAACAAATTTCAAATTTTCAGTCACTTTTATTTTGTCGTCTGCATATGCTTTCGATTTGGAAAAGCCTAAAATATTGTCGTTTGGTAATGAGTTAAGCCGAAAAATCGCCTTCTGGAAATAATCTAGAATTTCATTTACTCCAGGCAAAATAGTGTAGTAGTTGCTTTTAAAAAAAAATGAATGATTAGATTTTTCGTTTCATTTTGTCATTTCAAAACTGATGCACATCTTCTAATGGTGGAGGTTGTGAAACACAGCCGTAACAGACAGAAAAGAAGGTTTCTTTAACATTTCCATTCTGTCTCACAAAGGATAGTTGACACATGAAAGCCCTCACACGCAGAACTCTCAAAGGGTAGATTCGATAACGCGAATTGATAACGGTTAGTCAAATCATTGGCAACGCGAAGATTGTTTGTATGTTTTTAAACTTCGCTTTTGTCTAATACGAATTTACCAGATGGGCCTGTATTCACCAACCACTCTTAAGAACTTTCTCAGTCTTATTCTCCATACTTTTTTCAACTTGGAAAGCAACAAAACTTCTGATTGGCTAAACCGAACGGTTTAGCCAATCAGAAGCTTTGTTACTTTCAAGTTTGGAAAAAAACTTGAAGAATAAGAATGAGAATGTTCTTAAGAATGATTGGTGAATACAAAGGTTATAACCAACAGTATAAAAATGGGTCACGATTAAAAAAAAGTTCAACATTTTCGTAGTCAAAAACAAAATGCTGAAACACTGAAAGATGAAATTTGATTAATAAAAGCGTAACAGCGTGTGGTAAATGCAATCATGGAAAATACAATAACGTATCACTGGATAGCATCAATTTAGTTCGTTAAGTCGGCTTCAGGCAACGTGCAAGTTATAGCTAAATGAATTACGGCATCACCACACTCTATATTAAAGCAATTGTGCTGTAGAGTTATATTGCGTCAATTACTGTAAACGAATTATGAGGGAAATGAATATTTTTGAGTTGCAAGTGGGAATTGATGACAAAAAATGACCTATTTTAACTCAAAATCTGACATTAACTTGTACCAGTTCTATATAAATACAATACACAATACAACACAAGATTTTATTTGTAAAGGTAGGCCTCTGGCCCATAATACAAAATTTCATTGACAATCAAAACAACATATACTGTATATATTTATATAGATGGTGCGTGATACATTGGAGGCATATTTTGTTAAAATGGGGCTTAATGCATCTGTAAAAATAATCGACCCACGTAAAGGTTAGTGTAACTTTTTCTGCCTGACCAAGGACCATTCTATCTCATAAATCATTTGTTTTTCAATAATAATAATAACAAAAGATTGTATGGCTCTATAGTTATGTAATAATTTGCTTAGTATTATACGCGATAAATGTAAGGTAAATGACGTTATATTTCCACCTGGTTGTGAGGCACGCGCAATTTACCTAGGCAACAAGAACATGAAAATCGGTATTTTCACTGGTCGTACTCTTGTAATATCGAAAACTATTTTCACTGCTATTTCTCGGTATCCTACTGGAAAGCATGAAATATTATATATTTGGTCGGCCTTATACCTTGATTTAACATTATTGTCCTTACAACGGCGTTATAAATGTGCATCAGAAAGGCAGGATTGTCACAAAAAAGACAATAATTCTGATATCAACTAAACTAACCAATCAGATCTAGATTTAGAATTGCCTCGTTTCGAAACTTTGACACGACCTAGTTTATATGGTCCTTATCGCGGATGAACAAAGAATAGAACCACTGCAAAACATCCCTAACCACTCAAAAAACACGTTAAAACCACCGTCGTTACACCCCAACCCACTTTCCTTATACCTATAACCGCATGCAAAACGCGGTTTCATGGAAACTAATCATAAAATAATGCTATCAACACCTAGATTTTTTTTTCTTAACCATCATATAAACAGACTTTTAATGAAAAAGTCTGCATTTAACTCATTACCAAACGACAAAATTTTAGATTGGTCCAAACTGAAAGCATTTGCAGACGATAAAATAAAAGTGACTGAAAATTCAAAATTTGTTCTGTGAAGGGTAGAAAACATTGTCGGAAAAGGAGAAAATGCTGGTTACCAGCATTTTCTCCTTTTCCCACGATGTTTTCTAAAGGCTTCTTTCTTAGGGGCGTCAAAAGTAAGTATTGTGTGGTAATGGGTTAAATCCTATTTGCTTGCAAATTTATACAATCACCTTTTATTAGTACTTTCAGTACTTTGATTCTGTTTAAAATGCGATATACAGAGCCAACATGCGGAGTCACAGGCCCTGGGTTATGGTGGCACATTTTTGCCGCGAGATACAAGAGAGCTACTTCGATAATCTAGGAGTACTATCATTAAACATGTAAATCAAAGTTTTATGGATATATTATCAAGATAAGAATTTTTTTTTCGCGATAAAATTATCGCGATAATTCTAATTGTTATTATGTTTTTCTTTCTTTCGTGCCCACAACTGACATATAGAGGATAATCAACTGGTTGTTTCTGATATGAAAAATATCTCATGAGGATGCGTTGTTAGGCGTTGAAAAAACGAGTGCGCAGCACGAGTTTTTTTTAACGCCTTACAACGCGTCCGAGTGAGATATTTTTCATATCAAAAATAACCAGTTGATTATTCTATTTATTATATACCTTATTAACATCATTATTTGTAATTTTGCGTTTGAAAGTCGAAAAAAATGTAGTCGAAAAAAAAAAGTAGTTCCCAAATTACGTCAGGAAGTGAAAGTGAAAGTTGATAACGTCACTAGTGATGATATCAAAATTTATCACACTGGGAAATTCCAGGATTTCACTGCTAGGTATATAGTAGAACGGTATCTATAATTAGATACGGTTTCGGAACTTCTTCGTCTACAACCTTATGGATTTCTTTTTCCCTAAATTGTTTTAAAGTTATTCGTAAGAGGCATTTTGATAACTGCTCAGGAGACTGTTCGAAAATCCAGCCATCAACTTATGGCCATTTTAAATCGTGCATTTGTCGACACTTCCACCTTGCACCCTCTAAGTGCTACCTACAGCGTGCCTATGGACTACGGGCTTGCAATTTGTTTTTGAAACAAAATCGTATTATGCTACTAGTACGGCGCACATGAATCCGTGCGATAAACATACGACAGCCGGTATAATGCAGAAAAGTGATCCTCCCATGAACCGGGTCATTATTCTACGTACAGAAATAAACCTCTGGGGTAATTTCTCTACGTAGAATAATGACCCATGGGTTATTTCTCTACGTAGAATAATGACCAGGGTCATTCCTCAACGTAGAGCAATGACCCATAATCATTTTGTAGAGAAGAGTCATTTCTCTGTATTACACCGGCTGCCTCCGTATCACAATCAACTGTGGGTAGACGGGGTATATGAGCACCGCGCCGGACCTGTAAGCTCCTCCGAGACGAAATGTAAACAGGCATAAGGGATCAATGTGAAACTACAGATGTCAGTCTTTCTTATCAGCAGGACACGTTACTGACATAACCATAGCTTCAGATAAGAGGGAGTGATGGTATTCTAAAATCATTGTATCTATTCAAAACCCTATGTTGTGGGTACTCATTAGAATCGTCTCATCGAGACGATTCTAATGAGTACCAACAATATAGGGTTTAGAGGTAAATAATCTATATTTTCAAGTTTGAAGTCAAAATCACTCCTTCTATCGGGAACTCTGCATAACTTAAAACCACGGGGAACTAAACATTTTACCTTTTATGGCCATACATGTATATCGTCGGTTTACTTCTAAAACCTCGTAACTGCAGCTTGAGACAAGTTTTAGGTACGAGGTTTTTGAAGTAAACCGACGGTATATAGGATTAAACTTCATCCTGCTTAACATAGTGGGCCCGTTATAGAAAACAGCTATTTCCAAAATAATATTATCCTACAAAATTTGATATGATTAAAATAGAGTGTTATTGTACTACTTTATCCGAGCCACTTTTCCTGTTTTGTCTTTCTTAGAATTATCATTTAATAAATCTAAAACCACGATATTTTCATTACAAAGAGAGATAGTAATTACCTCCCTTTTCTAGAAACAAATAAAATTATCTACAAATAATTTCAAGATAGGCATAATGAAATTTCTGGTCGGTTAAAATTGTACAAAAGTATTATACCCGTATAAAACCGTATAAATCAACTATCAAGAAAACTTTATGCAATGCAGCAGTAGAGCTATTACGGGTCCACTACCTTAACCCATTACCACACAATCCCTACTTTTGACGCCCCTGAGAAAGAAGCATTTTGAAAACACTGTAGGAAAAGGAGAAAATGCTGGTAACCAGCATTTTCTCCTTTTCCCACAGTGTTTTTTACCCTTCCCAGAACAAATTTCATTTTTTTCTGTCACCTTTATTTTGTCGTCTGCAAATGCTTTCAATTTGAACCAGTCTAAAATTTTGTCGTGTGGTAAAGAGTTAATGAGTAAAGAAGAAAATTCTCTTTTTCAAAGGTCACTTTGGGGGCAAAATATGTCCGTATCGGACAGTGCAGATCAGTGATCAGACTGCACGTTCTGTGCAGTCTGATCTTGATCTACACTGTCCATAAATGGTCAGTGAGTCGAGTTTATTAAACTAAGGGTTATTGATGATTTACGTCACCGACAGATAAGATGACGATTAAGGCTGTCGCGTCTCTAGATTAACATACATGTAATGTTTTCTGCAGACGACATTAAGGTAAGACCTGTGTAATGTTGGTTGGTTGGTTGTCTTGGGGTTTAACGCCACTTTAACAGCTAAGGTCATATCATGGCGGTTGGTGACGCACATGTGTTTCCTGGCTTTCTCACATCGGTACTAACACTACTTTCTTTCCAAAGCCACCAACTACTTTTCTCACATGCTTCAGCAGAGACCTGTGTAATGGAAAACTGCTATTTCCACTAAAATATCATCCTGCAAAATTAGCTATAATTAAAAATGAGTATTATTGAACTATAATTATATACTTTCACCATTTCATTTTTTCCATTTTTCCCTTCTTTGACTTATCATTTATAAATCTAAAACCACTATATTCTCAATTCAAAAAGAGATGATAATTACCTCCCTTTTCAGAAAACTAACAAAAGTATCAAAAAATGATTTCAAGATAGTAATAAACGGAATTTCCGATCCGTTAGAAATGTGCAAAAATATTATTTCTGCATAAATCCTTATTTATCCTTATTTATCAACCAATTAGAATTTTCACCGGAAGTGCATTACACAGGTCTTACCTTAAACAGGCTACTTTTAAATACACTGAGGCAAAAGGAGACATTGCTCCCTGCAAAGAATGGATGAATAGATGGATAGATAGATAAAGAGAGAGAGAGAGAGAGAGAGAAGCAGACAAACCGACAGACAGACGGACAGACAGACAGACCGGAAACACTTCTAGGCAATTTTCGGCCATTTTAGGGAGAGTCCAACGGTACATTTATGACAAAGGCTTATTTTATCAGATCGGCAATACTACGTTGTCAAAGCATTTTTTGTCGTAATCGAGGATTAATTTTAAACGTGCAACGGCTATATTAAAGGGGAACTATTCCTAAATATTCAATTTTCTCAACGTTATAAAATCTATATGCACCCATGGACACTGCTCGGTTGCATTATATCAAACTGTGCGTATTTAACCCTTTCCCGAACAAGCCCTGGTTTTTACGTGTCTGCAGTAAAAGTCTTTTGAAAACACCGTGGGAAAAGGAGAAATTGCTCGTAACGAGCAATTTCTCCTTTTCCCACAGTGTTTTCTATCCTTTTTGAGAACTTGCTGCCATTTTCTCAAAATCTAAAATTGTCGTCTGCAAACTCTTTCAGTTTGGAAGAGTCCAAAATTTGTCGTTTGGGAAAGGGTTAAGGAAATTGTTTTGGATTGTATATACACACTCACAATACAATCTTTGATTTACCAAAACGTATGAGGTGGCGTAGAGTTATGCAAATTAATATTTACTAAATTTTTCACTCTTCTGCGAGTAAATGCTACTAGTTTTCAGACTCGATTTTTGCCTACGCAAGTATCGCACGTAAACATTTTAGTGGATGACAGCAAGCCTTGGTCTGTCCTAGTCAACCTTTCCAAAACAATCCCTGCTTTTTACGGCCCTGAGATAGAAAGTCTTTTGAAAACATTATGGGAAAAGGAAAAAAATTCTAAAATGCTGGTAACCAGCAATGTTTTCTACCCTGCTTGAAACAAAGTTCAATTTTTGAGTTACGTGCTTTCAATTTGGACAAGCCTAAAAAATGTCGTTTGGTAAAGTGTTCGGGGGAAGTTATTGCAGGCTGATTAAGCATGATTCATTGATTCTAAACCTCTTATTTTTTTTTAAATCTCTCTGCTAGACTCTATGTATTAAAACCAAATTAAGTCAGATGAGCGTTTCCTTTAGGATACGACAGTGATAAGAACATAAGTTGCCGATTTGGCGACCTGCATCTGCTTCCTTAATCAAATATGAAAAAATACTAATAACAGGACGAAACATGATCATTTTCAAACATTTTCCAGACAATATGACAAACAATCATGATTTTTTTTTAATGAAGATTGGACTGTAAATGTTGCCCCTAGTGCATGAGCAAGATTTTCGAAGATTTTATCTTGTGAACTACTTTTTTGTTTCACCTCATGTGATCTATTTTCACACTCACTTAACCCTTTCCCAAACAAGCCCTTGTTTTACGTGTCTGCAGTACAAGTCTTTTGAAAACACTGTGGGAAAAGGAGAAATTGCTCGTAACGAGCAATTTCTCAATTTCCCACAGTATTTTCTACCCGTTTGGAGAACTTTCTGCCATTTTTATCAAATTTGAAATTGTCGTCTGCAAAACTCTGAGAGTTTGGAAGAGTCTAAAATTTGTCGTTTGGGAAAGGGTAAAGATAGATTCTGAGCAGGTTTCATGAGTATTAAGATGAAATTGTGGCCTCTATAACAGATACAAGATTTTTCAAAACATTGACTCGTTGATCTATAGTCTTTTGAGCCGAAATGACCCGTTTTGGAACAAATCCGAAATGTCATCAAGACAAACAATCTGATTAACTTTCAAAAGTATCGAACTGAAAATATGGCTTCCTGAGTTATTGCAACAATTTAAGCTTGTGACCTAAACAAGATAAACATTTTGACCGACTTTACACAGAACTGACCGAAGATGTTGCCTCTAGATGGTACACAATGTTTTTCTTAAATTTGACCTGGCGACTTAGATTTGATCTGACATGACCCAGTTGCCAACTCGTCTAAAAATTATTGAACAAATATTTTGTCCAATTTTCTTGAATGTCCGACTGAAAATGTGGAATCTAGAAGGTGCACAAGGTTTTAAAAAGATCTGACCTGGTGATCTCGTTTTCGACTCGACATGACCCGCTTTTGAACTAGGCCAAGATATTAAGACAAACATTTCGACCAACCATCAAGTGTCCTTAGCTGAAAATTTAGCCTCTAGAGTAAACTCAAGTCTTTACCAAGTGACATAGTTTGTGACTCGACGAGACCCTTCTCCGAATTCGTCTAAGATATCATTAAGACATACATTTTAACAAATATATCATGGGTATCAGACAGAAAATTTAGCCTCTAGAGCGTACATAATGTAAAAGTTGATAACGGAGCACTGACGACGGACTACGAACACAGGACAATCTCAAAAGCTCACTTTGGGCACAGATGTCTTTAACAGACCAACAGATTGTGTGTGTTTTTTCTTTATTATATTCAAGCTAGACGTCATATCAAACATGGCTAAAATAATAGTATATAGGGTTTGTCCTTGATATTTAGAAAATGTCGTTAGATAAGAAGAAACTGCTATTTAGTAGTAATTTCTTCTTTTCTCAAAATGTTTTATGTCTCCTATGCCAGGGTCGTTAAAATATGGTATAGTTTGCTACAGGTATTGTTCTAATTCAGTTCCCCTTTAAAAGCCATCTGTGCATTCGGCCTAACAACCAGATTATCGCTTAGCCTTTTAGTAGCAATCTAATCAAATAATTGATAACACTCAACACCTTTTTGCTTTTGTTGTTCCTTTTTGTCTTTTCCCTTTCTGTTTTCTAATATTATCTCTATGAAATAGAGAAGAATCTGAAAGAGGATATTTCATGTATCTATAGAAAGTTTTGACTCAGGTCAGCCTGCACAATCCACACAAGTTTACCTGGACCGAGACTTTTTACTTTCGGTTATGCATTATTCCACTGAAAGATTTAGCAGATTATTTGGCATAATGAATTATGGGTGCCTTATCTAAGGAATGAAGAGAATTTTATTTTTTACATAAAGGCATAAAAAAAGCCTACCAACACTGTATGAAACTGCTACGTGGTTTCATACATTGTGATTAGGTTTTTTTTCTCACAGCTCCATACAAAAATAAAATACTCTTCATTCCTTATAATTCAATATTACAGGCAACATACATCCACGGAAATAATTCAAACTGCATTCATTTTCTTTAGTTTTAAATCTAATGTTGGAGTTTCTAAAGTCCCTTCCACTCATATTTGTAAGGCACAAAAATACAACAGGGTAGCAGTTTTCAGATTCCAAACATTAAAATTTAACCAATAGAACAAATGTAAATTAGAAAAGCAGTGTGTAGGACCCGCAAAAGTAACCTTCAGCAAAAGCAGTTCCAGCACAAGGTGATGTTTTTTTTCATGGAGCTATGAAAAAAATATCAGCCAATCAGAACTCCCCAATGTTCATGAAAACAGCTGATATTAAATCATTGTGTGAATACTAGCATGGTATATTGTACTCTCTTTTGCCCAAATGTATCACTGTTTATTATATACCTAGCAGTGAAGTCCTGGAATTTCCCAGTGTAATAAATTTTGATATCATCACTAGTGACGTTATCAACTTTCACTTTCACTTCCTGACGTAATTTGGGAACTACTTTTTTTTCGACTACATTTTTTTTTTCGACTTTCAAATGCAAAATTACAAATAATGATGTTAATAAAGTATATAATAAATAGAATAATCAACTGGTTATTTTTGATATGAAAAATATCTCACTCGGACGCGTCGTAAGGCGTTAAAAAAACTCGTGATGCGCACTCGTTTTTTCAACGCCTAACAACGCATCCTCGTGAGATATTTTTCATATCAAAAACAACCAGTTGATTATCCTCTATATATATATATACTCTATTGATGCTGATAACGATACAATCATGTAATAAATATACAGTCAGACATAAAGTTAAGCATCACCAAAATTGACCAGCAATAGCCCATGTGCTTAGACCAGCATTACTCATGCCCAAAATTTGCCATTTCTGGGCTTCGGAAAGTTTTCTCGTAGCCATCCTTTAATTTGGCTCATAAATGTCAATTGTCTGGTGGGTCCGTGCATAGACTGAAAACACACCAAGCCATGTAAAAACATAATAAACTTTATTATACTGCAAAGAAATTTCTCGTGATCTGATTCGATAATATGTCCCGAACATATATATCATGTACACTGGCAAAACCAACGTAAAAGCAGTTTCCCTTTCGGTAGCCCCGTATAAGTGACAGCACAACAAAACATCCAAAATGGCGGCGTCTGTCAAGATTAACATAAATATAATGCGCCAAGCTGCACGTTTAAGCACGTATTACCAAGATTTCAGTGACGTCAAATAAAAGGTTATCCATTAAAAAAGTTATGACTGAATTTGTTCTGGGGATGCTTAACTTCTGTCTGACTGTATGTTATCCGCAATTCGAAGAGGTCTATTAACTTAACCCTTATCCAGCTAAATAAATCAAATAAACATTTCAAGTCCCAAATAATGTTATTGCCAACTTACTTTTTAAGGTAAGACCTGTGTAATGCACTTCCGGTAAAAATTCTAATTGGTTGATTAATAAGGATAAATAAGGATTTATGTAGAAAAAAATATTTTTGCACATTTCTAACGGATCAGAAATTCCGTTTATGTCTGTCTTGAAGTTATTTTTTGAAACTTTTGTTAGTTTCTGAAAAGGGAGGTAATTATTATCTCTTTTTGAATAATGAGAATATAGTGCTTTCAGATTTATAAATGATAATTCAAAGAAGGAAAAAATGGCAAAAATGAATCGGTGAAAATACTTCGATAATGCTCATTTTTAATTATAGCTAATTTTGCAGGATGATATTTTAGTGGAAATAGCTGTTTTCCATTACACAGGTCTTACCTTAACTCTTTACCACACAACAAAATTTTAGACTGGTTCAAATTGAAAGCATTTACAGACAACAAAATAAAGGTGACTGAAAAATTGAAAGTTGTTCTGGGAAGGGTAGAAAACACTGTGGAAAAAGGAGAAAATGCTGGTTACCAGCATTTTCTCCTTTTCCCACAGTGTTTTCAAAAGGCTTCTTTCTCAAGGGCGTCAAAAGTAGGGATTGTGTGGTAATGGGTTAAGACAAAAAATCTCCTTGTCTGACACTGTAGATCCTAGTTCAGACTACACTTTTTGTGCAGACTGGTCTTCATCCTCACGGTCCGCAAATGATCCTAGAGTTCCGCTTAACGACTTAAAGGTGAAGATTTTGTTTTCATCCAATTTTTCAGCATGTTTGCCATATTATTGTATCTCATTTCATTGCCCGTCCCCTTGTTCACAGTGTAAAACCGCTAGCATGAACTGTCAAATCTTAAATATCGTTGGTTTACTTCCAAAACCTCGTAACTACAGTTTGTTACAAGCTGTAGTTACGAGGTTTTGAAAGTAAACCGACGATATCTTTCCCGATAGATATGATGTGACGTCACAGATTACATCATCGTATACTAATTTCAGAAAAGAGATTCGGTTTTACTTGCGGAAGTTCCTCATGTGTGTGTACCAGGTTTGAATATTATAACCTGTAAGTTGTTAGATGTCGTTATATGGTAAAAAAGAAATTGGCAGTCTTTTATACTAAAGTATTAAACTCGTATTTGAACATGTTATTAAGCTCCCCACATGGTCTTTCAAGGACCATGTTGCTGCTGCGACCTTGTTACGATCTAAGAGCAAGTCCTGCACTTCTGTTGCGCTTTTGGAACGTTTCTCTGTACAATCGGTGGTTTAACCCTTTACCAAACGACAAAATTTTAGCACGGTCCAAATTTAAAGCACTTGCAGACGACAAAATAAATGTAATTCAAAAATTGAATTTTGTTTCCGGCAGGGTAGAAAATATTGTGGGAAAAGGAGAAAATGCTGGTTACCAGCATTTTCTCCTTTTCCTACAATGTTTTCCAAAGGCTTCTGTCTCAGGGTCGTAAAAACGAAGGATTCTTTGGTAA
This sequence comes from Tridacna crocea, assembly GCA_943736015.1. Classification (NCBI taxonomy): domain Eukaryota; kingdom Metazoa; phylum Mollusca; class Bivalvia; order Cardiida; family Cardiidae; genus Tridacna; species Tridacna crocea. The sequence continues at coordinate 5,307,416 of OX031068.1, read as the reverse complement.
AGGGTTTTAATCCTTTAGCAGCAGTTGACCATGTGGGTCGAATGGTTTTGATAGCATTGCTCCAGCTTGTAATTGAGACCAATCGATTGATAAGATTAGATCGTAAAAGATAAGCAAGACGGAGGACCAAAAAATTGTGTCCATAGTTATTTGAAGGACGAAGGCTCCAAGTTGAACTTCATAGCGAACTTATCAGAAAACTCATCCTCGGATACCCCGGGGTCTCCCTTTTTGCTACGCTACATCGACCCTGGGACAATTGACTAATAAAACTTTGAATCAGCCGCCGAAAATCGATACGAAACGTCATAGCGTACAGTCCACTCGCCCATCACAAAATGATGATGGAACCAATGAAAAGCTAGCATTCGGCCAGCGGTAAAGCGAGGGAAATTCAATTAATTGTCCCAGGGGTCGATGTAGCGTAGCAAATAGGGAGACCCCGGGGTATCCGAGGATGGACAAAACTCAGGATGGTAAACATCACATCATGCATTATACCGGCTGCCTCTGTATCACAATTTACTGTAGGAAGAAGGGGTATATGACCACCGTGCGGGACCCGTAAGCTCTTCCCATACAAAATGTAAACCAAGCATAAAGGGATCCAAGTTGAACTTCATGGCGAACTTATGAGAAAACTCAGGATGGAAAGCATTACTTCATTTTCAATTCTATGTGAATGAAACATAACTTTTTTGAAGAGATCATTCATAGAGTTGGACTTCCCGAGGAAAGTACTTGAATCAAGCTTGAAGTTAAACAAGTATGACGACACTTTTGTTATGGGGAAACTGCGCATTCGGTACATTACTAGCGCGATAGCTACAATACTGAGCACTGCGTTCATGAATTTCCTGCTACTCTTTTACACTCTTTCAAGAGTCCATGGCGATTCATCTTGGCGAGCCAAGTTTACGATCACTACGAAGTGATCGTAAACTTGGCTCGCCAAGATGATGACGATTTCACTCCTTACATTTTGTGTAACGTCAAAACAAACGTCATTCATGAAGCTTCTGGTACGCATTTACTATGATCAAAGTATGTTTTGCTGCGCTGTTGCTGCTCACTCTACGATTTACTGCGTTTTGACCAAAGTTTTGATACTCTGCAGCATCGCTGCATAGTAGAAAGGAGGTTGAAATGACCGTCCCTATTTATTGAATGGTCTAGTATGTTACCGAAAAAAGACATTAAAATATAGGGAACAAAGAGACGAAGCTCATCAAGATATCAATATGTTTACTCACCGTAAGGCATTCAAAAATAATTTCTCAGTGATATAATGTCTACAGTTTGCATTTTCAAAGGCAAGATAAAACTTGTACTGGTCACGCAGCATTTTGAAGCAATCTTCTTCGAACCTATCACAAGAAAGCTCGCCGCAGGCACCATACACATCTACTTTCATATACTTCTGTAATTCGTCGATGTACCACAGTCGTTTATTAGCTGAATTACAATTCGAAACAAATATGGCAGCTAACTTGTTTTTATTTCTAGCATAGTTTACGGACGGACGTATATTTCGGATATCTGTGAAATTGTCAAACTGCACCCATTTATCGTAAGGCGTAACAATCGTAGAATCAGGTCGATATGTTGCCGTCCAATTGATGACGTTATTAAGGCCTTCGTAATACGGGGAAGCTTCTGGACTTTCCAAAGCAAACATAATCCATACCTGATCCGGAGTCCTTGGTGTTTGACTTAGGAAAAAATCCAATTTTTGTGGCTTAAGATGCATTTCTCTAAATATTCTTGCGTCGTATATTTGACCGTTTTCAGAAACATTGACGAGTTCACAATTTTGAACGCCACAATTCAGATCTCTAAATAGCTTGTTACCTAGCTCTAGCTTCCAGATATCCTCAGCCGTTCCTTGTTGCAAGAGAATACGTTTTGGCGGCAAATTTTGAAAATCCACGTTTGGCCGAAAGTTTAACTGTAGTTGTATACGATCTTCACGGGGTTCAACTTTCCACACACCCGTTAACATACGTGAAGTGGATGCGTCAGCTATACCCTTCCTTTTGTTAGAATATAAGGAATTAAAGAAAATACAGCATCTCTGTAAAATACTAAAAGTGATCATCAAAAACAGAAAAAATCCGACAATGACGAACAATTGTTTGGGTCCCTTCTTGAGTCGAAATCTCATAATTCTAAGCTCTGTCCTCTGTGTGCGAAATACCAGATAGGTATGGCAAGGTTTAGATAATAACGATAAATCACGTTCACACACTGTATACCTTACGTACGCAGATATACCTTAATATCCAATATAATTATGAGCTTAGGACGATTCGTTTTTCCAATACTCTACTGGACATTTGCATAATCTTTCTCGCCTCATTTCCGGATGCATTTGAACCATACTAGGGGAAAAAAGGGGCTCGGCGCACACCTCTGTGATCAATGGTTCAAAGCAAGCCACGACATACTAGTACTTGTGAATCCATAATATCTACTTTTTCCAACAACTAACTTAATCCTAAGGTAGATTGGTCCTTGCACAAACAGAAAATTGACCAAAAGCGAAAAGTATCGGCCCAGGTCAGCCTGCGCGGACTGCGCAGGCTGACCTGGGTCGATATTTTTCGCAGATGCATTAAGCCCCGTTTTTCACAGTGCAGGGCTTAGTTTTGTTTTTCCCAAGGGTATCAAATTAAGACACTACACCGACACGAACTTCTAAACTTTTGTTTCTCCTATAAATTGGAGCAAGTAAAAGAAATGTTAATAAAAATAAATTGTGGCGTATATCTAGACGTTAACCGTGGTATTGTGACGAAAAGATTCTCGATTTTGCAAACAGAAGGAATCTCTTCTTCTTCTTCAAAAAAAAATGAAAACTAGTTATTTGCGCATGCGTGGTGACTACAAGCAAAAACAGTTTAAAAAAGAGAAGCATAAAATACTGAACTTTTGTAAGCAATAAGAAAAAACATGAAATTATTTTCTGTGAAAAAATGTAATCTGAAAATAACAAGCATGAAGTTTTCATAAACTTGATTTTTTTCAATTTTCAATGTTGATTGAATGAACGACCAAAAAAAAAATTCTCCCGTGATAAAAATTGAATCAAATCTCTTCAGAATTTGGCTCGGGTATGTTTTCAGACCGGTCAAATATTCTGCAAAAAATGAAACCAAATAATTTGTTCCTTTTATAGGCAGCGGACGCGAGAAAAGCTCTATGGGAAATTACAACTTAAAAGTGGCCGTTTAGAAGTTCGTGTCAGTGTATATATGACAGAGTCGTGTTCTATGAAAAATGGCGTTTTATTTATCTGTAAAACGTATGCACAGTCCACGCAGTTTGACATGGGTCGAAGCTTTCTATTATTTGGAAATTCTGCATTTTTTTCCCGAGATTAAGTTCCAGAGCTTTAAATAGAGGGAGTGATTTTGATTTCAAAATTGAGAATATTCATTATATTCAAATAAACTCAACGTTATGGGTACTCTTTAGAATATGAGTACCCACAACATAGGGTCTACAGGAGAAATAATGGATTTAGAATGCCATCACTCCCTCTCATCTGGAGATCTGAAGTTCTGAAATTTTGGTAACAAGTATTTTCTCCTTTTCCCACGATGTTTTCTACCCTTCTGGAAAAAAAATTCAATTCTTTAGCTTCGTTTATTTTTTCGTCTGGAAGTGCACAGGGCGACATGATTCACCACAGCCTTGAACAAGTTTCCAAGTCCCCTGCCACCTGACCGTACAACTAATATTACAGTGGAAATCGAAACAGTTGAAGAGTAAAACCTATTGTGAAAAATCCCATTGGAAAAACTGTTTTATGGACAATAAAGCGGACCCGTATTACATCATATTACGTAAAGTTAGAAGAATGTAACTTTGCTCACACGGACAACCTGTGACGCAGATAAATAAACGGAAATTCAACTTGTCAATACTTACTAGTCGACAAAATATAGAATTTCCCAAAGTGTAAGCGTTTACAGACGACAAATCCAATCCCCCTCAAATGATTATGATTGCTCTTTGGAAAGGTAGAAAACACAGTGGAGAATGGAGAAAATGCTTGGTGACCAAGGCTGCGTTTCAATAGACTGCACAAATTTATGCAAATCATTTGGGATTGTATATACTCACATACGATCCCTGCTTTACCCAATGGCGTGAAATTATGCAAATAATGAAGACATTCTCTGGATTGTGTATCAGCTTGCATATGTACGGGGTATCGCGGTAAGAAAGGGACGCTGCGACAACGAGGCAGTAATGTCAACTTACGTAGCTAATTCTCTCTGGTACGTAGCACGATTTCCTTTTAGGCGGAGGTGGGACGTTTTTCTGAAGGTAGTGAACCCGTATATACTTTAGTGCAGCATGGCATAAACTTTCTTGACAGTTGATAAAGACAGATTTATATTGATAAGATACCTTTGCACATTTTTAACCGACCAGAGCAGAAATTCCTTTGACGTCTATCTTCAAATATTATATGATGATACTTTTGTTCGTTTCCAGAAAAGGGAGGTATTTATCATATCTCTTTGTAATGAAAATACAGTATTTTTAAATGCTAATTCCAGGAAGGACAAAAAGAAAACAAGTGCCTAGGTGTAGATAGTATAATAATGCTCATTTTTAATCTTTGCAAAATTTGTAGGAAAATAATATAGTGGAAATAGACTTTTTCTATTACGGGTCCACTACATTAAGCCCACGCTTAAAAATACGCAGCATGTACGTAGCAGCTCCTATACGTCATGATTACGTCACACATACGCCGTTAAAGCGAAAACAACGCAGCAGTGACGCCGCAGGAACGTAGCTCGAACACTTACATGTACGTGCGTATTATGTCATGTGAACGTATTGGTAAACGTGATACGTTTGAACTTCTTTTGTACAAATGACAGCAACGAAGTATGCCGAGCCGTTTTCAATCAGTGACAGTTGTATTTACGCAACGGCAATGCTGCACATGAGAAAGGAACATCATGCAAACGAAATGGTAACGCCATGGCAACGCGTCATAGTCATGCTTACGCCTCATACATGGATCCGTGGAAATCGATATTTGACCAATCGGGACATCGCATTTATTCTACCCGATGTCTTACCTTGGCTTCTGCTATTTCGGCTCACAAATAAACGACTGTTAACGTTGAAAGAATGCAATTCTCTTTATTCATGTTGTGTTTTTAACGTTTGAATTAAAAAAAAAAGCTTTAAAAATGTGCTTTGCGAACGTATACCGATGGCGTGAGATCACGCAGAGGCAATAGACAAGTTTAAATTGTGATGATTACTGAAAATTTGAACTTATCCAAAGAGCTGATCAGCGCTGGATAATGGATTTATTCAAAGTATGCTATAATTTTTCCTCTCTGAAAGAGAAAACAAAGGTAAAAATATGAAGTACTAATAAAAAGAAAATACTTTAACTTGAATATTAACCATGATCAATAACCTATGCACATCCAAAAAATGGCCACGTTACTTGTCACCAATGTTTCAATTTGACATTAATCTTAACCCATGATGCATGAAAAATAATCTGAATGTGTACTGGGATCGTATATGCGATCTCTGATGTGTAGATATAGATCAGATTGCAAATTACATGATGATTATTCTTGGATTTAAAGAACCTGCTGATTACAATAAGCACTTTGACGTGTAGTTCTTCCTCACTAGGAGTATATTTCAGTTTTAAAAAAAGTCTAACTTCTGATCTAGTGGAACTTGGAAATTTTTCTCTTAACTTACCTGTTTTAACCGTTTACCACATAACGGGTTTTAACGACCCGTAGATCGCCTTTAAAAGCATTGCGGAGAAAGGAGAAAATGCTTGTAATATTCATTTTATCCTTTTCTCACGGCGTTTTGCGCTCTTTCATAAGCAAATTTCAAATTTTGAATCATTTATTTTGTTGTCAGCAAATATTTGAGTTTGGATTGCTCTAAAAATTTTGTCATTTGGTGACGAGTTTAAATGGATTAGCACATCTGCACATTAGCACAAAGGGTGTGTTGGTAAACTGTTAATTTGATAAGAAGTGTGTTTGATTGCAACACAATTTGCCGCTCTAATCAACTTGACCACCCGTTGTCATCAGTATATCATATACTACCGTCAATGATATTAACAATTTTCTTAATTGACAACACACTAAACGCATTTTATAATCCATCAGACAACCCTTTTCCCCTTAACCTGATATTAAATTTTTTCATTAACTTAAACCTCTCTGTAGAATCAGACATTCTATAAACTTTTCGAAAGGTTTGTAATTCAGTGTTATTTAATTTGGTATGGTGCTGAGATGACTTTACAAGCCCAACGAAAGCAATAAGTATCGTTAATTCTATTATTCTGTGGCAAAACGGAGATTTGTTGATGTTTTTTTATGTGTTCAAATTTTTGTTTAAATATGTAAATCTGTTACACTGTACGTCACCCCCGTAATTCACCCTTTTAATACATCTCCGTATGTAAATTAGTTATAAGCATCATTAAATTGCTTACTGAGAATTTATCATAGATAGAAATATACGATTAAAATACTTTTTCCGGAATTTTATTGAGAGAAACAGTCATGACAGCACGGTTTAAGTACCCTATCTGCTATACTGTATATGTATTGACTACGTTTGTTTGTGAGACCTTGGCAACAGTAACTAAGGTAGTCGGTTTATCTTATCTCCACGGATCCATGTATTACGCCGAACTTTACGTCCTACGAACTACATACAAACACAGATACGCCACAAGAACGCCGTAGAAACGTCGTAGATACGCCGTATCTTTAATTTTTGAACAAAATGCGCCTCAGTTCTTGGCGATTGATCCGCGTAAAGAAGTTTCGTTGCATACGCCGCTGATACACAACAGTCAGAGAGTAGCATAAAGATATGCAGTTCAGTGAAAATTGACATCAGACTTAATGCTTGCTTACCTAAACTGTTTACGCATATTTCGTGCGTAGGTAGTTTAGAAAAAAAAGTAGTCCGGTTAAACAAAACATGCCTTAACCGTTTGGCTGTCAAGCGCGATGTACTGACCCTATGCGGACAGTGTAGATCAAGATCAGACTGCACAGAACGTGCAATCTGATCTTTGATCTACACTGTCCGATAAGGAGATTTTTTTTCTCCAAAAATGAGTTTAAAGTAGTATTATTTTTGATAAAGTAGAAAACATTGTGGGAAAAGGAGAAAATGCTGGTTACCAGCATTTTCTCCTTTTCCCACAAAGTTTTCAAAAGGCTTCTTTCCGACTATCGTCAAAAGTCGTCTTTGTATTGGAAAGGGTTAAGTTATTTAACAACAAGAATAAGAGTTATAGAATATCGCCTAGGAAGGAGAGCGGTTGTCGTGATCGACAATCAAGTATAAGCAGACGCAATCAACAGGAGACAAATATGCAGACGATACTAAGTCACGGAAGTAAGGAATCGATACAAAAATTTCAGATGTCATTTGTTTGCTTATCAGCCGGGGACGTCACTTAGATAACGTTACCTCAGGGAATTTTTAACCATTTTTTTGGCCATAATTATAAGCACTGTATGGAAACTCTGTACGGGAAATTTTCTTCGGTGAATTCAAGATGTCGGACACGTGTGATTGACAAAGTAAGTGTCGTTTAATCTTGGTCCAAACTTGTTTCAAATTGCATCCCCTACAACGAGTAAGGTACCAATCTAAAGAGCTTTGATTGAAAAATCAAGCGATAGTAGCTTATGAGAAAACGGGAGTGCTTCTTGTCTGTAATCCCGCGCTGAACATGATGCTTTGATGAACTTGAAAAACTAAGTGGGAGACTGGAAGAAAACTGGCTTTATTTCATCGAATGGAAAGCGAATGATAAAAGAATGTGCCTCGATCAGTGGGGAAATGTCATATTCTTACAACTGTACCGAAATACGCTGCTTATATTTACTGATTTAGCTGTTATAAAGTTTTGGAAATTTTGCATGGTGTACTCTTCGGTGCAAACCGAAAGATTGGTACCTTACTCGTTGTAGGGGATGCAATTTGAAACAAGTTTGGATCAAAATTAAGCCACACTTACTTTGTCAATAACACTTGTCCGCCATCTTGAATTCACCGAAGAAATTTCCCGTACAGAGGTTCCATACAGTGATAAGGCTCGCAACAGTTTTGTTGGTCAGCGCTTTAAATGATGATTGTAAGCAGATTGCTGTTTGACCTTTTCAGCAGAATAAGCCAAAATATCGGCTGTTGCGGGCGGCATAGATCAAGATCAGACTGCACAGAACGTGCAGTCTGATCTTGGATCTCTACCGTCCGTTTTTTAAGCGTTGTCTGCGCATGTCATATTCTTCGAAGATTCTACCTGTCTGCTATGACGCAGCATTCTCCCCAAAGATGGGAAGAATTGTAGTAATACGCGCTATAAAGTAGCAATGGAGAAAATGGCTTTTGATCAATACGTTTGTTGAGAAATCAGATCTGTTTTAGCTCCGGATTTCTCTAAACTGCTGATCATAGCTGACATGATGAATTACAGGCAGCGTTTTATTGAGTAAACGTTTATTTTAGTTTGAAATTCAAAGTAACGGTTGTCGCGTAGAAAAGTAGTCCGGTTCTGTACCCAGGATGCCCAAATTAGATAGATGTGTATTTGTAGAATGCCATCTAGCGGGAGATAATGGATTATTAAGTCAAGCTTATAAGATAAAAGCCTCTCTGGGTTTTGGCGAATTGTCATTCTCGCTGTTGATAGAGGTCGAGTTTATTGCAGCCATGCTCTTGCATAAGGGGGCTAGATGACTCTCCGTGTTGCATTATAACAAGTAAGTCATCACATGACCATAGGCCCATAAACAACATTTCGTCTAACACTGAGGTAGACTGGTCCATGGACATGCAGATAATTGATTAACCCTTGTCCTGTTAACTAACGACAATGAAATTTTCAATTCGATACTAAAAAGGAAAAATATTGCTATTTCCAAGGTATAATTTGGGGAATAATATCAACCTTATCGGACAATGTAGATCCAAGATCAGACTGCACGTTCTGTGCAGTCTGATCTTGATCTATACTGTCCGCAAAAGGTCAGTGGCTCGCGCTTAGCAACTAAGGGTTAATATCAAAATGTTTCGGCCCAGATCAACCTGCACATTAAGGCTACTTTTTTTACAGACTATGAGTTATAATCTTTCGTTGTCAGTGCTTAAATATCCTACTGCTGTCTACAGACAACTTATTATTTATTGCAGCCGACGACTCAGAAAGATTGTGAGAAAAAACTTTGCAGTATAGACTAGATTGATTAAAGATTAGATAGAGAAACATACAGACAAGCTGGCAGAAGAGTTGGTCGGCGGGCGGACAGATGGACGGACAGACGCTGGGGCGGGCGGACAAATGGACGGACGGCCAGGCTGACAGATATTGAGTTAGTTAGATAGATAGATAGATAGATAGATAGATAGATAGATATAACGATAGAAATATAGATAGATAGATAGATAGATAGATAGATAGAAATATAGATAGATAAATAGATAGACAGATAGGTAGGTAGAAAGGTAGATAGATAGATAGATAGATAGATAGATAGATCGATAGAAATATAGATAGATAAATAGATAGATAGATAGATAGATAGATAGATAGATAGATAGGTAGGTAGAAAGGTAGATAGATAGATAAATAGATAGATAGATAGATAGATAGAGTGGGTAGGTGTGTGGATGGATGGATGGATGGATGGGTGGATCGATGAATGGATGGATGGGCGGAAGGGCAGACAGACAGAGAGAGAGAGAGAGAGAGAGAGAGAGAGACAGACAGACAGACAGACAGACAGACAGACAGACAGACAGACAGACCTAATAAACGTAACAACCGAAAAGTTCCCTTTAAAGACAAAATTCAAGCAAATTATCTACTCTACAAATAAGACAAAGCAAAATCAAGTACTACGTGTGGCCAGTGTGTCGATTTTAATTTTCATCAATCGCCTCGAATATTCTCGAGAAGAGCCCGGTTTTTGTCTGCGCTCGGTGAGAAATTTGCTAAATATTTAATATCCGTATTCCGTATTGAAGACAACATGGAAAACTAGGACAATTTCATGGAAATGTTGACTGTGTTTTTTTTCCCCTGTTCTATTGGATGAAACGACGATAATTAACCCATTACCACACAGCAAAATGTTAGAACCATCCAGATTGAAAGCATTTGCAGAGGACAATTCCAAAATGGCTCAAATGGTGCAATTTTGCTCTGATAGGGTAGAAAACTTTGTGGGAAAAGGAGAAAATGCTGGTTACCAGCATTTTCTCCTTTTCCAACAATGTTTTCAAAAGGCTTCTTTCTCAGGGGTGTTAAAATTCGTCATTGTGTGACAAAGGGTTACGGTTTAAATACACTAACCCACAGTCTCAATCCGAGCTCCAGATAAGAGGGAGTGATGGTATTCTAAATCCATTGTTTCTCTTCCAAACCCTATGATGTGGGTACTCGTTAGAATTGTCTCGACGAGACAATTTCAATGAGCACCTACAACATAGGGTTTAGTTGAGAATTATTAATGTTTTCAATTTTGAAATCGAAATCACTCCCTCATTCTGGAGCTCTGGTGTCGATAATGAGTCAGGTCAGGTGGCAGGGGACTTGGAAACTTGTTCACGGCTGTGGTGAATCATGTCGCCCCGAGCCGTGAACAAGTTTCCAAGTCCCCTGCCACCTGACCGTACAACGAATTTATTATACTGCAAAGTTTTGCTCTTTCAAAGCACGTTAAGCGAAATTTTCCTGTTATATAATCTTATGAATGGAGTATGCTGAGAAATAGAAATAGAAATTCCCTTTTGAGTGCCCCCAATTCAATGAAAACTGACGTCACTGGAGAATGACGTCCCTAAAACGTTCAGTTTGGTGCATAAACGTGCAGCCTGGTGATCGATGGACACCGCCATTTTGGTTGTTGTGTTCAAGTGTAGTGATGTATACGGGGCACCCAAAACAGAAACTGACTTTTACGTGGTTTTTGCCAAGGTACATGATATATGTTCCCGGCATGTTAACCAATCAGATCACGAAAATTTTCTTTGCAGTGTAATAATAGATTATATTATATTTCATGTGTCTATTTTTAGAAACGTTATAAGTAAAGAAATGACGTAATTTAAGCTGGGGAAATTATTTCCCCGTCACAGTGAATATTTTCCTCCTGCCGAAATTCTGGGGAAGCTCTTTTTTTTGTTCTACTTTGCTAAAAATTGACTAAATCGGCTAATTGAATTGAAATCACTAGTTTTAAAAGTGACATTTGTTGACAAAATAATCAGAGGAAATACGGCACTCGTCGTTTTCGCACACCTTTCCCTTTTTCGGCAAATATTTCCCCATATTAACCACAAGCTGATAAAATAAACTCTATTTGTCCTATGGTAGTTTTGTTTGAAACAAAAAAAAATCATATACGGTCGGAAAGTGTCGTCTTGGATCAGTCTGCGCGGACAGAGCAGACTGATCCGAGACGATACTTTACGAAAATGTCCGACTGCCCCATTTCGCACGTTGCGGCCATACAGAAACGCAAACAGAGTGAAAGAATATGTCACTTGTATGTCTATAACGAAAAAAGAAGAATATTCCCAAATGTACAGTGTTCGGGCGAATAATTCCGAGTGATCCGTTTGGACGTATAATTCCCAAGAGGATACGTTGATTGACAAACGCTCCACGCAGACGATAAATTCGTTTGCAAATCTGTTAGTTTACGTGAATTACCACAGACATGAAACTTTTGGGTCTAATATTTTTGTTACGTAAGTATTTACAAGAATAGATTTGGATATATAGATTCTTGTTGGTATCATGGTGAAGTAAGTCGGTTTGTTACCAAGGTTCGAATAATTGAATTTTCCGTTTATTTATCGTCGCCATCGGTTGCCCATATGGGCGACCATATGGGCGACCCCTTCCCCTGCAGGTCGTTACGAAATCCCATCTTTACGTCTGGGTCTTGGTTGCTTGGTTGTATTGGGGTTTAACGCCACTTTAACAGGTATGGTCATATCATGGCGGTTAGTGACGCACATGTGTTTCCTGGCTTTCTCATACCAGTACTAACACAACTTTCTTTCCAAAGCCACCGACTACTTTTCTCACATGCTTCGGCAAGGGTGAAAGGCGAAAATACGCCGGAGAGAAAGATCGCCTCAACCGGGTATCGAACTAAGAACCACCAGATCACGAGTCTGACAAGCTCACCACTGAGCCGACCGGGCGGGCTCTGGTCCTTGAACGTTTACAAGTCCTTGGCTCCACCGCCTGAGCTATGCGGGCTGGTCGAGAAAAAAACGGACTCTTTACTCACCAGCTATTTCAAATTCCATAATTGGTTAAAGACATTTAGTTGGGTTGTCAGTGCGCAACATTTTTGAGCATGTCTCCTCGCTTCTCTGTTTTCTAGCGCGTAATTTGGTCTCGTTGTAGTACTGTTATTGGACTACTGATTTTTGGTTCAAGACGTGAAAAAAGTAGTGATAGATACATATTTTTCTTTAGATCAGATTATGAAGGTGAAAATTATCTTTAAACAACTAAAACAGAACAGAAAGTAGCCTGCTTTAAAATTTATGGTTTTTTTTTTAAGAATTAGGCATAGATTATTACTCGGAGAGTTTGAAGAGTGCAGGTGTAATGCAGAGAAATTACCCCCATTACAAAATGACACACGGGTCATTTCTCGACGTAGAGGAATGACCCATTGCTCATTTCTAGTAGGTAGAAAAATGACCCGGATCATTATTCTACGTCGAGAAATGACCCACGGGTCATTTCTCGACGTCGAGAAATGACCCATTGGTCATTCCTCTACGTCGAGAAATGACCGGGGGTCATTTTGTAATGGGGGTCATTTCTCTGCATTACACAGGATCGTGTGTAGAGGTTTCGATCCCCGCTGAAAGCCATAGCGTTAGTCCGGGGAGCGTAGATATATACAGATGGTATGTCACGGTAACATTAATGAAATTCCGTTGAAAACGCTATTAAAGTAGGTACGTGCTATTTTGAAATTTGTAAATAAAACAAAAACTTAAAGAAGTACACGTATTAATAAAGTAAAAGTTGCCAAGACTTCGGATCTATTTTGCCGGGCTGAATGATATTCCAACCTTACCAGGTCAACAGACTAGGTTCAAATGAATTGTCCAAATTGGAATCATTTGCAGACGACAAAATCTGCGGCACAAACATTGAAAAGCTATCTTTGGAAGAGTAGAAAACATTGTGGGAAAAGGAGAAAATGCTGGTTACCAGCATTTTCTCCTTTTCCCACAATATTTTCAAAACTTATCTCTATAAGGGTCGTGAAATTTCGGGATCGAGTGAAAAAGGATTAGATTTTTTGTACATACGAGCTAGATGGCTTAGCATTACTTGAATTAGGTAAAGATCAAACACAGTAAAACAGACATAGGATGAAGGGAATTAACCTTTCAAAATATTTGGCTTTTTCCAAACTGAACGCATTTGCAGAGAACGAATCGAATATTACTCAAAACATAAAACTTATCATTCAAAGGGAAGTAAATATTGCGCGGAGGACAGAAAAAATGGGAGAAAAACAAATACTATATTTCATGTGTCTATTTTTAGAAATGTTATGGGTAAAGAAACGTCGTAATTTAAGCTGGAGGGAATTATTTCCCCGTCAGAGTAAATGTTTTCTTCCTGTCGAAAATCCGGAACTCCTTTTTTGTTCTACTTTGCTAAAAATAGTAATTGACTCGAGATCACTAGTTTTAAAAGTGGCATCCGTTGACAAAATAATCAGAGAAAATATCATATACAATTTATTTCATCAACTTGTGGTTAATATGGGGAAATATTTGCCTCAAAAGGGAAAGGTCCGCGAAAATAACTCGTGCCTTACGGCACTCGTTATTTTCGCACACCTTTCTCTTTTTCGGCAAATATTTCCCCATATTAACCACAAGCTGATCAAATAAACTCTATTTACTTTATCTTTTTCCCGTATTGCATTGTAAAGGTTTCTCCCTCAAAACATAAGCTTATCATTCAAAGGGAAACAAACATTGCGCGGAGGACAGAATAAGTGGGAGAAAAACAATTACTTCATCTTTTTCCTATATTGTATAGTAAAGGCTTCCCCTCAAGCTTATAGAAAGTCAGGAAAGTGTGACAAAGGGATAAAAAAAAATGATACATATACTCACCGTAAGGCATTTAAGAATAGTTTCTCCGTAATATAATGTTTGCAGTTTGCATTTTCAAAGGCAAGATAAAATTTATACTGGTCTTGTAGCATTTTGAAACAATCCGTCCCGCCAAACCTTTCACAGACAAGCTCGCCACAAGCACCATAAACATCCACTTTCATATACTTTTGTAACTCCGTGACGTAATTCAGTCTATTATTAGACGCAAAGCAGTTCGAAACAAACATGGCCGCCAATTTAGTTTTATTTCTTGCATAGTTTACGGACGGACGAATATTTCGGATATCTGTAAAATTGTCAAAATACATCCATTTATCGTAAGGCGTAACAATCGTAGAATCAGGTCGATACGTTGCCGTCCAATTGATGACGTTATTAAGGCCTTTATAACTCGGGGATGCTTCTGGACTTTCCAAAGCGAACATAATCCATACCTGATCCGGAGTCCTTGGTGTTTGACCCTCAAAGAAGCTGACCGTATTAAAATTAAGATCAATTTCCTTAAAGATTCTTGCATCGTATGTTTGGTCCTTTTCAGGAAAACTTACGAGTTCACAATTTTGAATGCCGCATTCCAGATCTCTAAATACTTTATTACCTTGCTCTAGATTCCAGCCACCTGTACCGTGTTGCACGAGAATACGTTTTGGCGGCAAATTCAAATCCACGTTTGGGTGAAAATTAAGCTGAAGTTCAATTCTATCTTCACCTGGATCAATTTTCCACACACTTTTCAGCGAACGTTTCACGAGCCTAGGCGATGTAGAAGTATTAAACATCAGATCCCCCCTGTTCAAATTTATGGGATTATAGAAATTGTTCTGTATTCCGTAATTTATCGGTATGATATTAAGAGTGATTGTTAAAAAAAGAAAAAATCCAACAACTGCAAGAAATTGTTTGTGAATCTTCTTCAGTCGCAATCCCATAATTGCGAGCTGTCTTCTTTATGGGAAGTATCAGAGTCGCATGGCAACGTTTCAATGATATTTATAAACCACGATCACACCCTTATCCAGCGCTCGCAGAGGTAACTTATTATCCAAGATGTGACGATTTGTTTTTCCAATATTCCGTAGACATTCACAATCTTCCTCCCTCCATTTTCGGATACATTCTGTTAATTTTCCAGGTTTTCCGATTCCCAAGCTATATATTTCTTTGTCAAACAGGCGGGACGTTTTTTCCCTCCTCACGAGATGCTAATTGAATTTTACTGCCATTGTTTCTTCCATTAAGTTCTGAAATAAGGAAAGTATCACTTTAAGCATTTTTCACACCATTTACGAATCACACAACAAATTTCGTATCGGATATTTACTCCTTAAACAAACTCTCCATTTATTAGAAAACGAATACTGTCATGTAGCCGCCTCTATGCTTTCAATTCCTCCCGAAATTGAATTGTCGTCTGGTCCCGTGATTGAACTTTTCGTCGTATGCAAAAGAAATACAGGAATAAAGATAATGTTGTGGGACTTTTAACCATCACATCTTCGATCAAATGAAACGGCCATTTTCCTTTGGTAAATAAATCTGAAGTATGGTGATTTTATGTTGTTTTTTTTTTTCTTTTGAGCCAGAAAGAATTTAGTTGGTTGGTTGTATTGGGGTTTAACATCACTTTAACAGCTAAGGTCATATCATGGCGGTCGGTGACGCACATGTTTTTCCTGGCTATCTCATACCAGTACTAACACAACTTTCTTTCCAAAACCACCGACTACTTTTCTCACATGCTTTAGCAGAGGTGAGAGGCGAAAATACGCCGGAAAGAAAGTTGGCCTCAACCGGGTATCGAACTCACAACCACCAGGTCATGAGTCCAACACGCTCACCACTGAGCCACCCGGGCGGGCTCAGAAAGAATTCAGTACATGAAACAGTGTGTACCCAGGTTCAGACGTTTTGTGTGGCCTAGGTTCGTATTTATCAACCATTCTTAATGTCAGCCTTTGTGTTATTCTCCAGCAGTTTCTGAATTTGAAAGTAACACAGTGTCTGGTTAAACTTTTTGATTTAACCTATCAAAAGTTGTGTTACTTAACTCATTACCAAACGCCGAAATTTTAGGTTTGTCCAAATCGAAAGCATTTGCAGACGACAAAATAAAAGTGACTGAAATTTTGAAATTTGTTTAGTGAAGGGTAGAAAACATTGTGGGAAAAGGAGAAAATGCTGGTTACCAGCATTTTCTTCTTTTCCCACAATGTTTTCAAAAGGCTGCTTTCTCAGGGGCGTCAAAAGTAGGGATTGTGTGGTAATGGGTTAAGAGTTACTGCTTAATTTGGATCATGATTTTGGTTTTAACCCTTTACCAAACAACTCCCTGGTGTAAAATAAAAGATTCAACCTGTCTTAAATGACGCATCACTCTCCCCGATATCGGGGAGATTGTAGTAATACGCACTATACAGCATCTTCGCAAGCCAAGGCTGACGATTTCACTACGTTACTCTACCTTTGGCGGATCAAGCTTGATTTTTACATTCCCCCGATACGCTTTTTCATTGGATGCAGCCAGCTCAAACTGCAACGAATGAAATCGCTCGTAGCATTTCATCTTGGATAAAAAATAGAACAAGGTGGCTATCTTTCGAATAGAAGGTAAACCTGGAAACCCACGTGGATGTCTGTTTATCGCTTCATGTGTATTCGTAAGCGGTTTGTAAAACGATATTTCATTTGCCTTTAGAAATATGATGTAAAGGGGGGTAATAACCAGCATCCAATAGAGGGCACATCGAAGGAATCTCGAAATCAGGCTCAATCAGCCAAGGTAAGATCCACATAGTGATCGTAAACTTGGCTCGCGAAGATGACTATAAAGTAGCAATGGAGAAAATGGCTTTTATCAATACGTTTGAGGAAAAATCAGGTTTTAGCTCCAGATTTCTGTAAACTGCTGATCATAGCTGAATGAATCCCACCAAGTAGCGTTTCATTGACTGAGAAACGTTACTTTCACGTCGAAATTCAGTGTAAAGGTTATTGTTTTGAAAAATCACTCCTCTTCTATACCCAGCATGCCCAACATTTTTTAGATAGATGTGTATTTGTAGAATGCCATCTAGCTGGAGATAATAGATTTATACTCATATGACTACCATCTTGGTATCATGCATTCTAGAATAGGACTACGTTTAATATTTAGATTTTTTTTACTTCTTAGAACTAACGAAAATTTAATTTATAAAAACAAAATTGACAGCCTTCTTCTGCCTAAAAGAGCAATGCTATATTACATGTAACAACTTTGCGTGTCGCTAAAGCGCAGCTTCCGGTATCAAATGCAATTTCGGTGTCATTATAAATGGAAAATCGTAATAAATAGACACGTCAATATCGGGAAAACTGTCAGTTTCAGAGCATGCACGGTCATGGCTTTCAAATCAAAACATTTATCGATAGTTTTTTTTTTTAATCATCCTTTTTTATAAGATTCACTTTTGTAAAATGTATTTTCTCAGAGTCTAAATGAAATTGAGCAACTCTCTAGCACTAGAGGAAAAGGAGGGGGTGGGGGGAGGGGGTGGGGGTGGGGGTGGGGGTGGGTGGGGTGGGGTGGGGAGGTTTAAATGCATTTCCATTATGCACTTTTCCAAGCAACTCATCATATAAATATGGATATCAAAATTAATTATGTCTAACAGCAGGCTAAATTGTGAGGCAGACTGGTCCTTGCACATACAGAAAATTTACAAATAGCAAAAAGTATCGACCCAGGTCAGCCTGCGCGAACTGCGCAGGCTGACGTGGGTCAATACTTCTCGCAGATCCATAAAACCCCTTATTCACAAAGGGTGGTTCATATATGGCCTTTCGCACGCGAAGAATGTAAATTGGACATTTGCTTAAAGTGTCGTCTCCGATCAGCCTGTGCAGATTAATCCGAGACTGCACTTTACGACCTTAATAGATTTTGTCCAACATTAGACTTGAACTAAACAGAAAATTAGATCTAGATCTACATAAGAACGGAAATTTTCATCACGGATAAATTCGCACGGAATGCGCAGATTGATCCGAAACTCCGTTTAGCGTGCTGCAGGTCATATAAAGATTTCATTAAAATAGAATTATTATTAATATAAAAATACATGTAGTTTGTTAACCCTTTCCCAAACAATCCCTGGTTTTTACGGGTCTGGAATAGTAGCCTTTTGAAAACATTGTCGGAAAGGGAGAAAATGCTGGTAACCAGCATTTTCTCCTTTTCCCACAATGTTTTCTACCCTATCATAGTCAGAAATCATCTTTTCAGCAAGAGTTGAATTGTCGTCTGCGAATGCTTTCGATTTGGTCTAGTCCAAAAGTTTGTTGTTTGGGAAAGGGTTAAAGAGCTGCAAATAAAACCTATTTAGATGTTTTTTTTTTACTCACAGAAAATTCCCAACCACGTTAACTATTGGTAGACAAGTTTATCATTCTTGCATCATTTGACGTTTTAAGACAGTGGCAAATGGAAACATTTCTCCTAAAGAGCAGAATTCGTCGGTTTACTTCCAACAACTCGTAACTGCAGCTTGAAACAAGCTGTAGGTACGAGGTTTTTGAAGTATACCGACGAGAGTCTCTTTTACCCAACTTCTTTTTACACGTTTTTAACCCTTTACCCCATAGATACTCATTTCTACACATTGCTTGTAGGAGCCTTTGGAAAACATTGTGGTAAAAGGTGAAATTGCTCGTGACGAGCAATTTCACCTTTTGCCACAATGTTTTCTACACTATCAAAAGGTGTCATATATACATAAGAAATGGCTTCATCCTTGCTGTTATTTAGGGTCAATTAGAGACACCACAGAAATGCCTTATTGGGTAGAGGGTTAAGATGCAACAGTGATCTCTGTAAAAAGCTGGTTAATTCTGCACAGGCTGACCAACATTCAACTTTGTACTACCTGCAAATTTTATTCATGTCTAAGGACCAGTCAACTTTATGATTTTAGTTGGTTATTACACAAAATGGAGTTTGTACCATAATCATATGATAACTTCTTGGTATATAGTGTATATATACCGAAGCCTGCATTAAGGTAAGACCTGTGTAATGCACTTTCGGTGAACATTGGGCAAAAATTCTAATTGGTTGATAAATAAACATAAACAAGGATTTATGCAGAAATAATATGTTTGCACATATTTAATGGATCAGAAATTCCGTTCATGTCTATCTTGAAACTATTTTTTGATACTTTTGTTTGTTTTCTAAAAAGGGAGGTAATTATTATCTCTTTTTGAATTGAGAATATAGTGGTTTTAGATTTATAAATGATAATTCAAAGAAGGAAAAAACTGAAAAAAAAAATGAAAAGGTGAAAGTAGTTCAATAATACTCATTTTTAATTAGCGCTAATTTTGCAGGATGATATTTTAGTGGAAATAGCTGTTTTCCATTACACAGAACACATTTTTACCAGAGTGGGGGTCTTACGAATAAAATCCGTAACAAAGAAACAAATGAATAAATACTGGCAGAAATAAGGGAGAGGGCGGGATTCGGACCCCAGAACTCCCGGACGAGAGGCCAATACCTAAACCACTGAGCCAAAAAGATATCTCTCTGACGCAGTAGTCAGGTATTGTATTTAAACTGGGACGAAGCAATGCATGAAGGTCTCCCGTATAACAGGGGTTCAAATAAATTTTCAATGCTTTGTAGATGACTGTGGTCATATATTGGTGTCAGATAGCGGACAGTGCAGATTAAGATCAGACTGCACGTTCTGTGCAGTCTGATCTTGATCTGTACCGTCCGCAAATGCCTTTTCACCCGTCAAGGGCGTTGAAAGGCAGAAACTTCTTAGCAGTTTAAAGAACTTTTGGTGTATATAATTTTTACAGACTATATGCCAATCATTGACAAACACTGTCTGAATACTTCTTGGTGTTTCATTCCAACTGTCTAGACGGGTCTGTCACATCAAATGAGGTCAGATAAGACAGAAAGACGTGTTTGCCTTAATGTGAGGGTTATAAACCCCAAGAGGGCCACAGATTTTCCCTCAGCAAAAGAAACTCAATCGCGTGATAGATCCAAAAGTGGCAAACATCATTCGAGGTTCCTGCGAAATTCAGTGATTAGGACATTAGTTCTATAAGCAGGGCCCCCTTTTCAACAGCCATCACTATTACAATGTTTCTGAATTTAGTAAGTAATTTAGTAACGCAATTTCTGATTTGCCAATCGAAATGGTTTGGGCAATAAGAAAATGCTTTACTTTGAAAATTACAACATTCTTGAAAATTAAACTATAGACAAAAGTAAGAATGGTTGGTGCACATGAACCGGTCCATGTTTACGTGGACATGGCTTTGGGCAATGTTCTGTACAGTCCAAACTTGATTCTGATGTGAGGTAAGAAGGTAGTGTTGTATATGGTCAACACTGTATCTCTACACCTTATTTCTTAAAAATTGCTGACCTAGGTTCCTAAGTGAATTAATAGTCAAAGTTTGTAATCATGATAAAGTTGTTGATTTAGTCACTTTTCTGAGATTCAAAATAAAAATCAATATATGCAAGTTTCTTTTTACCTACTTTTCGTTCGTAATAACCTTTCAAAGAAGTGAACGGGCTACATGTAAATTTCATTACACTTGATAAAAGTATTCCTATGTTTTAACATAATTATTATACACTTTAATGTTTGTTTTAAAGATGTGCGATGTAAAGAATCTGACATTCGTTTGCTCTTGAGGTAAGGTTTTTTTTAAAAAAGTTTTTATTCTAATAAAAGTTTATCTTAAATATTAACTCATATCAGATCCTATATAAGTTTTCTATTATGTTCGTTTGAACGGTATTTCTGTGGTGTATTTAAACGTATTTCAACCATTTCGCGGCCATAGTTCGGTTACCTCCCTTGATACAGCAAAAGCGTATCTGTATAAATCTGTCTAGAACGGGAACGAGTTTAACCCATTATCACACAATCCCTACTTTTAACGACCTTTGGAGAGAAGCCTTTTGAAAACGTTGTGGGAAAAGGAGAAAATGCTGGTAACCAGCATTTTCTCCTTTTTCCACCAGTTTCTACCCGATCAAAGAAAGTTTGTGCCATTTGAGCTACACTAATATTGTGCTCTGCAGATGCTTTCAATTTGGACAAGGCTAAAATTATGTCGTCTGGAAAAGGGTTAATAATGGCTGCAACCAATTCGTGTCTTTCCACATTTCGGTCTCTTTCGTGGACTCGAACAATCACGTCCTTTTTTCTTTCTTCGACTGTTTATCACGACAACAAACATAAAACAGAAACAAAACATATGAACCATGCCCAGGCAAAAGGGGGATTAACTCTTTACCACACAAGAAAATTTTAGACTGGTCCAAATTGAAAGCATTTGCAGACGACAAAATAAAGGTGACTAAAAAATAAAAATTTGTTTTGGGAAGGGTAGAAAACACTGTGGGAAAAGGAGAAAATGCTGGTTACCAGCATTTTCTCCTTTTCCCATAGTGTTTTCAAAAGGCTTCTTTCTCAGGGGCGTCAAAAGTAGGGATTGTGTGGTAATGGGTTAAAGGTAGGTATTTAGAATTTTCACATCCCATCAAATTAAAAAGAAATATATATATGTCACTTAAATTTATATGGAAAAAAAACAATGCAAATCATCAATAATTAAGAATCATAAAAATTACAAAAATAAATTTTCTTGATGGTATTCCCTTAAAAGACTACGTAGCCTCTTAAGCTATTTTTAGATTTCCCGCCAAAATAAAAAAAAAAAAAGCATAGTGGGAATGTTTATTGACTGGCACGTGACTAATGATGCTGAAATTGAATGAAATAACAAATATGTAATTATTTTCCATAATGTCTTCTTCGGACGCTATGTTTGAAGCTTCGTCTGTGTATTTCCTGTATTTAAATAAGCAAGTTGCTCATGTAAAAATAGACCATGTTTCCCGTCATTGTCGAAATGGGCTGTAGTAAATCGGATGGTTTTCGAATACTGGGGTTTTATGAATGAAAATTATAAGATTTTGTGAGTATAAGGATGATTTTTTTTTTTTGTATTCTTGTAAACTTTTCGTCCCAAAATCTGAAGGGACACCTTTAAAATCTCTGTTAACATGATACCAGTCGAAGTCATCATATAATTACCAATCCAAGAGCCTCTTCTAAAAAAACGATTTAATAATGAGGTAGAGTGGTCTTTTGACATACAGAAAATCGACCAATAGCGAAAATTTTCGGCCAAGGCTAGCCTGCGCGGGCTGTCTGTGCTGATCTGGTCAATACATTTCGCAGGCACATTAACCGTTTCCCAGACAAAAAATTTTGGACCTTTCCAAACCGAAAGAGTGTGCAGATGACAATTTTAGATTTGGAGAAAATTGCAGAAAGTCCTCAAAAAGGGTAGAAAAACACTGTGGGAAAAGGAGAAATTGCTCTTTACGAGCAATTTCTCCTTTTCCCACAGTGTTTTCAAAGACTTTTACTGCAGACACGTTAAAAACCAGGGCTTGTTTTGGAAAGGGTTTAGCCTCCTTTTCACAGAGCATGGCTGATAACTAACAGGTTACGAGTTTCCCAGTCGCTGTTGCTCTGTGCAGTTCAAGACAATTGGTTTTTATCTCGCACATTCGCAAACTGCAATATTTATTTATTAAAGATATTTTGTCTATCCAATGTCTGACATTTATGTGCTCGATACAGTCTAGATAAACATTTGCTTTCAGAGTTTCCAATAAAAGCAATAAAGACATTCACTATCTTAATATCTACAAATTCTATAGAGAGTTAATAGTGATAAAAACACCCATAAAATATAATAACTCTTTACCAGACGACAAAACTTTTAGACTCGTCCAAATTGAAAGCATTCGCAGACGACAAATCGAATGTTGGTTAAAATGGTGTGATTTATTTCTAAAAGGGTAGTAAACAATGTTGGAAAAGAAGAAAATGCTGGTTACCAGCATTTTCTTCTGTTTCCAACAATGTTTTCTGGGACCTGCAGTTGTTAACATGCGAGATTATTTTGTAAAGGGATTATATCGTGTTTATATTGCGCAGACCACTTCCGGCCAATGTCTACTAAGTATGTTTTGTATTATTCCGCCTACTTCTGTATACTTTTTTACTATTAAAGCCATAAAATGCTTTCAAACTTCAGAATGGTACTTTCTGTCTAAATGAAAACTATATAGCATTTGTAAAGTCCTTTTTTTTTTTTTAAATCGCAGAATAAATCAACAGGAACCACACAGTATAGATCCGAGATCGAAATCTATGCGATTCAATCTTACATGAACTATTTTTATACTGAAAAAAAAATATATATTAATCCTTATCGTGCTTTAAAGGTGGCTCTTCAGATTTTGGGTCGAAAATTCTACAGAATTGCAAAAAAAAATCCTTATACTCCAAAAGCCTTTCCATTTTCATTCATAAAACCCCAGTAGTCGAAAACCATCCGACAGCACGAGAAATTACAGATTTACTAGGGCCAAGGTTGACACCAGCGGGAGACACGTTCTATTTTTAGACGATCAAATGGCTCATTTACATACAGGAATACACAGACGAAGTTTCAAACATTGCTTCCGAAGAAGACATTATGGAAAATAATTATTACATGTTTATTATGTAGTGGAATTTAAGCGTTATGAGTCACGTGCCAGTCACTTGACATTCCCACAATTCTATATTGATTTTTGGCGCGAAATCTAAAAATACCTTCAGAGGCTACGTAGCCTTTTAAGGGAACAGCATAAATTTTTTTTTCTGTAATTTAATGAGTCTTAATTATTGATGATTTGTATTTTTTTTTTTTTCATATGAATTTCAGTGATATATGTATATATTTTAATTTAGTGAGATATAAAATTCTAAATACCCACCTTTAAACTAAAATAAAAAGTTCAATTCGATGGTAAAATCCCAAATATTGCTAGTTCAAAGTTATGTTTTAGGGAATAATATATTCTTGTCGGACAGTGTAGATTCAAGATCAGACTGCACGTTCTGTGCAGTCTGATCTTGATCTAAACTGTCCGCAAAAGGTCAGTGAGTCGGGTTCAGTAACCTTAGGCTTAAATAGAAGTTTGAAAAACATCCTTTAAATATTAAACAGATAACCAACGGGAATAATTTTGTTTTTTTTTTTAAATGAAATCGAAAGGTTAATTAGTTGCTCGTTAACGGTAATTTTACTTTTGTTACAATGTTCTCAAAAATGATCTGCGAATGACAAAAACACGAGTTTAGGAGATACATTTAATACCAGGATCTCAGATTATTATCCGCAAAAGTACCTCATGTTACCCAAAGGATCCTCAGAATAAACATTTCACAACATAATCCGTAGTTTTAACTTCCCTTCGGAATAAACATATTAAAAACATTGCGGGAAAAGGAGAAAATGCAGGTTACCAGCATTTTCTCCTTTTCCCACAATGTTTTCTAACGAAACCGGCATTTTCTCCTTTTACCACTCTGTTTTCTACTTTATCAAAGACAAATTCCATAATTCGAGCCAAGTTTAAATTTCCCTTTGTAAACGCTTTCGATTTGGACAAGTAGATCTATAATTTTTTTCCTGTGGTGAAAGAGCTAAACAAATTCGTTTTTATTGCGGCTTAGATTTAAAGCAGTCTTAAAGAAGACTTGCAAGTGGTTCAAGATCAACTTTCATTGATTCAAAACAAACGAGTTTTAAAGGTGGGTATTTAGAATTTTCACATCACACCAAAATTAAAAAAAAAAAAATATATATCATTGAAATTTATATGAAAAAGCAATACAAATCATCAATAATTAAGAATCATAAAATTACGAAAAAAAATTTTTTTTGATGGTATTCCCTTAAAAGCTTACGTAGCCTCTTAAGCTATTTTTAGATTTCGCGCCAAAAATAAAAAGAAGCATTGTTGGAATTTTTAGTGACTAGCACGTGACTAATGACGCTTAAATTCCATAACATAACAAACATGTAATTATTTTTGATAATATCTTCTTCGGACGCTACGTTTGAAGCTTCGCATGTGTATTTCCAGTATGTAAATGAGCGAGTTGCTCATGTAAAAATAGAACGTGTTTCCCGTCGGTGTCGACCTGGGCCGTATTAAATCTGTAATTTCTCTTGTTGTCGGATGGTGTTCGACTACTGGGGTTTTACGAATGAAAATAGTAAGACAATGGGAATATAAGGATGATCTTTTTAAAACTTTTGTCTCAAAATCTGAAGGGCCACCTTTAATCCTGAATAATTATTTTCCTTACGACATAAAAAAATACAGACTTGTTCGAATTCAAAGCATCTACAATATAACAATTTCAGTGTGACTCGACAGATGAAACTGGCCTTTAATTGAGTAGAAAACATTTTGGAAAAAGGAGAAAATGCTGGTCACCAGCATTTTCTCCTTTTCCCAAAATGTTTTCCTTTTTTTTCTCATGGTCGTTAATACTCAGTACTTTGTTGTTCCTGTTTAAATAAAATCTGGTAGGTAAACAAGAGATGTTTCGAAAAAAAATGATAGATGGGGTGAATTGTGTAAGCAAGTAGGTAGGGACCCTTAAAATAAACATGCCTACATTTTTGACCAATCAAAAATCCCTATAAATTCATTTGTTATCGATACCAAAAAAGTAGGTCAAAAGCCAGAACAATCACAAGGATATGAGGCACGCCCTGGCAATATGGCGCTCAAAACATCTCCATGATGTTGATTGATTGTGTGTTGTTTAACGCCGTTTTCAACATTATTTCAGTTATATCGCGGCGGCCAGTGCACCTAGCCATGCTTTCCTGGAGTCTCTGTTACCAGTACTCCGCACAATTTCCTTTCCAAGTCACTGGCTGCTTTCCCACATAGCCATAATCGAACCAATGGTCAGCGGTGGGAGAGGAATGAATCCTGTCGCAATGACTATCACCAATCCTCGGAAAAAAATGGGCGTGCCAGGTATCGAACCCAAGACACCTCGTCCTAAAGTTCTGCACGCTATATATATACAGCTTGAGCTGGCAAGGCTCCGCTCTCCGTTATGTTTAACCCTTTCCCAAACGGCAAATTTTGGACCAGACCAAATTGAAAGTATTTTGTAGATGACAAATTAACAGTTGCTAAAAGTATGATTTTTCTATATGATAAGGTAGAAAACATTGCGGGAAAAGGAGAAAATGCTGGTTACCAGCATTTTCTCCTTTTCCCACAATGTTTTCAAAAGGCTTGTATACCTGACCCGTAAAAAACAGGGATTGTTCGGGAAAGGGATAACAATACGCAAATCATCACGCAGACTGACATGAATCAAACCTTTCCGTTTTCAGTGAATTTTCTGCATGTCCACGGACCATTCTACCTCCAGAATCAGTCAATTGCCAGTAAAATTGAATTCTATGAATTCATTAAATGATGAATTGCTTTGTTGATGCATTACGGTGATGCGGAAGTGGACTGTGTAGATCAGAGATCAGACTGCACATTCTGTGCAGTCTGATCTTGATCTACACAGTCCAAAAAAGCTTCTGGCGTTGCCTACAGTAAGACAGAGTTAATGTGACGGACTGGTCTAGACAGACGGAATGAAACACCACGAAGTTCTCAGACAATATTTGTCAAAGATTGAAATAAGTGTATGAAATATAGACAGCGCGAGGCCTCGAAGTTCAACACGTACATGGGGAAACAAGCACTCAGCCATGCTCTATGAAAAGGGGGCTTATTGCATCTGCCAAAAAAACAGTATCAGCCCTTGTCAGCCTTGTTCAGTCCGTGCCGCGGACTTGTTACTTTTTGGCAACTTTCTGCATTTCACAGGACCAGTGTGCCGCATGATTCCGTCGGTTTTTATACAAAATAGGTTTTATGGATTTTATAACTAAATAATTACTTGCTTAGTGTAGTCGGTGGCTTTGGAAAGAAAGTTGTGTTAGTACTGGTGTGAGAAAGCCAAGACCCGTATTCACCAACCATTCTTAAGAAGGTTCTTTGTCTTATTCTCCAGAATTTTCTACATTTGTAAGTAACACAACCTCTGATTGGCTAAACCATTCGGTTTAGCCAATCAGAAGATGTGTCACTTACAAATGTAGAAAACCTTGGAGAATAAGACAGAGAATATTCTCAAGAATGGTTGGTGAATACGGGCCCAGGAAACACATGTGCGTCACCGACCGCCATGATGTGACCTTAGCTGTTAAAGTGGCGTTAAACACCAATACAACCAACCAAAATTACTGGCTTAGTACCATGCATCGCGAGGATACAATTACTCCCCCCCCCCCCTTGTCCTTTTTTATACAGACATCACCAAAATATGACAGTACTTGTCAAAAACGTTGAGTCAGTGGGCACACTACTGAACTGTGCCTCAACAAAAATGCTTCACCGTAATGCTAACAATACCATGCAAGTCGTGTCTTAATTGATCAATACATTTTGTAGCATCTCATAGTATTTTCACCATTATCTCCCGATAGATGGCATTCTACAAATACTCATCTATCTGTCTCGATGACACAATTCTAATGAGTACCCACACCATAGGTTATAGTGGAGAATAATTAATATTTTCAATTTTGATATTAAAATCACTTCCTCCATCTACAGCTCTGTTTATAAATAAAAGAAACAAGTAATCACAGTAATAAAACAAGCTTACCAATACACATTGGAAACCGCAAAGAAGGTTCAGATCTTTCGGTCACCCCTCAACCAATGAAATAAGATGTTTTATAATAATGCAAAGAAATTTCTCGTGATCTGATTGGTTAACATGCCGGGAACATATATCATGTACCCTGGCAAAAACCAAGTAAAGCCAGTTTCTCTTTTGAGTGCCCCGTAAACATCACTACATGTGCAACACAACATCCAAAATGGCGGCGTCGATCGATCAGCAGACTGCACGTTTATGTACCAAACTGTACGTTATAGTGACGTCAGTTTCCAATGACGTCAGTTTTCAATGAATTGAGGCACTTAGAACGGAATTTCTATTTCGTCAGCATACTCGATTCTTGAGATTATGAAATAGGGAAATTTCGCTTAACGCGCTTTGAAAGGGTAAAACTTTGCAGTATAATAAATTCGTTGTACGGTCAGGTGGTAGGGGATTTGGAAACTTGTTCATGGCTGTGGTGAATCATATCGCCACCTCGCCTTCGGCTCGGGTCGAATGATTCGTCACAGCCGTGAACAAGTTTTTTTTTGGAATAAGACAAGCAAAGTTTATAAATAAAAGAAAGAAGCCTTAGTGTCGATCTGTATTTCTGTAATCACAGTAATAAAACAAGCTTACCAATACATTTTGATCAGCGTAGAATGTCCGGAACTTTCGGTCACCCCTTAATCAATCAAATCAAGTGTTATATTTTTGGAATGAGGCATGCGTTCTGCAGGCGTTGGTTACTCTGTAAATTGACGTATAATTTCGTTTGCACAGTGAAAGCTTAAATTGGGCCAAAGCCAAGCAAGATAAGCTTATCTAACCCAACTTAACAACCTGAACCACGTGACCAGATAGATGACAAAATCGTCCCCACTTAAACGAAATATTATTGCATTTACACGAGACTTATGAAGATATTAACAGAGCTTCAGATGAGAGGGAGGGATGGTATTCTAAATTCATTATTTCTCTTCCAAACCCTATGTTGAGGGTACTCATTAGAATCGTCTCGATGAGACGATTCTAATGAGTACCCTCAGCATAGGGTTTAGTTGATAATAAATTATATTTTCCATGGTAAAATCAAAATCACGCCTTTATCTGGAGCCCTGTATTAACCGTTAGGTTTCTAAGCAAGACTAAAAGACCTTTTGCGTATAGTATAGATCAAGGCCAGACTGTAAAGAACGTGTTATTATTCTGCAAAGAAATTTCTCGTGATCTGATTGGTTAACATGCCGGGAACATAATTATATCATGATCCCTCGCGAAAACCACGTAAAACCAGTTTCCCTTTTGAGTGCCCCTTAAACATCACTACACGTGCAATACAACATCCAAAATGGCTGCGTCGATCGATCAACAGACTGCACATTTATGCAGCAAACAGCACGTTTTAGTGACGTCAGTTTCAAGTGACGTCAGTTTCCGTTGAATTGGGGCACTCAGAGGGGAATTTTTATTTTGTCAGCATACTCGGTTCGTGAGGTTATAATACAGGAAAATTTCGCTTAACGTGCTTTGAAAGGGTAAAACTTTGCAGTATAGTAAATTCGTTGTACGGTCAGGTGGCAAGGGACTTGGAAACTTGTTCACGGCTCTGTCAAATCATGCCGCCACCTCTCCTTCGGCTCGGGACAACTTGATTCACCACAGCCTTGAACAAGTATCCAAGTCTTCTGCCATCTGACGTAAAAATAATTTAGTATACTGCAAAGTTTTACCATTCCAACGTTGCTAAGCGAATTTTACCTTTTTTTCATGTTTGTTTAGAAAATGGAGTACGTTGACGAAGTAGAATTTCCCCTTTGAGTGCCCCAGTTCAATGAAAAGTGACGTCACTAGGAATCGACGTCAGTGAAACCTTGGTAAAACGTGCAGTTTGGTGCATAAAAGTGAGATCGATCGACGCCCCCCTTTTGGATGTTGTGTTGGAAGTGCAGTAATGTGTATACGGGGCACCCAAAAGGGAAACTTGTTTTACGTGGATTTTGGCACTGTACATGAAAATATATGTTCAGGGCATATTATCCAATCAGATCACGAGAACTTTCTTTGTGGCATAATAAGTTTTACTCTTTAAGGACGTTTTCGGTAGTAATTTCCGCACATCACTTTGGCGATTTCAAGGGAGACAATAACAGACAGTTACTCTTCTCAAAGAAGCTACTTGTATATAGTTCGGACAATACCTTGAATTTCGGATACGGTACGTTTCGAAGCGAAGAATGAGTCTACAATATCGACTTAATTTGCAAAAATATCTAAAGGGGAAAAGATCAGAAGAATACAGGAAAGTTTTCGGCGGTATCGTCTTTCTCAGAGACTAGAGTCCACTGAACATGGCAGTGCCGATCGGTCTGAGCGTCTAAACGGTTACTATGGAAACGGCCATTTTACAAAGAATCTAAAACGGCAACATATCTTTTTCTTGTCATTTTTGTACTTACCATTAAATTTTACTGTATATACCAAAAAATTAGAAAATTATATCAAAGGAATTTTTCAAAATTTTCAATTAATTGAAGACTACATGTTGATTTTGCTTATATTTTGGCGAGTCAAGAAATAGGAAAAATATTTTTTTTTAAAAGAAAATGAATTCAAATTATAATTTCATTCATACAGAATCAAGAAATGATATATTAGATATGGAAAATAATATTTACATTGTATAATAAACTTTCTTTCACTGTATTATTGTCTTTTATGAAGATATAGTCATTGTAGGTGTTTTGATACAAACGGTTACCATAGAAACAGCCATTATGCAGAAAATCTAACTTGGCAACATACCTTTCTCTTTTTATTTTTGAGTTTGCCATTGAATTTTACCCGATATATGAAAGAATTAGAAAATTCTATGAAAGGATTAAATTTTCACAAAACTAGAAAACGTCTTTAAGTGAAATGTACATTGATGAGACTAAAATAAAATAAATCGAAATTGCAAATCTACCGATATCAAAGCATCCAGGGAAAGTAAACTGTAGCCTCGATATCAATACAAATTTAATTAAAATTTGTAGCTTTGTCCTCCCTGCAATAGTTTACAATAACTCTTATCCTGCGGTATAAACCAAATTAAACTTTCAAATACATAGTAAAAACCAGAATTATGCTGTTTCAAAACCTATTTTTTCACAAAAACATCCCTTTATCGGACATTGTAGATCCAAGATCAGACTGCACGTTCTGTGCAGTCTGATCTTAGATCTACATTGTCCGCAAAAGGTCAGTAAGTTCTGCTTCGGAGCGTAAGGATTAAAATAAATGAAATTTCTTGGAAATATAGTTAGGCCTACATAAAATTTACAGTGGGCTATTTAAATGTATTGGTTCCCGGGCGAATTCCAGAATTTAATACAATTTAACGTTTGCTTGGTAAAGATAAATAAGGACAGAATTTAAATCACTACCAACCGACAGAATTGGAGACTGGTCCAAATTGAAAGCATCTGCAGATGACAAATTTCATATTGCTTAAATGGCGATATTTGTCTTTTAACTCTTTACCACAAAGCCCCTGGTTTTCACGACCCAGA
The DNA here is from genome assembly GCA_943736015.1 of Tridacna crocea. Taxonomy (NCBI): domain Eukaryota; kingdom Metazoa; phylum Mollusca; class Bivalvia; order Cardiida; family Cardiidae; genus Tridacna; species Tridacna crocea. The sequence continues at coordinate 5,276,017 of OX031068.1, read as the reverse complement.
GGAAGAGGCCTTCTTAAAACATAGTGGGAAAAGGAGAAAATACCGGTAACCAGCATTTTCTCCTTTTCCCACAACATTTTCTTCTCTCCTTAAGTCTACTTTCAATTTTTGAGTCACGTTTATTTTGTCGTCTGCATATGCTTTCAATTTGAACAAGTCGTAAACTTTTTCGTTTGGTAAGGGGTTAAATGTCGATACTTATTTTGTCTTTTAGCCCTTTACCAAACAATTCCTGGTTTTTACGACCCTGAGATAGAAGCCTTTCGAAAACATTGTAGGAAAAGGAAAAAATGCAGGTAATCATTATTTTCTCCATTTTTCCACAATGTTTTCTACCATTCATAAAACAAATTTCAAATGTTCAGTCACTTTTATATTGTCGTCTGCAAATGCTTTCAATTTGGACCAGTCTAAAATATTGTCGTTTGGTAATGGGTTTAACCGTAAAAAAACATTTTGGAAACCGAAGAAAATGCTGGTCACTTGCATTTTTTCTCTCTTTTTTTGGAAAAGGTTCCTAAGATAATGTTAATCGTTGTTTTCTACATTTTATTTTAATAACTCGAAATCTCTTTTTTACGTCGATATGAAATTCAAATTTTAATGACACTAACGATTAAGGCTTAGAAACAAGTAGTTGGGGCTTTTTCTTACAGTATTGTCAAAAAACTGTCTTTGGCATGTGATTGTTTGTTGTTCACAGCCGTTTTCATCTATTATCTCCCGCAAGATTCTACACATACACATCTATCAAATTTGGGCATTCTGGGTACAGAACCGAACTACTTTTCTACGCGACAACCGTAACCGTTGAATTTCAGACTAAAATAAACGTCGAATCTTCGAAGAGTAGGCCTATGACATACGGAGACAACGCGTTTTTATCATCAATTTGGTTATCCCTTTACCCCATAAGGCATTTCTATGGTATCTCTAATTGACCCTGAATAACAGCAAGGATGAAGTCGTTTCTTTTATGTATATGACACCTTTTGATAGCATAGAAAACATTGTGACAAAAGGTGAAATTGCTCGTCACGAGCAATTTCACCTTTTGTCACAATGTTTTCCAAAGGCTCCTACAAGCAATGCGTCGAAATGAGTATCTATGGAGTAAAGGGTTATATCACGGTTGCCACTGCACCTTACCACGCGTGCATTTTCCAGTAGGCCTACTGCGCACAATGTTCTTCGAAAGCCCTTAAAGGTGGCCCTTCCGATTTTGGAACGAAAATTTTACACAAATACAAAAAAGAAAATCATCCTTATGCTCCAAAAGCCTTTTAATTTTCATTCATGAAAACCCAGTAGTCGAAAACCATCCTACAACAAGAGCAATTAGAGATTTACAACGGCCCAGGTCGACAGCGACGGGAAACACTGTTTATTTTTACATGAGCAACTCGCCCATTTACACACCGGAAATACACAGACGAAGCTTCAAACAGCGTCCCAAGAAGACATATTTATCATGTAAAGGAATTTAAGCATCATGCGTCAGTCATTTGACATTCCGACCATGCTTTTTTTAAAATTTTGGCTCGAAATCTAAAAATACCTCAAGAGGCTACGTAACCTTTTAAGGGAACACCATCCAAAAAATATTTCTTTTTGTAATTTTATGATTCTTATTTATTGATGATTTGTATGATTTGTATTGTTTTTTTTTTTTTATACAAATTTCAGTGACATATATATATTTTAATTTAGTGAGATGTGAAAAATCTAGACCCCTAGGTTTTCATCTTCGCGAGCCAAGGTTACATTATCAGTAGTACGGTCAGGTGGCACGGGCGAGGTGGCGACATGATTCGATACAGCCGTGAACAGGTTTCCAAGTCCCCTGCCACCTGACCGTACAACGAATTTATTTTACTGCAAAGTTTTACCTTTTCAAAGCGCATTAAGAGAAATCTTCCTGTTTTATAATCCCACGAATCGAGTATGCTAACAAAAGAAAAATTCCCTTCTGAGTGCCCCAATTTAATGAAAACTGACGTCACTGGAAACTGATGTCACTAAAACGTGCAGTTTGGTACATAAATGTGCACACTCTCTTGCACTCCGGATCATTTACATTCACCTCAGTAGTGTGCTCAGAAAGTAGTCCGTCATTACGTGATACTTTCGTCACATGACCAGAACTCAAAATGGCGACACAAACGCCGGTGAAAGAAAGACCAATATCGATTACTTTGTGTGCTGTTCAAACAGAATACGGCCAATCAGACTAAGTGGTAGGAAATGTGAAAAAGACGGATTTTCTGAAAAGCGTAAATGTCTTTTAAAGGACCATAACTTGTATTTTAATCTTATAAACTAAGATTTATTGGTGTATCAAAACTGTTGTCATCATTCATGGGCGCAGCCATTATTGTTAAAATTGGCGAAAGTGTCTGATTAGTGAAGAGGCTCGAAAAAAAAAACAGTTCAATTGTATACAGGTAATTTCATCAGTTTGAATGCACCTATAATGTATCCAGAATGATATTTCCTTTGTCTACCTTATGATTTTACACATGAAACAGTTAAACAGTAACAAAACATCTTTTCCTCGGTTTGACAAGATTCTTGTCATTTAGCCCATCGCAGAGATGTATGGTGAGAGTAACGAACGACAACTCTGCTCGGAGATTGAAATGTGCTGTCTGGTGATCGATCGACGCCGCCATTTTGGCTGTTGTGCTGCAAGAGTAGTGATGTTTACGGGGCACTCAAAAGGGAAATTGGCCATAGGTGGTTTTTGCCAGGGTACATGATTTACATGTTCACGGTACGTTAACTAATCAAATCACAAGAATTTTCTTTGCAGTATAATAATACCACTTATTTCGAGTAGCGTGGTGGATCGTCACGCTTGGCTTGCGAAGATGCTGGGTTTCAAGCCCAGTAAGGGACGGACTGAGCTACTTTGTTCGGCTCTATAAGGACGTAAAAGCCGTTTTTATACGAGCCATGCTCTGTGAAAAGGGGGACTTAATGTATTTGCGAAAAGTATCGACCTAGGTCAACCTGCGCAATCAGCGCAGGTGTAATGCAGAGAAATGACCCCCATTACAAAATGACCCACGGGTCATTTCTCGACGTAGAGGAATGACCCATGGGTCATTCCTCTACGTCGAGAAATGACCGTGGGTCATTTTGTAATGGGGATCATTGCTTTGTATTACACAGGTACTCTCTTGCACTCCAGATGATTCACACTCACCTCTGTAGTGGGCTCAGAAAGTAGTCCGTCATTACGTCATATTTTCGTCACATGACCATAACTCAAAATGGCGACAGAAACGCCGGTGGAAGAAAGACCAATATCGATTGTTTCGTGTGCTGTTCAAACAGCATGGGACCATTCAGACTTAGTGGTAGGAAATGTACAAAAGAGGAATTTTCTGAAAAGCCTAAATATCTTTAAAGGACCATAACTTGTTTGTTAATCTTACAAACTTAGATCCACCGGTGTGTCAGATCAGTTGTCAACATTTATGGGCGCAGCCATTTTTCTTAAAATTGGCGTAAGATTCTTATAAGAGAAGAAGCTCGAAAAAATAGTTCCATTCTATACACGTAAATTCATCAGTTTGAATGCACCTATAATGCATCCAGAATCATATTTCCTTTGTCTATTTTATAATATTACACATGAAACATTTAAACAGTAACAAAACATGTCTCTCTCGGTTTGACAAGATTCTTGTCATTTAGCCCATTGCATAGATGTATGGTGAGAGTAACGAACGACAACTCTGCTCGGAGATTGCCGAGCACGCTGACCTGGGCCGAAACTTTTCGCCATCGGGCAATTTTCTGTATGTCAAAGGACCAGTCTACCTCATGATTGAGTCGATTGTTTAGAGAAATGGCTACTATGGATTTATTATCGATGGCATCACGGAGTACATTAAGCCCCGTTTTGTCAAAGCATGGCTCGATTATAGAACTTGAAGTAGAAATACGTCAATGGCCGCAAAATCGATGACGAACTCTCTTCTCCTCTGATTTTAGATTTGAAGTCACGTGCGTGAAATTAAGGATCACTCACCATACATTTTAATTTTCGAATTCCATCCAGAACGAGGCTGTGAAAGAATCTCGTTCACATCGTTTCAACTCTTAACCAGACGACCAGATTTTAGGCTGGTCTAAATTCAAAGCATTTGCAGACGACAAAATAAATGTGCCTCAAAAATTGAAATTTGTTTTGTGAAGAAAAGAAAAAATTGCGGGAAAAGGAGAAATTGCTGGTTTAACTCATTACCAAACGATAAAATTTTGGGTTTGTCAAAATCGGATGCATTTGCAGACGACAGAGTAAAAGTGACTGAAAATTTGAAAATTTGTTTTGTGAAGGGTAGAAAATTGGTTACCAGCATTTTTGCCTTTTCCCACAATGTTAGGTTCTATATCCAGGCTGTAGAAATAAGAAATTGTTTGGGAAATGGTTAACCAACTTTCTTTAAGAGTGCGACTTATTTGAGCAATATTTTTGGCAAAAGAGGGCCAAACTCATTACCAAACGATAAAATTTGGGGTTTGTCCAAATCGAAAGCATTTGCAGACGACAAAATAAAATGTGACTGAAAATTTGAAATATGTTTCGTGAAGGTTAGTAAACATTGTGGGAAAAAGGAGAAAATGCTGGTTACCAGCATTTTCTCCTTTTCTCAAAACGTTTTCAACAGGCTTCTATCTCAGGGCCGTAAAAAACAAGGGATAGTTTGGGAAGGGGTTAACCATTTATTTCAGAACGCGACTCATTTGAGCAATGCTTTTGGCAAAAGGGAGCTTCATGCATTTTCGCATTACTTGGCACTCAACACGTCATTACATAACTACAGATAAAAAACCCCACCATTTTGTCTACCAATAGACTGAGTCATAAGGTACACTGGTCCCTTTGACAAGCAGAAAATTTAACGATAGCAAACAGTTTCGGCCAATGTCAGCCTGCGCGTGACTGCGCAAGCTGACATGGGTCGATACTCTTTTGCAGATGCATTGAGCCCCCTTTTCACAGAGCAAGGCTCATTTATATATCACTCGGGAATCTCTGATGTTCACGTAAGTACGCGCTATCATTCCTCATCAATAATTCATTTGAACGATCGGGGACAGTAAATGAAACTATCTCGGATTTTTCCCTGTGCTTAGATTTATCCAAATTTAATGGTCCAAAATCCCTTTTCCTTCTTGAAAACAATTTACATATCTCTGTCAAGGGCATATTGATTGATTGATTGGTAAATTGATTGCTTGCTTGCTTGCTTGATTGATTGATTGATTTGTTGATTGATTGATTGATTGATTGATTGATTGCTTGATTGATCGATCGGTAGATTGATTGATATTTAATGTTTTCAACATTAATTCAGATATTTCGCAGCAGCCATTGCACCTATCCATGCTTTTCTGGAGTTTCTTTTACCAGCACTCCTCTTAATTTTCTTTCCAAGCCACTGGCTGCTTTCCCACATAAAAATATTATTTACAGAAAAAAGGTGAATAAATAGATTGATATTTTCAATCAGAAAAGAGAAAAAGATAATAAAATAATTCCAGTTTTATAGATTTTTTTTTTTTTATAAATGATACTAAATATTATACAGTTTAGATCTAAGATCGGTTTGCACTTTTTTTCAATCTCATCTTGATCTACACTTTCTCAAAAAGGCAGTGTAAGCTTGATCTATCCTTTCACACTTTTGGATCTTTGATACTAAAGCGATATCCAAATGAAGCTACGGGATAAAACATGGCGGACTTAATTTGCAATAAAACCCCAATCAAGTTTAATTGCTCAGTTACCAAAATTCCACTTTATACCAAATCAATTCCAATTTGGAAAGGACAACTTACGCAATACTTTAATCACGAAATCTTTAGAATACTTTATAATACTTTTGAGGCATGGTTTTGTCAGTTTCGGATTTCAACCGGAAATACTTGCCGCAGCACAGTCTACAGAATATACTGACTGCAACAGAAAGTAGACCCCATTTAACATTCGAATATCTAAGGAACTACTATAGAGATTGTTGTAATCACGCTCTTTCTAAAATGTACTAAAATGTCTTCACATCCTTATAATCCAAAAACTGCTACACATAATTATTTGATAAAAGTTTAAGGTAAGACCTGTGTAATGGAAAACAGCTATTTCCACTAAAATATCATCCTGCAAAATTAGCTATAATTAAAAATGAGTATTATTGAACTACTTTCACCAATTCATTTTTTTTTTTTCAATTTTTCCTTCTTTGAATTATCATTTATAAATCTAAAACCACTATATTCTCAATTCAAAAAGAGATAATAATTACCTCCCTTTTCAGAAAACTAACAAAAGTATCAAAAAATAATTTCAAGATAGACATAAACGGAATTTCTTATCCGTTAGAAATGTGCAAAAATATTATTTCTGCATAAATCTTTATTCATCCTTATTTATCAATCAATTAGAATTTTCACCGTAAGTGCATTACACAGGTCTAACCTTAAAGCCTATGTTTAAAACCCAAGTATTGCATGATAACTCTTTACCAAACGACAAAATTTTCAGACTAGTCCGGATCGAAAGCATTTGCAGACAAAAAATAAAACATGAGTCAAAAATTAAAATTTGTTTTGGGAAGGGTAGAAAACATTGCGGAAAAAGGAGAAAATGCTGGTTACCAGCAATTTCTCCTTTTCCCACAATGTTTTCAAAAGGATCGTCAAATGTAAGGGTTGTGTGGTAATGCCAATTGAATTTTCTTTACTGCGAGAAAATCTCACTGGCAGTGTCGGAAACTGTAGATCTAGGATCAGACTGCAGATTCTATGAGGCCTTGTCTTGATCTACCCTGTCTGCAGACCCCACTGAGCCACACTTTGCAGTACTGTATTACGAGGGTAGGTCGATAAGTTCGTAGAACTCGGTATTTTTCTTTACAATTTAAATGTTTTTCTTTTATTTTTGTGCAGTATAAACCTTTGCCAGTTGAATGATAAAAGCCATTCAGTCAACACTTTACTGTTTTTGCTCTTACTTTTTGTTGGAAAACCTATACCCATAGACAAAAACAAAAAGTCAGAAACTGAGTTCAGAGCACAAGTCCAGAGTTGCACAAGCGACTATTTGTGAGTGCAAGCTTGAGCAGTTAAATTACCCACCATACAGTCAAGACCAGGCCCCAAGTGATTTTTTGATATCCTTCTTGCTTGGAGATAGATTTCCGGACGATAATCAGCTCAAGCCTGCTACAGAGTGGCTTCTGACTTTCTATTTTTGCCTATGGGTATAGGTTTTCCAACAAAAAGTAAGAGCAAAAAAAAGTAAGAGCTGACTAAATTGCTGTTAAAATTCAACTGACAAAGGTTAAAATTGCCAAAAAATGAAAGAAGAAATTTTGAATTGTATAGAAAAATACCGAGTTCTACGAACTTATTGACCTCCCCTCATAGGTTTACTTTAACCAATTTCCACACAATACAAACTTTTGACAACCCAGAAAAGAAGCCTTTAGAAAACATTGTTAGAAAGGGAGAAAAAGCTGGTGAGCAGCATTTTCTCCTTTTCCAACAATGTTTTCTACCATTCACAAAACAAATTTTAACTTTTCAGTCACTTTTATTTTGTCGTCTGCATACATTTTCGATTTGGACAAACCTAAAATTTTGTCGTTTGGTAATGAGTTTTAAAAGAAACTGTCGAAACCAAGAAAGATTGGAGAAAAAAACAAAAGCAACAGACCTGTAAGCATAGTTTAAACCGTGTTCAAGAAAATTCGTAAGTTTTAAACGTTTAAAAGTCTTAAAGTGTGTCCCCTGTACACCATTCAAACACACACTGGAGAGTTTTTAACGAGTCACCCTCGCTTTAAAATCCTTTACCAAACAATGCCCTGGTTTTTAAGACCCTGAGATAGACGCCTTTTGAAAACATTGTGGGAAAAGGAGAAAATGCTGGTAACCAGCATTTTCTCCTTTTCCCACAATGTTTTCTATCCTTCTGGAAACAAATTTCTATTTTTGAGTTATCAATATTTTGTCGTCTGCCAAGTGCTTCAATTTGGACCAGTCTGAAATTTTGTCGTTTGGTGAAGAGTTAAGACATACTAGATAAGGTCTGATCCCGGTTTATCTCAAAACATTGTACTATCGTCAAGTGAGACCTGACCTAAAGTTAGGATTTATCTGTGTAAAACAAGATAGGAAAATTAAACCCTTTTACCGAACAATTACCCTCGTAATTTTTACAGCCCCGACGAAAAAGAATCTTGAAAATATTGTTGAGAAAATGAGAAAAATGTTACTAACCAGCACTTTGTCCTTCTTCCCAATAATTTATTTAACTCATTACCAAACGACAAAATTTAAGGTTTGTACAAATCGAAAGCATTTGCAGATGACACAATAAAAGTAACTAAAATTTTGAAATTTGTCATGTGAAGGGTTGAAAACATTGTGGGAAAAGGAGAAAATGCTGGTTACCAGCATTTTCTCCTTTTCCCACAATGTTTTCTAGAGGCTTCTTTCTCAGGATCGTCAAAAGTAGGGATGGTGTGGTAATGGGTCAACAAATGATCTCCGGGTTGCATCAATCCTGAGGGTTTGGGTATTCGAACACATTGTGTAAATAAAGGTAAAAATTGTTGGTAACCAGCTTTTCTCCTTTTACTTTAATGTTTTCAACCAGATTAAGGACCGATGTCATCACTTGAGCTATATTTGTTTTGTCGTCTGCAGATGTGTTCTGTTCATCCTGAGGGCCCGTATTTTGCCAATCATTCTTAAGAACGTTCTGTGTCTCATTCTGCAGAATTTTCTACATTTGTAAGCAACACAACTTCTGATTGGCTAGACCGGCTAAACCAGTTTAGCCAATCAGAAGTTGTGTTACTTACCTTGGAGAATAAGACTACGAATATTCTCACGAATGGTTGGTGAATACGGGCTATGTTCATGATCTCGGTCAATACCGCCCTTAACCCTTTACCAAACAATCCCTGGTTTTTACGACTCTGAGATAGAAACCTTTTGAAAACATTGTGGGAAAAGGAGAAAATGCTGGTAACCAGCATTTTCTCCTTTTCCCACAATGTTTTCAACCCTTCACAAGACAAATTTCAGTTTTTAGTTTCGTTTATTATGTCGTCTGTGAATGCTTTCAATTTGGACCAGTCTAAAATATTGTCGTTTGGGAAAGGGTTAAAGCTATTTAGGTTTCATTGGAAGTGAAAAGTTAAATATTTCTTCAATTTTAACTTTTATTTTCTCTTTGTTTACGATTACAATTAGAACTAACTTTCAGTCTTAGGTCACGTGTGTCTACGAATGTGCGTTTAGGTCGGGACTGAAACTTGCCACAAAAAAACATACAGTCATAGAAGTTCAAACAATCTACAGAGACATTTACTTTCGAAAATAAAATTTTGGCACAATTTGAAGCTGGTCAAGTTTGCATCAAACGCTTGAGGTTGTCCCGTCAAACCGGAAAGAAAACAACAAAACCGGAAGTCACGTGATTCGTGAATATCGCGCGACAAATATGTCGTTTCATTGTTATCTACTTCCGCCATATCTTCCAATGGATCTCAGCGACTTTTATTTTTCAATTCACAAGTGTTGGTTAAATTTCCAGCTAATTGCATTTTTTCCATTCTGTACGCTTGTAAACAGCTCGTCTTCATTTGATATTTCCTTTTATTTAATCTGGTTGTGTAAATGACTGTGTTAAATGACTCTCCGTCAGATTTGTTTCCGTATCGTATTGTATTCCTTCTATAAAGACCTCACCATGCACTAGCATAAAATGACATAATTATGGCGTCACACTACTACGTCGAATGTCTATCGCTGTGACATCATTAAGATCATGCACAGACTTGAGGTTTCGATGACGTCAGTTTTCAAAAAATGGGGCACTAATAAGGGAAATTCTATTTCATCACCGCACCCAATTCGCGAGTTTATATTACAGGGATTTCGCTGAATACACGTTGGAATGGTAAAACTTTGCAGTATGATAAATTCATTGTCCAGCCACCCTGTTTTGTCTTCCGGTGAAGTCAACTTTTACCAGTTACCACACACTCCCTACTTTTGTCGACGCTGAGAAAGAAGCCTTTAGTAAACATTGTGGGAAAAAGGAAAAAATGCTGGTAACCAGCTTTTTCTCCTTTTCCCACAATGTTTTCTACCCTTCATAAAAAAAGTTTCAAATTTTCAGTCACTTTTGTTTTGTCGTCTGCAAATGCTTTCGATTTGGACCAACCTAAAAGATTGTCGTTTGGTAATGAGTTTAAGTCAAAACCTTGCGATAAGTGGAAGTTTGCAATTTATTTACGAATATTAAACAGGTTAAGGTTAATCGGAAAAAAAATGAAAAGAGAAAAGAAATTCCTGTTTCAATGGAATCAACCAAATCAACACAGTTATTTTAGAAGTATCCTCTCATTTTTTTTCCTGATAAAACAGTGCGGTAAAAGCACTATATATCCAATATACAAATTAGACTACTTTTGATTCGCACAACCTTGAACTGTTTTCTGTGGTGCAACGCCATTACTTCAATAATACCTTCTCGAACGTTAACTAAATTTAGCATCAATTTCGGAACCCTCGCTTTTTTCCCCTATATGAGCATTAATCTATCAGTCAAGCCACATAAACCGTAGTTTCGGATTATAACCATGACAACCGGTATCATTTGACAATAGACAGTAATATTGAACACACACTATATCATATCCATAATATCCCTATGTGATTTACCGCCTTATTGCTTAACTCATTACCAGACGACAATATTTTAGGCTAGTCCAAATCGAAAGCATTTGCAGACGACAAAATAAAAGTGATTGAAAATTTGAAATTTGTTTTGTGAAGGGTAGAAAACATTGTGGGAAAAAGGAGAAAATGCTGGTAACCAGCATTTTCTCCCTTTTTCCACAATTTTTTTTCCAAAGGCTTCTTTGTCAGGGGCGTCAAAAGTAGGGATTGTGTGGAAATGGGTTAACTCTTTTCCAGACGAAAAAATTTGTAACTCTATCAGATTGAAAGCATTTTGCAGACGAAAAATAAAATGATGGAATTTATCTAAAACAGAGAAGATAACACTGTGAGAAAAGTGGACATTTTCATTTTTTTCCCTAAATTATTTCAAACGCCTTATTTTTAGGGTCTTTGGAAATTTAAATTGTTTGGTTTATGATTAGACTTACCGATGGATACCGTGTTTTAGGCATCTTTAAGAAGTCTTTTTCTTTTTTTAAAGGTGGGTATTTAGAATTTTTGCATCACACCAAATTAAAAAATATATATGGCAATGAAATTTATATGAAAAAACATTACAAACATCAGTAATTTAGAATAATAGAATTACAAAAAAAAAAGAATTTTGGTGGTATTCCCTTAAAAGGCTATGTAGCCTCTTAAGCTATTTTTCATATTTCCCGCCAAAATCGAAAAATCATTGTGGGAATGTTAAGTGACTCGCACATGACTAATGACTATTAAATTCCTTAGCATAACAAACATGTTATTATTTTCCATAATGTATAGAACTTCCGACGTTATGTTTGAAGCTTCGTCTGTATATTTCCGGTATATAAATGTATACAAACCGTGTTTCCCTTCATTGTCGACCTGGGCTGTAGTAAATCTGTAATTTATCTAGTTGTCAAATGGTTTTCGACTACTCGGGTTTAATGAATGAAAATTATAAGGCTTTGGGAGTATAGTGGTGATTTTTTTGTATTTTTGTAAAATTTTCGTCCCAATATCTGAAGGGCCACCTTTAAGGTATCATGAAGAAAAAGAGAAAGGGCTGATAACGGGCAAATTCTGATTATTATCACACACATCTTTTTTCTTGTGCTTTCAAAGAAAATCTCAACTACCGACTCTGAATTGATTAGTCGTCTGCAATTGCTTTGCATTTGGATAAGTCCATTTTTTTTTTCGTGGGCGAGAGTGCCCAAATGTTTTTTCTCGTGATTAGTGCTAGGGCCTGTACCGAATGATACCGTATTTTAACGATCCTCAAGTAGATCCAGTCATCATCTCCCTCTAGATGGCATTCTATACAAATACTCATCTATCTAATTTGGGCGTCCTGGGTACAGAACCGGACTACTTTTCTACGCGACAACCATTACTTTGAATTTCAAACTAAAATAAACGTTTACTCAATAAAACGCTACCTGGTGCGATTAACTCAGCTAAGATCAGCAGTTTAGAGAAATCTGGAGCTAAAACAGGCCTTTTTTTTTTTTTAGACAGGCCGAATCGTCGAAGAATATCACATGTGCAGACAACGTAGATCCAGTCTTTTGGAAAACGTCTCCGTAAAGAAAAGGAGAACACACAAGTAAATGTACATGTAAAGAGAATTTTCTCTTTACATAAAACGAATGACAAACGGAAAATATTCTGCATCATCTGCGTCATCACTTTTAGCCTCTATACCGTTCACGGGTCCATGTTTATCGTTGTACTTTGGTTTCAAATGTTTACATGCCTAAGTAGATAGTTCTTTCACATTTACACCGAAAGAAGAATGAAATAATATATTAGCAGGGTTAAGTTCACCTTTTTCGGCAATGATATTGATTTTGAGATACGAGCTCGTACTTCTGCAGCATTTCTTGTTTGTTTGGTTTTTTTTCCAAACATGAAAATCAAAAACTTTTCTCGCAGCTACGTCTCAGCAACAGTGACGTCAATTTTCTCCGAAACGGCGTAACAGTACAAATTACCGCACAAACTGTGGTTGGTTTCTCTGCCTTCATAAAGAGAAATGAAAACTGATCAGAAGCGGGACTAAAAATGACGTATTATCGAAAATAATCTATGGATTAATATACAGGTCTTATATAATAAACACTTTTTTCCCGGTACATTCTTAACTTTTTTTTTCTATCTTGACCCAAATAATCCGCAAGAAGCAATTTTGTAGCATTAGGCATTAGGTTTTGACTAAAGGACAAGGATATCTAATACGAAAAATTCAATTTTCGAAGGACTGCCGTTGACATGCACAAATATGGAACACCAATATACAAATTTGCACCGAAAAACTGGCCTTTTTTTTATAATTCCCAATTGTGAATGACAGCACCGCGTAATAATGTTTCCTAAAATGGAATATAGAACTTGTACTCAAATTGATATAATTTTCCTCTATTATTTTGACTAGTTAACGCAGGACGGAAACAGCTGATTTCCTTTCAGTTGACGTGAAATCGACATGAAATAATTTTTTGTGTGTGTGCTGTGTGTGTATATGTAAGCCTCTAAGGCTATTAACCCATTACCACACAATCCCTACTTTTGACACCCCTGAGAAAGAAGCCTTTAGAAAACATTGTGGCAAAAGGAGAAAATGCTGGTTACCATCATTTTCTCCTTTTCCCACAATGTTTTCTAGCCTTCATAAAAAAAAAAAATTCAAATTTTCAGTCACTTTTATTTTGTCGTCTGCAAATGCTTTCAATTTGGACAAGTCTAAATTATTGTCGTTTGGTACTGAGTTAAGCGCGATTCAATGACCCTTTGCAGACAGTGTAGATCAAGATCAGACTGCACAGAACGTGTACTCTGATCTAGGATCTACACAGTCCGATGGGGACATACAGAGGATGTTTGGGGATTTTTAACTTTGAAAAATCAAAATTTTATTTCATCGAGTGAACATCATAGATAAAATTTTACGTGTGGCGCAGCTACGAGTGAAAATATACCGATGGTGTTCACGAGATGAAAAAAATAAATCAATCTTTCACAGAAAAAAAATCTATTTATATCATGCTTTTAACCCTTTCTGGGAGGAGCTTTATTAAAATCCAGCGATGTTCCTTTCAGTTATTCCCCGTGGCGTACCCCCTCCGCATAGCAACGCATTACAATATTACGTCAAGCGCGAGAAATGTAAGGTAAATGACGTCATAGTTCCATCTGGTTGTGAAGTCACGCGCATTTTACGTTGGTAACTAGAATATAAATGGTATCAGGACATTTGCCGCCTGGACATCTGCCCCCTGGACATCTGCCCTCGGGCATTTGACCCCGTAGGACATCTGCCCCCTTAGGAAATCTGCCCCCTGGACATTTGCCACCCGGACATTCGCCCCTGTATGACATATGCCCCCATAGGACATTTGCCCCCGGACATTTGCCCCCTGAACATCTGCCCCCGGACATTCGCCCCCTTAAGACATCCCCACGGATATTTGCCCTGGTAGGACATCTGCCCACGGATAATTGCCCCCGCAGGACAATTGCCTCCTGGAAAACGATAAGCCTCTTCTAAATGATGTTGAAGAACTAATAACATCCTGCATTTTGCTTTATTTTTCTTAAAATGCCAAAAAAAAGAGAATTTTAATCGGGGTTTACAGCAGGCGTGCCAGATGAGTAACTGACTCTATAGTTATCATACTGGAAGTTTGATATTAAAACTGAAATCAATGAATCAGCCGAAGATTTTCAACAAAACAGCACTTAACGATACAACAGCTGAGAGGTCTTTTTCATAGTGCCGGTCAAAATTACCATGTACAATATACGTGTATATCTCAAAGTTGCTTTTTTTGAGATTGTCCCTTTAAGGAGGTAGACGTCCAAGTTGTAAACAAACTGAGGGGGCAGATGTCTGGGGCCAGATGTCCTAAGGGGTAGATGTCCGGGGTGCACATGTCTAGGGGGCACATGTCCTAAGGGGGAAGATGTCTGGGGGGCACATGTCCTAGGTTGGCAGATTTCCGGGGGGCAAACGTCCCGGTGGCAGGTGTCCTAATGGGGGCAAAAGTCTGGGGGCACAAGTCTGGGGGGACAGAAGTCCGGGGGGGGGGGGGCAAATGTCCTAGACCCAATATAAAAATCGGTATTTTCACCGGTCGTACGCGTGGAATATCGAAAAATATTTTTACCACTATTTCTTGATATCCTACCGGAAAGCATGAAATAAATTCCCCCAAAGTAACTTTGAGGTAACATTTTTTTTCTTCTTTACTTCACCCTTTCCCAAACAATCCCTGGTTTTCACGACGCTGAAAAAGATGCCTTTTGAAAACGTTGTGGGAAAAGGAAAAATGCTGGCAACCAGCATTTTTTTTCTTTTCTCATAATGTTTTCTACCCTCCCAGGACAAATTTTAATATACGAGTCATTTTAATCTTGAAGTCTGCAAATGTCTTTCAATCTGGACCCAGTCTGAAATTTTGTCGTTTAATAAAGATGATTTAACTTCTTCAACAGAATAAGGGTTAATTTACTTAGTCCCTATTACTTTAAGGATATTTTCAGCTGCTTTTCCGGACAATATAGTTCAAGTTCAGACTCAGTAAAACACGCAGTCCGATGTTGGATATTTACCCACCTTTATTTGTCATTACATTTCTGCATTAAATACCCTGGAAACAGGTTAATAATGAAAAAGGGCATGCTACGTCAAAAGGGGGCATCTACATGATACATTACACTACGCAAATCATGGCATTTTATTTCATGCTATCCGGTAGAATAT
The DNA here is from genome assembly GCA_943736015.1 of Tridacna crocea. NCBI lineage: Eukaryota > Metazoa > Mollusca > Bivalvia > Cardiida > Cardiidae > Tridacna > Tridacna crocea. The sequence continues at coordinate 5,260,512 of OX031068.1, read as the reverse complement.
CGAGAAAAAGCAGTGAAATTATTTTTCGATCTTACAGTGGTACCACCAGTGAAAATACCGATTTTCACGTTCTTGTTGCCTTGGTAAATTGCGCATGCCTAACAACCGGATGGAAAATATGACGTCATATACCTTCCATTGCTTGCGCTATACGTAATATTGCTATGCGTTGCTTTGCGGGAGGGGTATGCAACGGGGAATAACGGAAAAGAACTGCACTGGATTTTGATAAAGCTCGTCCCAGAAAGGGTTAAAAGCATGAAATAAGTAAAATATTTGTTTTTTCGGTTAAAGATCGAACTTTATTTCATCTCGTGAACACTATCGGTAATATTTTCACACGTGGCTGCGCCACTCGTGAAAATATTACCGATGGAGGCCACTCGATGAAATCAATTTCGATCTTTCACCAGAAAAAAACAAATATACTCTATATATTTCATCCATAAATCCATTTTGTCTAACAACAAAGTCAATGGTGACGTAGACAGGTCCATGGACATGCAGAAAATATAAAAGGTGCAAAACTTAATTACAGAGAGAGAGAGAGAGAAAGAGAGAGAGAGAGAGAGAGAAAGGGGGAGGGGGAAGAGTGAAAGAGAGAGAGAGAGGGGAGGGAGGGGAAAAGAGAGGAAGAGAGGAGTGGGAGGGGTCAATGAGAAAGAGAGAGAGAGAGAGAGAGAGAGAGAGAGGGAGAGAGAGAGAGAGAGAGAGAGAAGAATAAGAAGAAGAAGAAGATGATGATGATGATGATGATGATGATGATGAAAGACAGACAGACAGAAGCAGAAACAGAGGGAAGGATGTACACTTAGAAAAAGAATTAGAATTACAACATAAGAAAATAACTTCGAGAAAAACTTACAGCACAACGAAATCAAAATGCTTTGACATTTTAAAAGCGTCCACGAGAAATACAAAACTAAATGCACCATACACTTTGCAGTATCCTTACCATATAGTATGACTAACTCATCAAATATAACCTTAACTCTTATCCCTTTCCCAAACAGAAAATTTTGGACTAGACCAAATTGAAAGCATTTTGCAAATGACAAATTAACAGTCGCCAAAAAGATTATTTTTCGATATTGTAAGGTAGAAAACATTATGGGAAAAGGAGAAAATGCTGGTTACCAGCATTTTCTCCTTTTCCCACAATGTTTCCAAAAGGCTTTGATTCCTGACCCGTAAAAACCAGGGATTGTTTGGGAAAGGGTTAATGAGCGACCGATAGATTTCAATGGTGATAGGAAATTGCTACTCACAGTGTAAAAGGTGTCTTCGAGACATCAGAAAACATTGTGAGGGGAAAAAAAGAGAGAGTGAAAATTCTGCTTATCGGTATTACTGTTACGTAGATATATAGAAATAAAATATTTTATTCTTTTACATAAATTTCAATTTTCGATGTCAAATAAAGTGACACTTAAATGAAGGAAGTTGTCTTAGAAGCATTTGAAAAATATTGTGAGAAAAGGAGAAAATGCTGGTAACCAGCATTTTCTCCTTTTCACACATTATTTTTTTCCCAAACTGCTTCGTCAACATTCATTACGAGCAGGATTGTTTGAACAAAAAGAATAACAAATGTTTTATTTAAGTGATACTTACATTGTGTAATTAGTGTTCTCGTTTCCCTTCAAGCCGTTTATGTCGAATTGTTATCTTTCTATTGACAATTTTGGTCGGTGGAATTCTGGGAAAAAGGAGCGATTATAACTTGTAAGGAACATTAACCCTTTCCCAAACAATCCCTGGTTTTTACGGGTCAGGAATAGAAGCCTTATGAAAACATTGTGGGAAAAGGAGAAAATGCTGGTAACCAGCATTTTCTCCTTTTCCCACAATGTTTTCTACCCTATCATATAGAAAAAATCATCTTTTTAGCAACTGTTAATTTGTCATCTGCAAAATGCTTTCAATTTGGTCTGGTCCAAAATTTGCCGTTTGGGAAAGGTTTGATTAGTTCCAACGATCTGTTACTTTATTTTTCTGTAAGACAGACAGACAGACGAAGAGATGGACAGGCGGTAAGAGGGCGGACGCACGGACGGTCTTAGGGGACAGACCTTGTGGGGTCGAATTGCTCTTTATTCAATGTAACAAAAATAACCCCACAAGAGCACCTTTTTTAACCCCACAAGCCTAACCCTAACCCTAACCCCATAACTACCAAATGGACAGAAGGAACCCCATAGTGACTAAATGTACAGTCACCTGTAACCCCGCAATGTTGGGTTCGTAAGTACGGACAGACAGACAGACAGACCTAAGGTGGACAGACAGACGGTCGGAAAGACGTGCGGCCGAGAAGACAGACAGAGAGACCGAGCAGGCTGACCTGGGCCGAAACTTTCAGCTTTTGGTCAATTTTCTTTATGTCTAATGCCCATTCTACCGATGAATAAGTCAGTTGTTAAAAAGATATTATTAGTTGTAAGGTCAGGTGGCAGGGGGGCTTGGAAACTTGTTCACGGCTGTGGTTAATCATGTCGCCCCGAGCCGTAGGCGAGGTGGCGACATGATTCACCACAGCCGTGAACAAGTTTCCAAGTCCCCTGCCACCTGACCGTACAACGAATTTATTACACTGCAAAGTTTTACCCTTTCAAAGCGCGTTAAGCGAAAATTTCCTGTTTATAATTTCACGAATCGAGTATGCTGACGAAATAGAAATTCCCTTCTGTGTGCCCCAATTCAATGAAAACTGACGTCACTGAGAACTGACGTCACTAAAATGTGCCGTTTGGTGCATAAATGTGCAGTCTGGTGATCGATCGACGCCACCATTTATGATGTTGTGTTGTACGTGTAGTGATGTTTACGGGGATCTCAAAAGGGAAACTGGCTTTACGTGGTTTTTGCAAGGGAACATGATATATGGCCCCGGCATGTTAACCAATCAGATCACGAGAAATTTCTTTGCAGTATAATAATAGCTTCGATGAATCAATCACTGTGTGTGTTTGCTTTCTTGGTATTATGCATCACGGATATCCCATTTGCCGGAGCTTAGCTCATATATATATAGAGGATAGTCAACTGGTTATTTTTGATATGAAAAATATCTCAAGAGGATGCGTTTTTAGGCGTTGAAAAAACGAGATCGCAGCATGAGTTTTTTTTAACGCCTTACGACGCATCCAAGTAAGATATTGTTCATATCAAAAATAACCAGTTGATTATTCTATTTATTATATACCTTATTAACATTATTATCTTTAATTTTTCGTTTGAAAGTCGAAATTAATACTTTGGATAGAGAGAAGAAATCATGGATATAATGCAGATGAATACATAATTTAAAGGAAAAAAACGAGACTTCACAAAACTTACAATTAACACTATCTATAAGTTAATATACTTGAGCAATATTAGGTATTAAAGGTGGGTATTTACAATTTTTACATCTCACCAAATTAAGAAATATATATATATATATATATCACTGAAATTCATATGAAAAAATTATACAAATCATCAATAATTAAGATTCATAAAATTACAAAAAAAAAAAATGATGGTGTTCCCTTAAAAGGCTATGTAGCCTCTTAAGGTATTTTTAGATTTCGCGCCGAAAATCAATAAAGCATTTTGGGAATGCCAAGTGACTGGCACGTGATTCATAATGCTTAAATTCCATTACATAACAATTATTTTCCATAATGATTTCTTCGGACGCTATGTTTGAAACTTCGTCTGTGTATTCCTGTATATAAATGAGCGAATTGATCATCTAGAAATAGAACGTGTCTCCCGTCGGTGTCAACATGGTCCGTAATAAATCTCTAATTTCTCGTGTTATCGGATCGTTTTCGATTACTGGGGTTTTATTAACGCAAATTAATAGGCTTTGGGAGTATAAGGATGATTTTCTTTTTGCATTTTTGTACAATTTTCGTTCCAAAATCTGACGGGCCACCTTTAAAAGCTGTCAAAAACATAACAAGTGTTATTTTACATGATATAACTTTCTCCCCTACAGCACTTATAAAAAGATCAAATTTCACTGAAAACTAATGTGAACAAATTTGTCGTTATAATTGGACTTTTCCGGCTGACTCTTTCTCCCAAACGACAAAATTTGAAACTTAACCCTTTCCCAAACAACAAAGTTTGGACTCTTCCAAACTAAAAGAGTTGGCAGACGACAATTTTAGATTTTGAGAAAATGGTAGAAAGTTCTCAAAAAGGGTGGAAAACACTGTGGGAAAAGGAGAAATTGCTCGTTACGAGCAATTTCTCCTTTTCCCACAGTGTTTTCAAAAGACGTTTACCGCACACACGTAAAAACCAGGGCTTGTTTGGGAAAGGGTTAACCAAATTTGAATTATTTGCAGACGATAATAGAAATAAGACCCAAAACCTGAAAACAGTCCTTGGTAGAGTAGAAAACATTGCGAGAAAAGGAGATAATGTTGGTTACCAATACTGCTCCTTTTCCATCAAAGTTTTCAAATGCCGTATCTTTCATGGTCAATGTTTCAAAAAGTCTTTTGCTCAAGAGCCGTTTAACTCATTACCAGACGACAAAATTTTGGACTTTGCCAAATGGAAAGAAATTGCAAACGACAACTTAAAGTGGCAAAAATGACACAATTTTGCCTTGATAGGACAGAAAACATTGTGAGAAAAGGAGACCAGCATTTTCTCCTTTTTTCACAATGTTTTCAAATGGCTTCTTTTTTAAGGGTTCTTAAAACTCGGGATTGTGTGGTAAAGAGTTAAATTGAAAGAAATGCAGACGACAAATTACAGTGGCAAAAATGACACAATTTTGCCTTGATAGGGCAGAAAACATTGTGGGAAGATAAAGGAGAAAATGCTGGTTTACCAGCATTTTCTCCTTTTCTCACAATGTTTTTTAAATGGCTTCTTCATCAGGGTTGTTAAAAGTCGGGATTGTGTGGTAAAGAGTTAAATGTCTTTGATTGTTTCGAGCGATTAAAGAGAATAAAAAAAATCTCCAAATGTCCTTTGTGACGTTATGGGTTAACAGAACAGAACATATACTTTATTAGACATGTACTTCATACATAGTCTTGTTTACATACATTGTATATAATAAGCAAGGTCTCTCTCTCTCTCTCCCCCTCCCTCTCTCTCTTTCTCTCTCTCTCTCTCTCTCCCTCTCTCTCTCTCTCTCTCTCTCTTCCTCTCTCTGTCTTCCTCTCTCTCTCTCTCTCCCTCTCTCTCTCTCTCTTCCTCTCTCTGTCTTCCTCTCTCTCTCTCTCTCTTTCTCTCTCTTAACCCATAGGCTGCCAAGCACGACTCAAGGTCCTAAATTGTTTACCACACAAAAAAATGTTAGACCCATCCAGATTCAAAGCATTTGAAGACAACAATTTTTAATGTGGTTCTAATGATGAAACTTTCCTTTGACTGAGTATAAATAATTGCCGGAAAAGGAGAAAATGCTCGTTACAAGCATTTTCTCCTTTTCCCACTAGGTTTTCAAAAGAATTCTTCCTTGGGGTCGTTAAAAGTCGATTTTGTCTGGTAGACAGTT